>SJYF01000173.1:1931119-1946626 GCA_006410515.1 Procapra przewalskii | reverse complement strand
ATTAAAATTAAAAGCTTCTGCACAACAAAGGAAACTATAAGCAAGGTGAAAAGACAGCCTTCTGAATGGGAGAAAACAATAGCAAATGAAACAACGGACAAACAACTAATCTCACTTTCACTTTCTTTACCACTAGTGCCACCTAGGAAGACTTGAGCCTCCTTTGAATTTGCATAATTTCTTGATTCTCTTTCCTGAAGTAAGATATGCTTATTTGGAGGATTTGGAAGCTGGATTCTCTTTCCTGAAGTAAGATATGCTTATTTGGAGGATTTGGAAGCTGAACATACTACAGCCCTCTGGGTCTCTACTTCCCTCCCTTAATACTGTGTTTAGCGCGGACTTCCCTGGCCATCCACTTGTTAGGACTTTGCCTTGCAATGCATGAGGTGTGGTTTGATCCCTGGTTGGAGGGCTAAGATCCTATATGCCTCACAGCCAAAAAACCAAACCATAAACCAAAAGCAATATTGTAAAAAATTTGATAAAACCTTTAGAAAGAGTATTGTGTTCAGTACACCAGTACAGTGTACCTTCTTCGTGGTACGTGGTTCTTGGTACATGCTGGTATCAATGCTGGGAATAAGATGGTGTCCAGTTTGGGCGCATCCCTGACAGGTTTCCTTCAGGCTAGGCTTAGGGTGGAAATGCAGGGACAGACTAAGAAAACTTTAGTTGAACTGAATTCACCATTGGAGTGGTTTTCTTTTCTGGTGACCGAAGAGTCCAGATTCCTTGGGTGATGTATTGGTAAAACTACTGGAAGTGCCCTGGACATAGACTCTGTTGGAAAAATGAAAGTGTTAATCACTCAGTCATGTCTAACTCTTGGAGACCCCATGGACTGTAGCCGACCAGGCTCCCCTGTCCATGGAATTCTCCAGGCAATAATACTGGAGTGGGTTGCCATTCCTGTCTCCAGGGGATCTTCCCTACACATGGATCAAAGTTGGGTCTCCTGCATTGCAGAAACATTCTTTCCTGTCTGAGCCACCAGGGAGGACTGGTGAGTAGGTAACAAGGCAGAAACAGAATTTGCATTTCCCTGGAGATGCTGGAAGTAACCTCTTTTCTACCTTAAGAGAGTGTACATGCCTTCAATTATTCTCTTATAAACACCCATCTCCTTCCATTGTGTTCATAGGGAACATGAAAATGCCTCTTCCATTTTGGAGCATTCTCAAATGGTGAACTGAAAGAGTCTCTTAAGTCATGTGGGTTCTTATTAAAGCTTCTCCTGGTTTCTATCTGTAATCCCTAAGGATCCCTTCTTTCAGCTGAGCGTGCTCCACAGAGAGGTACCCCCAGTTGCACTGGTCCCCTGGGGTTCACTCTCCTGGGAGGGATATTTTAACTTCTGCCTCCAAGCTGCTTCTTCGCACATAACTTAGCACATGGAGCATTTCCCAAGGACAGCCAGCCAGAGGAACTGCCTGTGAAATTAACTTCTCATACAAAAGGTCATTACATCAGCATGTTTTATTTTTAGTCTTATTTTGCTTATGAAATTCCTATATTAAACTGTATTCTTTTTGCTCACCTCTTCAGTGTCTCCTAGATGCTTCATCTGATGATAGCAGCAAGGCGTATTTCCTTCTCAGGTAGAACTAAGCAAATGCAGGCCCAGAATTTCACTTAGGAGAGTTTCCTGGAAGGCAGAATTGGGGAAAAAATGAGAAAGCATTGTGGAGTGTGGAGAGAGTCTGAGTTCTAATATTAGGAAAGTGAGGTTTGATGTTATTAGCTACAAAAAGTTATAATAATATGTGCCTTGCCAACCATGGATATTTTTATAAGCTACAGAAATACTTGGTAATATTTGAAAATGCTAAACTTCCCCGGGGGATTTTTCAGCTTACAATCAGTGACTGTAACTAGTTTAAAACCAGAATGGAGGTAACCAAATAGAGAAGGTGGGTGAGTTTTATGTTTCTCCATCAGTGATAAATACTGACTAGTTCCGTAGAATTAAAGTAATATGTGCTTCTGGGAAGCATTAATAATTTCATTCTTGCTTATGTTGATAGAGAATTTAGGGAGACTGATGGTGTGATGGGAAAAAGCATGGATTTTGGAGCAGGACAGACCAGGGTTTGAGATGCTGCTCTGCTGCTCGAAATTGGATGGGCCAGTGTTCCAGCCAAATGGCTTAACAGTCTTCTAGCTTTCAGTTTTCTAACATGTAGTTGGGTGCTGTAGTACTTTAGGTTGTTGCGCGGATTGAACGTAACAAAGCAGCTAAGTCACAGAATGCCTACAGAAGAGTTCATTTCCTTTCTCCTCTTCTCTTCCATTCTGTTTCCCATAGAAGAGACAGAGAAAGGAAATGTGAGGGTCTGGTGAGTATGTCTTGGTGCAAGAACTCATACATTTGGTTGTTTTAAAAATCTGAGCCAAAGCATATAAATAGAAAGCTCTTTCTGTTAAATAGCATTCCCCTTCTCTGTTTTTAAAGCACTTGACAGATTTTACAGTTAAAATAGGAAAATATTTTAAATCTTTTCTTCTACACAGTCATAGAGCTGTGGAGACTGTGGAAATTTAATAGTAGCTGATAAAAATAATTGGAAGTAATTCCTTCAATTACTCATAAAAAGGTAAATCTCTTATCATTCTTTAAATTTTCCTTGCACAAAATCTTCCTTACCTCTCTTGTTCTGAGAGGCACAGTCCACTCGTGAATAGCGCTTAGATCAGGTAACTCCTTAGGGATAGTCCTCCCTGCTTGGTATGTTACATGATATTTTGTTAATCTTCATCATATTGGATTATGCCTAACTCTTGATCAGTTTAAAATTCAACACGACAGAGATGGTAATACTTGGAATACATTTCTTTAAAGATCCTAATTATAAAAAGTAATTACACAACTATTGATGTACAATGTTGATTTAAGAAATGTTAGAAGATGCAAGATGCTCCCCACACTCACACCATAGTTAATTCATTTTAAAGATAAAAATTCAGTTTATATGCAAATGTTTAAGTCATAATAGAATCATATCACATATACTGTTTTATGGTCTTTTTTCTATGTAGTATTATATTTTTATTACACCTGAAAATGCATACCTTTTTAGTCCTTATTTTTAATGGCTGCATAGTATTTTGTTTTCTAAAATGTGCCACAAAGTATTTGCTTTTCCATTGAAAAGCATTAATATTTTTTCAAGTTTTGTGTTTTAAACTGTCCTGTAAATGTACACTTGTCTAATTATTTCCCTAGGATAATTGCCTAGAATTTAATATTATGTCAGTGGTAAATGAACTTCTTAATTAAGCCTTGCAGTATGTATTTCTAAACTGACCTTCAGAATCCAAGAAAGCTTACACTAGTAAACAGTCAATCCTATTAGCACTGTAGAAGTGTCGCTCACAAAAATCGGGCATGATAAGTGTAAATCCTAGTGATTTTTAATTCCTTGTCATCTAATTGTGGGGAGTGTTCTACTTTTTTTTCCTTGTATTGATGTTTTAGTAAAAAGATGTAATAATAAAGTTTTCAAAACACACTGTTTCCTAACAGTTACTTCTGTTCCTTCTCTCATGTTCCTCTGGGTTAATTTATCTCTTCTCTCTCTCTGTTTTTCCCCTCCAGGATGGAAGTATGATGTGATGGATATAACTATGGGATACTGTGTGGGCACACGGCCTCCCTCTTGCCTCATTCTCCTGCTTCTCAAGCTTTTGGCTACACTCTCTCAGGGGCTGCCTGGGACCGGAGCCCTGGGTTTCCACTTCACACATTCCATTTATAATGCTACCGTGTACGAGAACTCGGCAGCAAGGACTTACGTCAACAGCCAGAGTCGCATGGGCGTCACCTTGATCGATCTGTCCTGGGACATCAAATACAGAATAGTGTCTGGAGATGAGGAAGGCTTTTTCAAAGCCGAGGAAGTCGTCATTGCAGATTTCTGTTTTCTCAGAATAAGAACTAAAGGTGGCAATTCTGCCATATTGAACAGGGAAATTCAGGACAATTATTTATTGATAGTCAAAGGCTCTGTCCGAGGTGAGGATTTGGAAGCATGGACCAAAGTGAGCATACAGGTTTTAGATATGAATGACCTGAGACCCTTATTTTCACCCACAACCTACTCAGTCACAATCGCAGAAAACACGCCACTAAGGACGAGCGTCGCCCAGGTGACGGCGACAGATGCCGACATCGGTTCCAATGGCGAATTCTACTACTATTTCAAGAGCAAAGTGGAGCTCTTTTCCGTCCACCCCACCAGCGGGGTCATCTCCTTGAGCGGACGACTGAATTACGATGAAAAGAGCAGGTACGACCTGGAGATCTTGGCCGTGGACCGGGGGATGAAGCTGTATGGGAATAATGGAGTGAGCAGCACTGCCAAGCTTTATGTTCACGTTGAGCGGGTAAACGAGCACGCCCCTGCCCTCCACGTGGTCGCTCATGTTCCTTTCTCCTTGGACACAGAGCCTGTGTATGCAGTGGTTACAGCCGAAGACCTCGATGAAGGGGCCAATGGAGAGATTGAGTCTGTTTCCATCGTGGCTGGGGACCCTTTAGACCAGTTCTTCCTGGCCAAGGAAGGAAAGTGGGTGAATGAGTACAGGATTAAGGAGAAGAAGCCGGTTGACTGGGAGAGCTTTCCCTATGGCTACAACCTCACTCTTCAAGCCAAAGACAAGGGGTCACCTCAGAAATTTTCAGCAGTCAAGATAGTCCACATTGCCAACCCCAAAAGAGACACTGTTCCAGTTAGATTTGAGAAAGACGTGTACGAAGTGAGCATTAGTGAATTTTCCCCTCCTGGTGTCGTGGTTGCTATAGTAAAATTAAGTCCCGAGCCACTAGATGTGGAGTACAGATTATCCCCTGGAGAGGATGCCCAGTACTTCACAATCAATCCCCAGTCAGGTCTGATCGTCACTGCACAGCCACTCAATACCATTAAGAAGGAGGTTTACAGACTGGGGGTGACAAATAAAGAAGGGGATTTAAAAACACAAGTCACCATCAGCATAGAAGATGCCAACGACCACACCCCAGAGTTTCAGCAGCCTCTGTATGAGGCGTTTGTGAATGAGAGCGTTCCCGTGGGAACAAGCGTTCTGACAGTTTCCGCTTCTGATAAGGATAAAGGAGAAAATGGGTACATCACCTACAGTATTGCCAGCTTGAACGTGTTGCCGTTTGCCATTAACCAGTTTACAGGCATCATCAGCACCACTGAAGACTTGGACTTCGAATCCTCTCCAGAAACATACAGGTTCATCGTCAGAGCCTCTGACTGGGGCTCGCCATACCGCCACGAGAGTGAAGTCAATGTGACTATTCGAGTCGGAAACGTCAATGACAACAGCCCACTCTTTGAAAAAGTGGCTTGCCAGGGAGTGATCTCCTATGACTTTCCAGTTGGGGGTCATATCACAGCTGTCTCAGCGATTGATATCGACGAGCTGGAGCTTGTCAAGTACAAAATCATCTCTGGAAATGACCTTGGCTTCTTTTATTTAAACCCCGACTCTGGTGTTTTGCAGCTTAAAAAGTCACTGATGAATTCCGGCATTACAAATGGAAATTTTGCCCTCAGGATTACAGCCACTGATGGAGAGAATCTTGCGGACCCCATGTCCGTTAACATTTCCGTCCTACATGGGAAGGTGTCTTCAAA
This sequence comes from Procapra przewalskii, assembly GCA_006410515.1. NCBI lineage: Eukaryota > Metazoa > Chordata > Mammalia > Artiodactyla > Bovidae > Procapra > Procapra przewalskii. Next base: position 1,940,978 of record SJYF01000173.1, on the reverse strand, counting down.
GAGCTTCAGTTGCCGAGAAACTCGTGTGGCTCAGAAGCTGGCGGAGAAGCTCCTCATTAAGGCTAAAGCAAATGGGAAGCTGAATCTAGAAGATGGATTTCTTGACTTTTATTCAGTTAACCGGCAGGGACCACGTTTTGACAAGTCATTTCCTTCTGATGTGGCTGTGAAGGAGAATCTGCCAGTTGGTGCTAACATCCTGAAGATTAAAGCCTATGATGCTGACTCTGGCTTCAATGGGAAGGTGCTATTTACAATATCTGATGGGAATATGGATAGCTGTTTTAATATCGATATGGAGACCGGGCAACTCCAAGTCCTCATGCCCATGGATCGAGAGCACAGAGACCTCTATCTCCTTAACATCACCATCTATGACTTAGGGAATCCACAGAAGTCCTCATGGAGGTTGCTTACCATCAACGTGGAGGATGCCAATGACAATCGCCCGATTTTTCTTCAAGACAGTTATTCAGTTAACATTCTTGAGAGTTCAAGTATTGGCACTGAGATTATTCAAGTGGAAGCCAGAGACAAAGATTTGGGTTCTAATGGTGAAGTGACTTACTCAGTCTTGACAGATACACAGCAATTTGCCATCAATAGCTCCACTGGAATCGTGTATATAGCGGACCAGTTGGACCGGGAGTCCAAAGCAAACTATTCTTTAAAAATAGAAGCCAGAGACAAGGCAGAAAGTGGCCAGCAACTCTTTTCTGTTGTCACCCTGAAGGTTTTCTTGGATGATGTCAATGACTGCTCCCCGGCTTTCATTCCCAGTAGCTACAGTGTGAAGGTCCTTGAAGACCTCCCCATTGGCACTGTCATTGCTTGGCTGGAGACCCATGACCCAGATCTGGGACTGGGGGGTCAGGTGCGCTATTCTTTGGTCAATGATTACAATGGGAGATTTGAAATAGACAAAGCAAGTGGCGCCATCCGCCTGAGCAGGGAGCTTGACTACGAAAAGCAGCAGTTCTATAACCTCACAGTTCGGGCCAAGGACAAAGGGCGGCCTGTCTCGCTGTCGTCTGTGTCCTTTGTGGAGGTGGAAGTGGTGGATGTCAACGAAAACCTCCATACTCCCTACTTCCCGGACTTTGCTGTTGTTGGGTCTGTAAAAGAGAACTCACGGATTGGAACCAGCGTGCTACAGGTGACTGCCCACGATGAGGACTCGGGGAGGGATGGGGAGATCCAGTACTCCATCAGGGACGGCAGTGGTCTTGGAAGGTTCAGTATTGATGACGAGAGTGGTAAGTTTCATGTTTTGTGCCGGAAGTGTCGTTTCACGTCTCTTCCGTTGTCAACACTGGGAAAGTGAAGGGCCATTCTTGAACTCAAGTGGAATGCCAAATGAGGTTGCGTTGGTGCAGCAGTGACCGAGTCAAAGCCTTTCCTTAGAATGCGCTGACTTTTAGAAGACCTCTTTATTAGGAGCTGGTGGTTTCCAGTGGGAGCCCCTGCTTTCTTTCCTGTCCAGCCACGTGGTCCCCAGGTTATCTTTTGATAAACGTAGGTAATTCTCACCTCTGCAAGTGTATGCAGGACTGCCACTAAATTAAAGGTCCTGATAAAGTAAATTACATTTGCATTGGCTTTACATTAGCAGTGTGAAGTGAGTTTTCAAGTGGCTCTTGTTTCCCTCTACAGACAGGCTTTGCTGAAGCTATCTGGCATTAGTTGCTTGGTCTCTGGGGTCTCATAGGCATCTCTGGCCCTTGACTGACAGGTGTTTGCATGTATCGGCCCCTTTGATACACGGAGGCATCCGTCTACAAACCCTTTCATGATAGACTAGAGGAGGCATGCTGTGGATTTTATTTGTTTAAAAAAATGGTTTTAAGATTATACCTGTAAGAATTTACATTTTATAGAAACGTTTTAGGATGTGGGGCGAAATTGTCCTGATATTTTTGTTGGTCCCTCCCTGTTGATTTACACATCATCATAGCTACAGATATGCATTTTATTTCTATTCTCATTATTTTCCTTTAAACATACAGGCGCTTGGCCGCGTGTGTGTGTGCGCACACGTGTGCGTGCCTTGATCAGCAGAGTAACGTTTTCTTTTTTTAGGATTTATTTTTATTTATTCACATGGCTGCGCCAGGCCTCAGTTGCGGCATATGGGACCTTTGGCTGCGGCCTGTGGGATCTAGTTCCCTGACCGACCTGGGCCTCCAGCATTGGGAGGACAGAGTCTTAGCTGCTGGACCACTGGGGACGTCCCCAAAGTGTCTTTTTCTAGTCTTCTCTAGGTTGTGGACATCTCAAGACAGGGGCTCCGTCTTCTCTATTCCCATGTGAATGGTACTGTTGGCACTTCTCATTTGCGGGGACACATTTGGATCCAGGAAAGTATTTTCTACAACTCTTGCAGGGTGTTTGGTTCCCAGTAAGGAAGACAGTGATGATGCTGATGATGATCATGAAAACAGGTGGTGGGATGGGGTTGGCATAAGGATCCTAGTTTACAGTAGTTATACCAGAAAAAGGGCTTGAGAAGCTGTTTCAAGATTGGATAGAAGTAGCAAAACTCTGTACCATCACAGATTTAAACTTTAAATTGTAAATTTTTAATATGTGATTTCTGATTATGGCCAGTGTAAACCGTACAACCGATCCCATAGCCACAAAGAAGGAAAAGGTAAATGTCAGGAAAACTGGGTTCTGATTTAATCATATACTCTATCTTTTATATGTAACTTGTCATTCAGTTAGAATGTATTTTTACCTTTGAAATACAAAATGAGAAAGGAAAAGTAGCAATCTTTACTGAGTGTCTATTCTGTGCTACTAGTTTGCTGTTAACAGTAATGGCTGCACTGAGCACTTGGAATGGGCAACATACTGTATGAAGGGTTTTATAGTCAAGTCTTATTTAATTCTTCCAATAGTCCCATTAATCTTAATACTCAATTCATGAGCCAACATTCAAAGAAGATACATAACTTGGAGGCTAGTTTCGAGTTTAGCTCTGAGTAACTGGCATACACTGCAATCGGCAGTCTAAAGACAAGCTCGGGCTTCCTCGCTTGTTTCTACAGACACTTGAATTTGGTGTTGATCTAACATTTGTAAGAATACAGTGTTAAATGTGTGTCAAAATCCTTAGAATCCTGAGCTCAGAGATGGCTGGCACCAGCCGTTAATCGCCTTCCTTTTCCCTTGCAGTCCCATTGTTTGTGTGCTTCTCCAGTGTGCGAAGCTTCCCTTTGGGACTCAGGTGGATATAGGTAGGTAGGTCAACAGTAAGGTGTCAGGCTGAATCAGTAACCACTGCAGCCTAGATGGCTGTTTTATTAGGAAGTTTCACCTTGGTGTAGCTTGATGCAGGCAAGAGCAGGAGCAGTTTGGTGAGAGAGGCCTAGATTTTCCATTTGTACTCTTCTGTTTTCATCTTGGGTATTATACTGCAGAAAATATGTGTATATTTATTTGATGCTATACCTGGTTTTATAATTCTTTATATAAATTATTTTTATTGAACTATAGTTGATTTGCAGTTATATATATGTATGCTGCTGCTGCTGCTGCTGCTGCTAAGTCGCTTCAGTTGTGTCCGACTCTGTGCGACCCCATAGACGGCAGCCCACCAGGCTCCTCTGTCCCTGGGATTTTCCAGGCAAGAGTACTGGAGTGGGGTGCCATTTCCTTCTCCAGTGCATGAAAGTGAAAAGTGAAAGTGAAGTCGCTCAGTCATGTCCGACTCGTTGCGACCCCATGGACTGCAGCCCACCAGGCTCCTCCATCCATGGGATTTTCCAGGCAAGAGTACTGGAGTAGGGTGCCATTGCCTCTCTGATATATATGTATATACATACATACATACATACATACATACATACATATATATATATTCTATCCCTATTCACATTCTTTTCCATGATAGGTTATTACAAGATATCAAGTACCGTACCCTGTGTCTACAGTGGTCCTTCTTTATCTGTTGTGTGTATAGTCCATGGCCTTGCGAAGACGCAGACGTAGCCGAGTGCCTGAGCACAGCACAGCATACGTAGAGCAGTGCGCATCTGTTCATCCTAAGCTCCCAATTCATCCTCTACCCGTCTTCCTCTTTGGTGACCATAGCTTTGTTTTCTATGTCTGGTTCTGTCTTATAAATGAGTTGACCTGTATTATTTGTTTAGATTCCACGTGTGAGTGATATCATATGACATTTGTCTTTGTTAGCTCACTTAGTGTGACAATCTCTGGGTCCAGCCGTGCTGCTGCAGATGGCATCACTGCATGCTTTTCCTGACTGAGCAGCACTCCGCTCACCTTTCTTTATCCACTCGTCTCTCCTCCTTACCTGTTCTGTCTGCAGGCATTCGGGTGGCCTCCCTGCTTTGGCCCTTGTAAACAGTGCTGCTGTGAGCATTGCGGTGCGTGTACCTTTTTCAATTAGCGTTTTTGACTTCAGGAGTTTGGTGTCTTTTGCCTCTGTTGAAAAGTCAGCTCACTGTTTTGCATTTGTTCCCTTATATTCTGGATTGCATAAAATAAATTTTGCCATAAGTGATAATAATGTCACTTTCATTTTGACATTGCTTTGTGACTTAATCTCTTTTCTTAGGACATTAACTCCTCTGGGGTAAAGAGTAGCTGAGTGCATTATGTAAAGTCATGTACCTGTTTTGAGGATATATCTAGAACCATTTCCTCTCAGTCTTAACTCAGTACTCTGTTCTTTGCATTAATTACCCATGTCTCTGATTTAACTTCCTAGAGAATTACTTAGTTTTAAAACTAGTGACTATTTCTTTTTCTCCTTTATATTTCATATGGTTTCCTTGTTTAAGAAAGTAAAACTATGTTTTTCTCTGGTTATCAGAAAAGAGGCTTGGACTTGATGTTGAAATGTTTTAATGAAGATTAGAGTTCCCATATGGTAATATTCTTAGTCATCTTTCTTCCATCTCACTTCTTGTAGATTTTAACATCCCACCCTAAGAAGCTGACGAGGAATGATTGCCTCGACTTGTGCCAGGGGATGCTAAGGTTGGGGATAAGTTTGGCAAATGTATGAGCAACAAGAGAAGCCATCCCTTTGTACTGTTTGGCTTATGCTCCTGTTGAATGATCCATCAGCTCTGCCTGTAACCGCTAAAACTCATGGCTTGAGCCACTGGCAGAATGAATGAATGAATGGCTGTTAAGCCCTAATACTGTTACTGGGTCTGAAGTCTGGACTCTGCTGTTCGTTTGACCCCCAGGCATAAAACGGTTTAAACTTGTTTGGAATTTGGTCTTTCAAGAACCTTGAAGACTCCTGCCAAAGCTTGTGTCATAGCTTGCATTGATTCATGGGTGTCAGGCTTGTGCATGCACATTAATCAGCTGGAAAGTTTGTTCGCAATGCAGATCCCCAGGCCTGATTCCCAAGGATTCTGATTCCGTTGCTCTGGGATGGGAGCCTAAGAATCTTCACGTGAGCTCTTCAAGCTGTTCTTCTGCATGTGGTTCAGAAACACTGCCCTAAATTTACCGGGGCTCTTTAGAGTATGTTTACAGATTCTTTCCTATAAATTCCTTTTCCTTATTCTTTGGAAAGGCGGGGAATTGAACTCATGTTTTGGATGAATTTCTTTTTTAAGCAAGCTTTCCAACCCCAATAAATCTTCTATTACTCATTAGTAGTGATAGTTTTCTGAATGTTTTCCTGATGAATAAAAAATCTGTTTATATGCTTTAGTAACTGCAGTGCTCCTGTTTTGTGAATCAGCTTGTGTTGGGATTAGTTGATCCACTTAGTACTTTTAGGGGCTTCCCTGGTGACTCAAATTGTAAAGACTTTGCCTACAATGCAGGAGACCGGGGTTCAGTCCCTGGGTTGGGAAGATCCCCTGGAGAGAGAATGACATCCCATTCCAGTATTCTTGCCTGGAGAGTTCCATGGACAGAAGAGTCCATGGGGTTGCAAAGAGGTGGACATGACTGAGCAACGATCACTTACACTTTAGTAGTGTTATGTTCTTTACTATTTTGGAACTCAGTGAACAAAGCCATACCTTTGGAGTTTTTTTACCATGTACAGGCACTTATAAGTGTTTAATAATATTTACAGTAAATAGATTAGCTGAGGGGCCTTCAACTACAGTGGATTCGATCACAGTTTAACTGACCAGTGACCAGTCTGGAAGATGGAACGTGCAATTTAATCTTGTTTTTTTTCCTTCACAAAGAACACATTCTTATTCTTTGACACGATAAAAATTCGTATTCTTGGCTACGCAGAAGTTTTCGAAGGTTTAGATAGAGTACTTTGTACATTTTAAACTGTAATTTTCTGTTAGATACTTTTGTAAGCTGCAGTGACTTCACTGTTTTATTTAGCTGGTATTAAAGAAATATTTAATCCAAATAGTTTTCAGTTCAGAATATTAATCATGGATAATTTGGAAGATATTTTACCATTCATTATTACTAATTATATTATTGATCCATTTATCAAGTGCCTATTTTTTGCTAGGTACTGTGTTGGGTGCTTTATAGGTACTTTCTAATTGTCACAGTAATCCAGCAAGGTGGGGTTCAGTGAGATTTGCCTAACCAGGGTTAAGCATTTGGGAGTTGTCTGAGCTGGAATTGACAATCTAGTGACGTGGACTCCAAATCTCATGTTAGTCCCCCTCTTTTCTACTCCAGTCCGCCACTATAACCTTGCTAAGTGTATGTATTAGTCAGGTTTTCTGTATTATTGCTGTGTAACAAACAATCAAAAAATTTCAGTGGCTTATAAAAGCAGATTTTTTTTTCTTGCTCTCGGGTCTGGCAAAATAGTCGAGGTTGTTGCAGGGTGTACTGTGAGTTGCGATCTGTTCTACTTGTTTTTCCTGCTCCAAGACCCAGGCTGAAGAGAGTACTCACCACCTGGGCTGTAGTGTTCTCGAAGTCAGTTCAGGAGTGCCAGAGGCTGATGGAAGCTCGCAGTGCAAACTCAAGGCTGGTCTGCATTCCATTGACCAAAGAGCATCTTGGGATCGAGTTGAATATCGATGTGGGGCAGAGAAGACTACTTCTCTTACAGAGAAAGGGAGGAAGAGGCATGGATAATTACTCAATGATAACGCAGTCTGACATAGCATACGCCAGCGGTCACTGCTGTCTTCACAATCTGTTGTTGTTTGGGCCCTACCTTTGCTGGAGGCACTGGCTCAGTTCGCAGTGACACAGAGGGCCACAGGGGTCAGACTGGGCCTTCTCCAGTGCGGTCAGGATCTTTCTAGCTCTCCAGTGTTGAGATGCTATACTTGATCTTTTATAGGGAGAAGAATTCATTTCAACTGGTGGCCAGGGAAATCTATCTTTATTATATACAACTATGTAGCTTTTATTTAGTTAGTTCAAATGAAGAACTGTTTGCTAGCCACCAGTGCTGAGTCTAACACTCTTTATCTGCAGACTCTAATCAAGTGTCAAGAGTGGGTGAATCAAAACCAGGAAGAGAAACATTTGTATTGTTAGAAATTTGAGGAGCCTTTTATCATTGCAGAAGTCAGATATTGAAAGAGCTGGGTAATTTCCATAGGATCATGTTTCTTGCATAATGTCATAAAGTATAAGCTTCCGTTTTCTGATACTCAGAGGCATTGCAAATCATATTTTTTCTTATAGATGGCTGCTAACTCTTCCAGCTTCTTTTCCGAAAACTTGCTGTTTCAACTCCTTTTTGACATTTTGAGGAGTAAGACAGATATTACTCGGCAAATTTGGTGTAGTTCATTATAATTCCAGACTAAATAGTGATCCCCATCCTCATTCTTTTTTCCAGGTGATATTTGTATCCCCCACCCCTCTAGGTCGAAAGAGATTCATTGAATTTGGTTCAAAATTTGCTCCTGGGACCAGAGCAAGTTAAGGAGAGGAATGAAGTTAGGGTCAAGCGATAGCAGAAGCTTTTCTTAGCTCTGGATTTTTACCCTTAGCTCTAGGCTTTTTGATCATAATTATCTGAGAGAAATATAATGTTCCCAGAGGAGCTCTGAACACTCCACGACATTCAGATGAATATAGTAGTTGTCATGTAAATCAGACAGGAGAGAGGGTTGGAAGCTTCTGGAAAATAATGAACAGCATGCTTTCATTACTCTTTTCAGCAGGTGCCTTCTTCTTGACCTTTTCTTAGCAGTGGGCTGAAGGCAATTCAGGCTTTAATAGAGGACCCTTGGTTCAAATCTGTGATTATTTCTGCCTTGTGTATCAACTCTATGCTGCCATTGTCCCCATGTAACTAGTAAATGATAAATATAATGACCAGTATAAAGAGGAAATCCACGCTGGGGGGCGAGCCAACAATCTGGAAGCTTGTGCGGTCTTTCCTCTGAACCGATTCTTCCTTTTATGTTTTAATAATAGAGGTTTCCCACGGTTTACCTGGCCCTTCCTGTCAGCAGCATCATGATTTCCTCAGTGCTGGGTGATGCTGAATGATATTTACTTCTTCAATTAGCAAAGAATGAAATTTCAGAGGCCTAGTAAGTAGAGGTTACAAAAGCGATCGTGATTGCTTCATGTATTACTGGCTCTCTGGAAGAGATATTGGGAGAAATTTATTGTTTGTGACTTCAGGTAGCTTGTATCTCATTCCAGTCTTCTAAAAAAATTTTTTACAGGTGTTTTATATGCACGTTGAAGGATACTTTCATTTATTGTTACATTTGGAAGAATTATAGAGTTTGATAAATATTTATGTGATGCCTCTATATTCACAGTGTTTCATTGAAAAGAAAATGAAATGAAAATGAAAATGGGCTGCAGTCTGTAGTTTTAGCTTGCCAGTTTTCATGAAAGCTTGTCTTATTGACAGACAGAATCTACGAAGAGTTGTGTGTAGGATTCAATTCAATTTATATTAAATTCTGGGCACTGGTACGTGAATTATTGAATATACTAGGACTCTCCAAATTTTTCCTTTGGACGTTTGATGATTTAATGGCTCCTCTAGGACAACTCTGCGTAATTAAATTCACCGATTTTCATTTGCATAATACAGGTAACATTCGAGTTGCTTTTAAAAAGCAGTATGCTGGTGAGAATAATGCCAAATAAAATAATATATTGAATAAGAAATATTTTGAGTCTAAAAGTTTGAATAAGTTTGAATAAAAATGGAAGGAATTAAGATAAAAATTTGTGGTGCATACAGGTCAGCACACACACACATGCATATACATACACACACATACACACACACACACGGATGATATGGTAAAAACATAAAGGCTTTGTGATTTAACTGCACGATCTATGAAACAGTGTTTAAACCATTTTCAATTCTTTTTCTACACTTTCTTCTTTAAAAGTCTACCTCTTCACTTTCGCTGCTTCTCTGCTCCCTTTTTTCTTCATTTTCCTCCTCTTCCTTCTTTCCTTGCCACATTTATGGGTTCTCTGCAGGCTTTGGGCTGAAGAAGGTGCATAGATGTTTAAGCCAAGGATGAGTAGTAGAGACAGAGAAGCATGTAATTGCAAACTGTGGGATACATAGGAGGTATAACCTAAGTGAGAGCCTTGTGCTGGCCATTTATCATGTTCATTGTGGCCTTGGCATCACCCTTTGGCATTATGCGATGATTTTTACAAATTCCAATTGGGGAAAGGACAGTCTGAGAGATAACCAGAGCATTAAAGTCAGTTGATGATGATATATCAGCAAGGCTTAATTGTCAAGGAATGCATAACCCCAGAAATAGATCAAGGTTTTATGAGGCTTGAAACTCATACAATTTGGGTGGCTTCTTTGAGAAAAAGGCATAAATAGTATGACTACAAAGTTTTTATATTTGCTTAGAATGAGGAAAGAAATAACAGTAATCCCTGAGTTTGAAAGTCAACAAACACATGTATCACA
>SJYF01000173.1:1888630-1913006 GCA_006410515.1 Procapra przewalskii | reverse complement strand
ACTGCCCTTCTGATGCACAGATTTTAAAAAGTGAGGGAAGCAAATTAATGACACTCAGAAGGAATTTAAAGTAGACTAATCAGGGGAGCTGTTTGCAGATGTGCTGATGTAGAAAAATCAGTATTGGCTTTGTCTGGAAGAAGGAGTGGAGTTCGTCTTCTCGAGCTAATTAAAATGGGCTTATCTGTAAATTTAGTTATTCATAAATCTTGCTTCCACAGAGCTGCTGTTTTTCTAATAGGATGGGAAGGCTGGGATTCTGTAAATGTGGGTCAGCCATGTGATTGAGTGACCCAGATTTCTGCAGACGCCCAGAAGACAGCAGAGAGAGGATCTGCACAGCACAGCGCGGGCCCCGGAGCGCCTGTCCTGAGTGCTGACCACAGAGCTTGAATCGGACCGTTTTCACTTGGAAATCATGCTGTAGTTTCCGCCAAAGAAAACAGCACCGACCTCCAGGTCTTCCTGTTTTTTTTTCCCCCTTGATCACCTCTCTCTCTGAATTCATGAAGGGATCTTTTTTTAAGCAGTGAAATTAGGTAGCATCTTTCTTGGCTATGGCTCCAGTTGGGATAGGAGGCAGCACAGGACGCGGGCTGGTGGCCCTGCGTGTCCATCAGAGGAGAGTCTGGAAATGGACTCACGCTGATTTTAGACAGCTCATCAAATTAGCATTTTATGATCTCTCTGCATATTTTCTTTATAATGTAGCAGCAACTGTTTTCACTATGTGGTCAGCCAAATCATTTTTTTTTCCTGTTATAAATTATGCTCAAAATGACAGGGCTCAATGTAGAAAAAGTAGAAAACACACAAAAAAGCAATAAAAGGGGGGAGGCAGTAATTAAAAAGTGAGAGAAAATAACTTCTTATTCTTCTGAAGCCATCAGCAAGAGGCGGTTTTGTTTAGTGTATCACAAAGAAAAAAAAAGCTCTTAAACCAGCTGTACTGGGCTGCGCTTAGTCGCTCAGTCCTGTCCGACTCTCTGCGACCCCATGGACTGTAGCCCACCAGGCTCCTCTGTGCATGGGATTTCCCAGGCAAGAATTCTGGAGTGGGTTGCTGTCTCCTACTCCAGGGGATCTTCCCAACACAGAGATCGAACCCAGGTCTCCCACGTTGCAGGCGGATTCTTTACTGTCTGAGCCACTAGGGAAGCCCATGAATACTGAACTGAGTAGCCTGTCCCTTCTTCAGGGGATCTTCCTGACCCAGGAATTAAACCAGTGTCTCCTGAATTGCAGGCAGATTCTTTACCAGCTGAGTTACCAGGGAAGCCCCTGGAAACCACTACCTGCATTGAAATAGAAGCTCTACCACTTCTCAGCTGTGGGATTTGGGGCAATTATCTCTCTATATCTCAGTTTCTTCTTTGATACAATGAGGATACCTACTTCAAGAAAATGCCTTGATCCCCTTAAAAGACCTCAACATAGTAAACATTCAATACATGTTTGTGGGAAAAGACACTGAACGAATACATAGGTGGAGTATTTCCCATCGGATGTGAAGTTGTGTGTCTGGTCCCTGGGCTTCCCAGGTGGCGCTAGTGGTAAAGAAGCCGTCTGCTAATGCAGGAGATATAAGAGATGCAGGTTCGGCCCCTGCGTCAGGAGGATCCCCTGAAGGAAGATATCCCAGGATTCTTGTCTGGAGAATCCCATGGACAGAGGAGCCTTCCTGGCTATCACTGCCTTGGGTCATTTAAACTCGAGCCAGAAGAAGATAAGATTTATGAAATAATATGTACGTTGAATAAGTAAGTTGTGATCTACTTGGTACCCATTTGAGGGGAGGGCTCCCCAGGAGCTATTTTATTTGGCAATTTTTCTTTTCTTCAGTGTGTTCATCTGATTAAACTACTCCCATTATAGTCTGATTGTTAGTGGGTAGCAGACCCAGGCCCAGATCATTCCATCACAGAATAAGAAATATGGTAAGGCTCCATAGCATTCATCTTTTAAATTATTTTTAAATAAGCATTTCCCAAGTCCTTATCAAGTGGCAAGAGCCATGTTAGATTCTGGAGCTTCAAAGACATTTGTAGGGGACACAATTAAGGAGACCTGTGACTCAAAGGGGAATTACAATGTACTGCAATGCATGCTGAAAGTCAGCAATGCCCAGGGCCTGTAGGGGCTGGTGTGTGTTTGTGTATACGCTTATGTGTGTTGGAGAGAGAAGTTATCAGAACATCCTTCCCTCAAGGAGTTCCAGTTGGAACTACATCCCAGTGAAAGGCTAGGTATTAGCTTCATATGGTGGGTGGGGCTCATTGCAACCTAAAGTTACAAGAGTGGCAACTGCAAAGATTGCAAAAAGGAAGACAGGTGAGGAGGTGAACAGTCATCCTCAGTTCAGCATGGGTAGAGGCCCAGGGGGATGAAGGGTATGGGGCTCTATGCCAAATAGGGCTGGTTGTCATTTGATGGTTTTTAGGCACAGAGTGAGTTGGCTAGGACAGCACTTTGGAAAGCTTGTCAAGAGCCATATGTATTTGGAGTCAGGATGATTTGGCATGACTGGTTGTGGAAAATCCAGAATTAAGTGGCTGGAGTAAGGGTGGGGCAGCAGGGATGCAGGGAAGGAGCCAATTCACAGGGTGTTAAGGAAGGAGAAGTCACAGAATCTGGCAACCCATGGACGCCTGTGTTGGGAGGAAGGATGGTGATGCTGGGGGAGTGACTAATGACAGAATTAGTGACGGTCCTCAGGCTTCTAGCTTGTGATGTGCGTGGGCTGGTGAGACCATTTATCTAGATTAAGTGTGTAGGAGAAAGGTCACTGTTGAGGTGGAAAGATGCCAAACGTGCTGGTGGGTTTTATGAACCTCTAACACATCACAGGTGGCTTCCCAGGAGGCTCAGAGGTAAAGAGTCTGCCTGCCAGCGCAGGAGATGCAGAGGCGTGGGTTCAATCCCTGGGTCAGGAAGATGCCCTGGAGAAGGAAATGGCACCCCACTCCAGTATTCTTGCTGGAAAAATCCCATGGTCAGAGGAGCCAGGAGGGCTACCATCCATGGGATCACAAAGAGTCAGACACAGCTGAGCACACAGGCTCGGATGTTGACGTATCAGATGGAGCTTTCGATAGGAGTGGCACTAAAGCATGGTTTCTTCACGCAGGTGATCATCCTGGGTCAATATACGTCACCTGGCTCTTCCTCACTAAGCAGTTTTGGGAGTGACTGGTGAACATCAAGTTTTGTCTTCTTAGAGAACCGTAATGTGCTCTGCTTGCTTTAAATACACCACAAGGATGTTTTCTGGTGAAGGAAGTTAATCTGAACAGCTCATTTCCACTGGGGGCTTTTGCTGGGCTACCGGAGGCAGCACTCAGAAGCAGGGAGATGGAAACTGGCACTGCTAGTTTTTGATGCTTTTGCTACAAACTGATACAGCAACAGAAATTTTATGATTTCAACATGGTTTTGTGGACGTATCATATTTATGTGTTGTTGTTTTTTTTTAAGTGAAGGAAATACCAGGTCCTAGCGGGAAATATGCCCTCACCTCATGGCTGAGTCTGGCCCTGTGCTGCCCTTCCCTCGCCAGCAGTGGGCCAGGTCATTTTAGTATGCTCCTCAAGAGAAAAAGCGACAGTGAAGATTGCTCAGTCTTGTCCGACCCTTTGAGACTCCATGGACTGTAGCCTGCCAGCCTCCTCTGTCCATGGAATTCTCCAGGCAAGAATACTGCAGTGGGTAGCTGTTCCCTTCTCCAGGGGATCTTCCCAACCCACAGATCAAACCCAGGTCTCCCACATTGCAGGCAGATTCTTTACCAGCTGAGCCACAGGGAAGCCTTAGAAGATGCTGCCTTGTCTTCTGACCATCCCCGAGGGGGTAGAGAGTAATACTTGCCCATCTGCCCTATGGTGCTCAGTGCCATGGGCCAAGAGACTTCCTGGAAGAGACATGGTGGGGAAGAAAAATTAGGAGTTTGAAATTCACATGAACACACTGCTGTTTATTGAATAGATTACCAACAAGGACCTACTGTATAGCACAGGGAACTATACTGAATATCTTAACTATACTGATAAAGAAGAATCTGAAAAAAAAAAAAAAAGATATGTGTACCTTCATCTCTTTGCCATACACCTGAAACTAACACATCATTGTAAATCAACTATACTTCAGTCAAAAAAGCAAGTAATTATTCAGAAAAATGAAGCTGTGACTGTAATTTACCTCTCCATGTTTCGTATGTTATGTATATAGAGGCAGGATAGAGAACTGTTCACGTTTCAGTAGCGTTTATGTGGAACTTACTGTTGTGTATCAGAGAGTGTAGTGCGTTTCCTGCTGGGGTGATGAAGGGGCTGCGTGTATAAACTTCTTGGGGAAGGTGGGCTTGCAAACAAACAAGAGCAAAGCAGTCAGTAAAGTACTGCGACAGAAGTATATCCAAAGCAGCTTGAGGCTTCAGAGCATAAAGTCAAGTAAAATTAACGTCGCTCAGTCGTGTCCGACTCTTCGCAGCCCCATGGACTGCAGCCTACCAGGCTCCTCCGTCCGTGGGATTTTCCAGGCAAGAGTACTGGAGTGGGTTCCCACTTCCTTCTACTGCCTAGCAAGTGCTAAGGCGTTTTTTGTTTTTGTTTTTTCTGAATTTGCTCACTTCAAACTGAAGGGTAATTACATATTGTGTTGGTTTCTGCCATGCATCAGCGTGGATCACACGCGTGTCCCTCCCTCTTGAGGCCCACCCCCAGGTTGTCACAGAGCCCTGGTCTGAGTCCTTGAGGCATACATGCAGCAGCTTCCCACTGGCTGGCTGTTCTGCCTGTGTGTACGCTTCTGTGATGCTCTCCATCCTCTCCTTCCTGCCAGGAATTCTTCAGAGAGGAGTCTCTCTGGGCAGCCTGCATGCTTGCTCACCTTGTTTAAACGGCATGGCAGACTTGGTGAAGGTCATCTCCTTTTCCCTGAATTGGGCTTTTCTTTACATTTCATCTGTCCTTCTTTGTATTGCAGTTTTTCGGGTCTTCTGCACTATTCTAGAGCCTCTTTGGGGTTAGACCTCTGTCTATTCAATTTTTCTATTCCCTGCTGTGCCCAGCAAATGCCACAGTAACACACAGAGTTTCTCACTTTATTCTCAGAATAGCACTGTGGCACAGATGCTATTGTTAGCCCCATTTTTATAGATAAAAAAACGAAAATTCAGAGCATTGAAAACTATTGTTAAAGTATTTTAAACAGTTCCAGTTGCTTAAATGAAATGCATTTCATTTAAATAAGTAAACGAAATGCATTTCATTTAAGTAAGTAAACTAAATGGATTTCATTAAGTAAACTAAATGGATTAAACAGAAATTTATTCTTTGACAGTTCTAGAAACTAGAAGGCCAAGATTATGATGGAAGCATCATCAGAGATGGCAAAGTTATTAGGATATCGTGGAGGCCCTGACAGTGTCTCCCATCCCTGTCGATTGTTCTGTTGGTCTCTGTCCTGGCATTGGACACTTCTGCTAATGCTTACAACTTCAGAAGGCAAGCTATTCTTTGTTTTGTTTTACAGATGGGAAAATAGTGGACAAACTTAAATCTAGTCTGGGGAGAGAAAGGTTATGTTCAAGGAAAGTGAAGCAAAAATAGATTTAAATAATGAAAACTAATAATGTTAGATATACCTTAAGGTAAAAGGTAAAGAATCTGCCTGCAGTGCGGGAGACCTAGATTTGATCCCTGGGTTCAGAAGATCCTCTGAAGGTAATGGCTACCTACTCCAGTATTCGTACCTGGAGAATTCCATGAACAGAGGAGTCTGGCATGCTGAGTCCACGGGATCACAGAGAGTTGGACTTGACGTAGCAACTGACACTTTCACTTTCAAGGAGGGCTGTCAAGTGCATGGTGCATAATAAAAGCTCTCATTTACTCAGTGGTATGGACGTGCTCATCTTGGTGAGACACCTTAGAATAATCTTCACAGTAGCAGGTAGAAATGGGTACTGTTACTTTCCCCTTTTACTGTGAGGATGAAATCAGACAGAGGAATTAGTGATCACATATTAGTAAGTGTCAGAGTAAATGTCACGGCTGTTTGTTTCCAGTGCTGTTCTCTTAAACACTGCAATCACAGCAGTGTAACACCCTGACATATTAAACTGAGTTGTGCTTTTCCTCACTGCCTCACTTTTTGATCACTCTAATCAGCTGGTGGTTTTCTCTGCCTTGTGGAGAACCGGGGCATTCTAGACAGGGAGCCGAGTAAGCAGGAGGCATGTCCGTAGAAAAGCAAAGAAAGCAGAAAAAAAATGGGGGAAAGAGCTATTTTTTTAACTTCCAAAACAGGCTTTTGAAAGCCACATCAAAAATAACAGTTTTAAAAGCACAGGGTTTGATCCTAAGAGCTAAGTTTTGTTGAGAGAAGAAAAGCCTCCTGAGAATAAAAAATAAAGGTCTCTGAAAAAGCTGGTCATAGGGTTTATGCCATAGTAATAGGCTGGAAAGAGACTAGAGGAAGACTTATAAGCCTCCCCCTCCTCACCTCATCCTCCCCAGCCTAGCTGAAGATCTTCAGGTAGGTAGAGGAGGGGAGTTAGTTAGGACCTGAGCAGGGAGAAGGGGTCTGGGTTCTGCAGTGATGGGGCCAGACCTGGGCCATCCCCTAGGAAGACAAGCAAAGCCACCACGTCTGGAGGGAGTGCCAGGGCCAGCCATGCCCATGTCTGCTG
Source organism: Procapra przewalskii (assembly GCA_006410515.1). Taxonomy (NCBI): domain Eukaryota; kingdom Metazoa; phylum Chordata; class Mammalia; order Artiodactyla; family Bovidae; genus Procapra; species Procapra przewalskii. The sequence goes on along the minus strand of SJYF01000173.1, from coordinate 1,906,318 downwards.
GCCTTCCCCTTCCCCAGGGGCACCACGTGTTGCCTCCGGGAGCCGCGGTAGTTGTTCCACGCTGCTCCTCGGGGCCTCCTCAGCGGCCACCTGCATGCTGCCTGAGCACCGTCCAGTAGAACCCATGCTCCCCCACACCCTGGCTTTCTGCTGAGCCTTGATGCGGGTCATCCACGCGTGGAGAGGCCTCATTTCAAGGCCCAGGCTAGTCAAAGCCTTGCACAGGAGGCCTAGATCTTACCTGGGTAGGGCTGACTATATTTCCAAAGGAGAAGTGAAGCTACTCTGCGATGGCTTCCGGGGCAGCTGGGACCAACGCTGATCTTGAGGATGAGGAGGACCTCAGAAGACAAGCTTTCAAGGAGGGTGAGCAGAGTGCATAGCTGTGCAAAAGCACGATTTGCGTTGTGAAAATACTTAAATCCTGAAGTTACAGTCTGGGGCTAGCATCTGCCATGGAGGACCTTGAATGTGACAATAGAGTTTCGACTTCAGCCTGCAGGCACTGAGGAGTCGTTGAAGCTGTCTTTTGTTTGGTGATCTTTACAATGAAATCCTCTACTAAGCATTTTGCACACATGTAAGAATGACTCACTTAATATTCAAAAATAGCTCCAGAGAGGCTGAATAACTGACCTGAGGTTACACAACTGGGAAGAGAGAGAACTCCGCAGACTTGAACCCTGGATTTGTCTGCCTGAGACAGAATCTCACATTCTTCCAACTGCCAAGCTGTCCCTCAGCCTGTGCGTGCAAGTCGGGACCAGCATCCTTGGCCACGCTCAGCTCTGGAGCAGTCAGACTCCAGGCTCCCTCCGAGGAGGGAGTTAGGATGCCTTTGCAAACTAGCAGATGAATGTGACACCCCTGTCCCCCCAAAGGTTTCCTAGCCTAGTCATTCCCCAGTTGGGCCCTCATGCTCTTAATTTGTATTTTGACTGAGGAGTTAAATTACCGCCATTCACCGGTTAGTTTTGGTCCCAAGGCTGTAGATGGATGATTCTTTATCTTGACATCTTAGCCCCTGCATCTGTGCTTTGTAAAAGTGTGTAATGTTTTTCTTCTTGTTCTTCAGAGTGACTTAGTTCCTGTGCCAGGGGAGGGCAATGTGTAAGCTTTTACTCTGAGCTCTTCTTATTTATATGGAGTTTAGATCTGTGTTCTGTCAGCTCACTAACTGGTCTACTTTTCATCTGGGTAATGACAAATGCTGACCGTGCGACGTTTGACATTCAAAACAGACAGCTCCGCAGTTACGTGCTTTTAGGTCAGTCACTCCCTCCAACTTGGAGATTTATCTCCAAGAGCCTGACAGTTGACCTCTTTGCAGGCACTTACTTCTACCTGTCCTTTCTGGAGTTTTTCTTGGCACCTCAGAGTGAGGGATGGGATTTGTTAACATCAACAGTTCTTTGAGATAGACAAGCGTCCTGGTGCTCTCTTCAGAGGCATCCACAGAACCAGAAGCTGCTCCGCTGTCCCATGGAGTTGTGCCAGTTGTCCGAATGCTCAGTCACGTCCATTCCATTGGCACTCAGCAGGTCAGCAGCAGGCTCAGGTTGGAATCACTTGGACACCTACCTTCAGATTATCATCCGCGTCTCTCTTCCTGCTTCTCCCTCCTCACGTCTTCTCTTTGTCTCTCACACATGTACACAAATACACATCATATTTCAGCCCAGCTGAAGCATGGTAATTTCCCAGGATGTTCCGTTTGTTTTCTTACCTCTGAGCATCTGCCAACATTGCCGTTATTGTTAGCACTGATATAACGGTAATCACAGCATCCATTCCTCAGTCCCAGGTTCTTTCCTCACATTCTTCCATATAGTAGATGAAGAGGGAATGCTGGGAGCATTTGACGCTCCAGGGCAAATTTCTGCCCTGCTCCGGGGCTGTTCCCTTTGCCTCGGCTGGCCTCCCCCCAGCCACCCGGCTTCTGTGGTTTCCCTCTGGGACCCAGGGTTCCCCCCCACCCTGCTGTGTCTCTACACCCCAATTTCTTAGTGTGGCAGGATGCCGGCTGCCTGGTGTGGGTCAGTGGATATGGCTCTCTCCCCTACTTGAGTCAGGGACCACAGCGTCTGTCTTGTTTGGAACTGGGTTTCCAGGTCGAGTTTAGGGTAGACTGCTGCAGCTCAGTCAGGGTGGAATGACTGATGGACAGTGTTGGGCCGGCATGGAAGGACATGCTGCCCAGCACCCCTTGGCTATTTTCCGCTCGTGACTTTTGAAGCCCTCTCCCCTCCAAGCCCATAGCAATGATCAATAAGGATTTGTGGACCAACTCAGTGAGCCTGAGGAAGATGAGTCTGAAAAGTCTGTGACGACTCTCAGGACCTGACAGAGCCTTGGACTGCCCTGGAGACTGGCGGACCCTGACCTCATGTCTGAGCTGCTGGCAGGCCATCTTTTCCGTGACTGTGGGTGTGTGAAGAGGTGGGGTGACTGCTTGTTTCTGAGTGGGACCTGTATGTCAGTGTTATGGAAAGCAAAAGGGAAAGTGTTAGGCCCTCAGTCATGTCCAACTCTTTGTGTGTGACCCCATGGATTGTAGCCCACCACTCTCCTCCGTCCATGAGATTCTCTAGGCAAGAGTACTGGAATGGGTAGCCATTCCCTTCTCCAGGGAGTCTTCCTGACCCAGGGATTGAACTCGGGTCTCCTGCATTGCGGGCAGATTCTTTACTATCCGAGGCAACAAAAAACGAAATAGTTCTCCACATGCCATTCACTTTCCAAGGGACTTTCCATTCTAGGCAGATGACAGGGGCCTACGGAAGGCTGACCTCACCTGACTGTGTGTGCACGTGTGTGCATATGGTTTGTGTGTGTGTGTTCTCTGTGTGTCTGTCTTGGGGACTGGGAAGGGTGTCTGTTTTGCCCCGAACCTCTCGAGGAAGGCATGGCTGTCATCGCAGGGAAACACGTGCATCACAGCAGCAGCGGCAGGCACGCCACCGTTTGCATGTCTGTGCTCTGGCAGCATCTGCTGACGCTCGAGACTCTTCTGCCAGGACTTCGCCTGCCAAACCACCAGACCATATGCTCTCATCAGCAGTAATACCCACACCCCAGGTCTTTTAGGGGTGAGGCATCGTGAATCAATGACCGGCATCTCGGCCGGGATGAGCACAGCCTGTGCTTGGCTCTCAGAACAGAGAGAATGGAGTGGGGTGCTCTGCATTTTTGATTTCAGAAACAATAGGTACTAAAATAGTGTTGAATTTACTTCTGATCCAGACAGCAATTGACAGTGTAATGAATGGATTAACTAATTACAAAGAGCCGCAATATTTTTCCAAGGCCTAATCTACTGGCTTCTCGTTGGTGAGAAGCATCATTAAGCAGAATAGCGTGAAGCAGTTGTTTCCCTAAGTGGCAGAAAAGAGTGTCTAAACTTCTGGTTGAGCAAGGTTCTACTTTCTATGGGCACTAGCAAATTTTATGTGCTATAAATTGCTTATTATTGATTGCTTTCTAGTTGTTTCAAATGTATATATTCTGCCCCTTCTTCCTCCTAGAGAAGTAACGAGTCTGTTAAAAATAGGGGCTACTTATGTTTTTCTTTTCTACTCCTAGGAATGCACTACAGCATTGGGCCCTGAGGAGGTACCCAAAAAATCATTCAGTGAAAGAATAACATTGGCAGATAAGATTTATTTAGGAGGCATTACAGTATGTTAAGTCACCAAGAGATTATAAAAGGTTAAATTTTTAGCAAATGAATTATACACAAGAATTAAAGCAGAAAACTTTTATCCCAAATTAGATTCACAGTCTTTCCCGAGTTTCTTGGACAGTTCACAATTGATAGGAAAATCATAGCTTCCTATATATATGTGCCATAATGTATATATAAATGATGCTGAAGCTCCAATACTTTGGCCACCTGATGCGAAGAATGGACTCACTGGAAAAGACCCTGACACTGGAAAAGATTGAAGGCAGGAGGAGAAGGGGATGACAGAGGATGATGGCATCACTGACTCGATGGACATGCATTTGAGTAAACTCCGAGAGTTGGAGATGGACAGGGAAGCCTGGCGTGCTGCAGTCCGTGGAGTCACAAAGAGTCAGACACGACTGAACGACTGAACTGAACTGATGTCATAAAGCATTTGTATCTATCTACACACAGATGAAGCCTTTTGGAATCTTTAAAAGGGGTTAAAAGTTTTTAGTATTTCCTTACTTCTAACTTTTAAAATGAGAATACATTAACCATATCCGTAGAATTCAGCTCCCATTAGCGCAGGGATGTGTGTCTGTTCTGTTTTTCTGCCTCGCCCATTAGCTGCAAGAATGCCTGGTACAGACTAGATATTGAGTATTTGCTGAGTGAATACTTGAACCCCAAATATTTTCTAACCTAGTGCTATAAATAACCTTTTTATTTCCAGTTTAAGACTATTAATTAATAATTAAATACTTCAGTAGTTGTTCAGCCGCTCATTCATGTCTGACTCTTCGTGACCCCATGGACTTCAGCATGCCAGGCTTCCCTGTCCTTCGCCATCTCCCAAAACTTGCTCAAACTCATGTCCACTGAGTCGGTGATGCCATCCAACCATCTCATCCTCTGTCATCCCCTTCTTCTGCTGCCTTCAATCTTTCCCAGCATCAGGGACTTTTCCAGTGAATCAGTTCTTTGCATCAGGTGGCCAAAGTATTGGAGCTCCAGCTTTAGCATCCGTCCTTCCAATGAATATTCAGGACTGATTTCCTTCAGGATGGACTGGTTTGATCTCCTTTCAGTCTAAGGGACTCTCAAGAGTCTTCTCCAACACCACAGTTCAAAAGCATCAGTTCTTCGGCGCTCAGCTTTCTTTATAGTCCAACTCTCACATCCATACATGACTACTGGAAAAACCATAGCCTTGACTAGACAGATGTTTGTTGGTAAAGTAATGTCTCTGCTTTTTAATATGCTGTCTAGGTTGTCATAGTTTTTCTTCCAAGGAGCAGGTGTCTTAATTTCATGGCTGCACTGACTGTCGGCAGTGATTTTGGAGCCCCTCAAAATAAAGTCTCTCACTGTTTCCATTGTTTCCCCATCTATTTTCAGTAGTACTAAATACCTTTTTCTCTACAGTTTCCCTAGATATATCCCCTTTTGATCTTAATCAATTTATTTTGACTTTCTATAAAAAAAAAGACTTATGGTTGAAATATATACTTGAATAGTTTGACAGTATTGACATTATTTAGCACCCATAACTTACTGGGTGCTTAATAAATATTTGTTGAAATATTGCAGCCCATCTGATTGACTCTCAGTCCCCTTCTGTATATGGACAGCTTTTTACTCATTCATATTTTACAAAATGATACAGCATGCCTAAGTCTTCCTGTTTTATCTCTTAGACAGTGTTGTCTAAGAGTCCTGTATTCCAGCTTCACCACATTTCGCCACATTTCTTTCCATTTTTTAAAGACAGACTAATTTTTCATGACTCCTTTTAGCTCCCTTTGGGCTTCCCAGGTGGCTTAGTGGTAAAGAATCCACCTAGCAATGCAGGAAATATAAGAGACATGAGTTTGACCCCGTGTCAGGAAGATCTCCTGGAGGAGGAAATGGCAACCCACTCCAGTATTCTTTCCTGAGAAATCCCATGGATAGAGGAGCCTGGTGGGTTACAGTCTGTCGGGTCACAAAGAGTCAGACATGACTGAGGGACTGAGCGTGCAAACAGCTTTCTCTCTGCGCCTTACTCTGCGCGCTTGTGGCCTGCGTTCAGCGTCACCTGCTCTTGTCTGGGACATCCCTGACTCCTGGTGATATTTAACCAACAGTGCTGTGCTCTGCACCGGTCTAGGTGTGTCTCTGTGGGTGCTCAGGGAAACTCGCTGTTTCACTCTCGTCTCCTCCCTCTGCTTTACTGACAGCCATCCCATCCTGAAGCCTACTCAGTCCCCAGCCCAGTCAGGACACTGAAGTGTTTCCAGCACGACTGGGTGAGAGCTTCCCTTATATAGATGGGTAAGGGCTCTCAAAGTTGCATGTAATAAATCTGAGCCCATCCCTCAGCCAGGCATTTTATAGTTACCATCTCATTTAATTCTCAGAAACTTTGTGAAAAGAGCATAATCATAAATCCACCCTCTTCCCACAGAATCAGAGATGTGCAGCTGCTGAGTAGAGTGTTACAGTGAATGATTTGTTTCCTTGTCTAAACCTTTGTCTTACTCCACTGCCCCACTGTCTCACATTTATAGGAGCCTGAGCTGCAGAATTTAATGGTCATCTGCTTGCTCTCCTCTTGATACCAGTCATGGTTCTTGGCTTTCCTTAATCAATAGAAATTGATCAGAGGGCAGATAAATTCAGGCAAGGTTTTACTGGGGCACTGCTGCTGGAGCAGGGAGCGAGAACAAGTAACAGGTTACCTTGTTAGCTCACTCGCTGAGGGAGGCTGAACTGCCCCTTCTGTGGGCGAGGGTGGCGGTGAGTCCACGGACTGGGCCAGGTCAGGGGCGGAGGTGTTTTGCCCACCCCTTTGGTGGGCTTGAGTGCAGGGTGCACGGGGCATGCAACAGTACCCTGCTTTTGCTCCTAGCTCTTCAGAAATGGGGCAGTTTGACTTTTTGTTGGCAGTTTTAGGCTTGCTGTTGTAATGCGCATTGTGACATAATTTAAGTGCCTATAATAGAGGAAAAGCTGCATCATCACCAAATCTCAAGTCATGCACAAATGTATGTAGCCAGTAAGGGTGTCAAAGGGACAACGAAAGAAACCCAGTGACTTACTCAGCAGGCAGAACAGGTTTTGCGATGAGCCAGCCTGGCATGCTGTCAGCCCTGGCTGCACTTGGTCATCTGATCGTTGCCCTTGCCCAGAGTCCTGGGCTGGGCCAAGCGGCTGATTCGCGCACCCTCTGTCCTCGTTACTGTGACACTAGCCGCAAGCTGCCCTGTGAATCTACCATTGTGTACAAACCAGGCCTCCCACTACCAGGTCGGATTCAGATAGGCTGGGGCCTGGGACCCGGGGGCCTTTGCTGCAGAGCTTGTACTTAGACAAGTATCTCCTCCAGAAACTATAAGAGATTAAACATAGCTGAGTGCAGGTGCAAATTATGGACAGCAAGATATAAAGTGATCAAAAAAGTCAACTGCCAAATTTCTGAAGAGCTAGCAGCAAAAGCAGGGTAACTGTCAAATGCCTAGCTTCTGTGTGTGCTTTTTTTAAAGGACTAGAATTTGGGGGATTTGGGCATTAAGCAATACATTTGCCCAGATGTGAAAAGTTAATTTCTAAGGGATCGGGAGATCTTGTTTATGGTATGCGAATGCAGCTTAAAGGGAATTAGCTTAATTGTGTAAGAATATTAAGCAATCTTCTGCCGTCTGCTGCCAGCAGCACATGGGTCCCTGAAGGTCTGCTTTGCCATTACTCTGGTCTTCTCCCTGTCTGGATGGAGTTCCCAGCATCATTAACATGCCTCACACGTTTTTTTCCTTTTGGAGCTGGGGCTTGGTTAACTCATTTTCACTTATGCAAAGTGGATTGGCGAAAACCTTTTCCCCAAATACCCGCAAAAACAGCTATTTTGGTCTTCTCTTGCACGCGACACACGGCCAGTTTCGTGCAGCATATTGGCCTGATCACCAGCTAGTCTGTTTCACCGTACTGCTCTCCCTGCCCGTCTTCCCAGCTAAGCTCCTTCTGTGCTGGCACCACCCTCCATTCACCACCCTGCAAATACTCCCTCTATCTTCTTTTTTCCCCTTGAAATCTCTGTCTTCAGGAGATTGCCCGATAGGTTTTTATTTGCCTGTGTTATGGAACACTATTTCACAAACTGCTTTGGGTCACAGTCTACCGTAGGAATTAAATTTTACCTTGTGAACCAGAATATCCATCCTCAGCCACATAAGCACATGCTGCAAAAGGACTCTGCAGAGGCTTTTGAAAAACAGTACTGTGTGAGTTTCCTAGGTGCTGTAAGAGTGGGCCCCAAACGGGATAGCTTAAGATAACAGAAATGCATTGTCTTAGCTCTGGAGGCCAGAGGTCAAGGCTGGCTTAGGCGTGTTCTCCCTGATGACTCTGGGGGAGAATGTCCCTTGCCTCCTCTTAGCTGCGGGGGTGCGTGGCGATCTTTGCTGTCCTGGGTTCCCCCTGTGTGTCTTTGCACGCTCTTTCTTCTGGGTGTGTCGGCCCCTGGTCAGATTTCCCTTTTTCATTAGGGCGCCAGTCATATTGGACTAGGACTCACCCTAATAGTTTCATTTTAACCTGATTATCTCTGTAAAGACCTTCTAGCCAAATAAGGTCACATTCTGAGGGACTGGAGTGAGGGGTGCCCCCAGTTAGGATGTGACTGTGTCTTTTTTGGGGGGGATGTGATTCAATCCATCATGATCACCAATCCTTAAGTAATATCTTAATGTCTATTCTCTTCTTTTATGAAAAATGTTGCTTATTTCTTGTGCAATTAACTTCATGTAAGTTTGAAATACCATTGAGGACAGTGGTTCTGAGTTTGAACCTGGCTTCTCTAATCTTTGTTTCTATTAAAAAGATGGAGATTTTAATCCACAATTTACAGGGTTATGGTGAAAATTAAGAAGAAACAATGATAAGATAGTTGGTAAGTTAATTATTTGGCTTCCCTGCTGGCTCAGTGGTAAAGAATTTGCCTGCCAGTGCAGGATCCCTGGGTGGGGAAAATTCCCTGGAGAAGAAAATGGCAATCCACTCCAGTTTTCTTACCTGAAAAATCCCATGAACAGAGGAGTCTGGAGGGCTACAGTCCATGGGGCTGCAAAGAGATGGATGCACTTAGTGACTAAGTAACAAGGTAAATATAATAAAGATGAAGTGAAAATGAGTAGAAAATTAGGAGTGAAAATGCACAGAATCTATTATATCTGATGTAATCTGGATCTGTAGTTGTTAATCAAAAAATTCATAATACCAACAATTACATATACATGTCATACAAGATAGAAATCATTCATTTATTCTCCACTCTTGTAACGTTGGGCCAAGAATTGTGTTTGTTGCTGTCGCTATTGTTTTAATGCCATGGTTGACATTTTCACATCATTTTTCTGCATAAAGCCCATATGCAGAATTTTTCTGCATAAATTTTCTGCATAAAGCCACATTTTTTTCTGCATAAAGCCACAGTTTCCTTTTGGAGATTTTTTTAAAATAATGGATTAAATACTAGAGTGAAAATTAAAAACACAAGGCAATTTCAGTGTAGAATTCTGGGCAGAGTTTTCTCTACTGATGTAGAAAATAGTTAAGTATTTTCCTAGAAAGTTTCACAATGGTCTTGCGTGTGTGTGTATGTGTATGTGTGGGTATGTGTGTGTTAATCGCTCAGTCGTGTCCAACTCTTTGCAACCCCATAGACTGTAGCCTGCCAGGCTCCTCTGTCCATGGAATTCTCCAGGCAAGAGTTTGGAGTTCATTACCTTCTCCAGGGAATCTTCGCGACCCAGGGATCAAACCCGGGTCTCCTGCATTGCAAGCAGATTCTTTACCATCTGAGCCACTAGGGAAGCCCCCACAATAGTCTTACTTATGTCTGATTTGATGGCTAATTTAACAGAATTCAATTCTCATTCAACTTAATTTTATTAACACTCATATTCTATTAGCTTTTGTAGTATTTATTTAATTAAATAATACAGTTTTGTTAACAAGTAAAACTGGCATACATTGTTTAGGGCACAAACTCTGCTGATTTTCAGTGAGCTTAACAGCTCAGTTGGTGGGGGCAAAAGAGGAGGCATTGTGGAGAATTGTCTCCTGGCTAAGTAAGGCCCTTCAGTCTAGCCATGGGTGTGGGTTCCTATTTTATGAAGAAACCCAGAGCAGTGGTTGATTTGCTGAGCTGGGTAAGTGCTGGTGGGTTAAGGAGCTCTCACATTTTGAGGAGTGTTTACCTGAATCAGTTATCCATTTAGGGCCTCTTGTCTAAACCTTCTGCAGCCCTCCCCATCTGTACATCTACCACAGGTACAGAACGCATGGCTGGGAAAGCAGAACCCAGCTGCTGGGGTATACTATTCAAGCCTGTAGGGCCGGCATTTGCCCAGTTTTAAGACTGAAGAAAGAGCCTAGAGGCAGCAGCAGAGCCATCGGTGGAGAGGAGAAGTTCATAGGCTTGAAGCGAGGTCCTGGAGCAACACTCCACCACCTACTGTGGATGGCGGCAGGATGTGGGTGTAGCTTTTGCTCTTGGGGTTGGGGGAGATGGCCAGTTAAAGTGGAAATTGGCCTCAGGTTGGCTCATCAGTTACCAGGGAAACTGGCAGAGGGACATGCCCCCCCCCCCCACCTATCCTTTTGATAACAGTCGCTAGCGGGGGTGGGGTGAGTACGTAGGCAGGTGAGCATGGTGTAGGTGAAGCAGGCCCTAGTTGAGCAGAAGAACCGCCACCTTGAGTAGCCTGAGCGCAAACCAGATGACAGGAAGTGCAGTAACAGTGAGACAGCATGGAGAAATATGAGGAGCTTGAGAGACGCGCTTCTTTGTGCCTGCTCTGCTTCAAGGATGCTCTTGGTGTGGAGTGGGGTGTCTGCTCTTATCTCGGTGCAGGGCGTATCGGCTCATCCTGGCTCTTCTCAGCATCTCCCAGGTTGTTAGGAGGGGAATGCATCCCTCACCATGAAAGAGCTTTCTCTACTGATGTAGGTGACTTTTGCCTGTGTCAGTATTTTTATCAAGCAGAATGGGTTTAAGCTGAACTTTAAAAAGGCAGATATGTATCTCCACTAGGTATTTACTAGGAAATGTCAAGTGGTGTTTTATTAACTTGGTGAGATAAAGCCAGAGAAATACACGGGAGGTCTGCAGCCTGGCTTGGAACAACTGAGAGCCGTTTTCTTTGTAACTGTCATAGCCTTGGATCGCTTATCGGCACAAGGAATATGCTGTGACTTTGACTGTGCTCTTTTAAGTGTTTTCTCTGCAGATCACAGCGCTCAACAAACAGGCCTAATGCTCAGAAGATAAAGCTGGTCAGAAATCGTTAGCACTGTACATGAGCCAGATTATGGAGGAATTTAAAATAAAGATATCTGAAAGTAAAAGTATTGTGGTCACTGGGCAGTCAGTGGCGTTATCATCTTCCATTTTTGCATTACTTATTCTTTGTCAAATGTGCATTTTCTTACCAACATCTTTATAAGAAAAGTACTCTCTGTAGTTTCATTCCCAAAGACACTGAAACTTGGAAATTTAAATGCTAAATAAATAACAATAAGCTGAAGCACTCAAAAGAGGGAAGATAAAAGTACAAATTAAGTGAAATATATGATAACACAATGAAAATTGATATGATCAACAAATGAGAGGAACCACAAATCAGTAATATTCAAAAATGCCTATTTACAGGGTTACTTGCATGAGTGCTAAGTTGCTTCAGGTGTGTCCAACCTTTGTGATCCTATGGACTGTAGCCTGCCAGGCTCCTCTGTCCATGGGATTTTCCAGGCAAGAATACTGGAAATATTCTGCCCTTCTCCCGGGCATCTTCCTGACATACAGATCAACCCAGGTCTCTTATGTCTCTGCATAGGCAGGCAGGTTTTTACCACCAGCGGCACCTGGGCAGCCACATTTAGAAGATTAGTAGAAATTTAAAAATTTGTGTACATACATAGAGTCACAAAGACAATGACGTGAACAACTATGTGCCAATATTTGAAAAAATCTAAATGAAATGCCCCAAATTCTAGAAAATATATAGATTACTTAGTTTAGTTCAGTCACTCAGTGGTGTTCAGCTCTTCGCAACAATTGACTGCAGCATGCCAGGCCTCCATGTCCATCATCAACTCCCAGAGCTTACTCAAACTCATGTCAATCGAGTTGGTGATGCCATCCAATGATCTCATCCTCTGTCTTCCCCTTCTACTCCTGCCTTCAATCTTTCCCAACAACAAGGTCTTTTCCAATGAGTCAGTTTTTCGCATCACGTGGCCAAAGTATTGAAACGTCAGCTTCAGCATCAGTCCTTTCAATGAATATTCAGGACTGATTTCCTTTAGGATGGACTGGTTGGATCTCCTTGCAGTCCTAGGGACTCCCAAGAATCTTCTCAAACACCACAATTCAAAAGCATCAATTCTTCGGTGCTCAGCTTTTTTTATAGTCCAACTCTCACATCCATACATGACCACTGGAAAAACCATAGCTTTGACTAGACGGACATTTGTTGGCAAAGTAATGTTTCGTATCCCTATCTATTTGCCATGAAGTGATGCGACCAGATGCCATGGTCTTCGTTTTCTGAATGTTGAGTTTTAAGCTTACTTTTTCACTCTCCTCTTTCATTTTTCATCAAGAAGCTCTTTACTTCTTCTTCACTTTCTGCCATGAGGGTGGTGTTATCTGAGTATCTGAGGTTATTGATATTTCTCCCGGCAATCATGATTCCAGCTTGTGCTTCATCCAGCCCAGCATTTTGCATGAGGTACTCTATATATAAGTTAAATAAGCAGGGTGACAATATATGGCCTTGATGTACTTCTTTCCCAGTTTGGAACCAGTCTGTTGTTCCATGTCCAGTTCCAACTGTTTCTTCTTGACCTGCATACAGATTTCTCAGGAGGCAGGTAAGGTGGTCTGGTATTCCCATCTCTTTCAGAATATTATACAGCTTGTTGTGATCCACACAGTCAAAGGCTTTGGCATAGTCATTAAAGCAGAAATATATGTTTTTTGAAACTCTCTTGCTTTCTTGACCCAATGGATATTGGCAACTTGATCTCTGGTTCTTCTGCCTTTTCTAAATCTAGCCTGAACATCTGGAAGTTCACAGTTCACCTATTGTTGAAGCTCAGCTTTGAGGATTTTGAGCATTACTTTGCTAGCGTGTGAGATGAGTGCAATTGTGCAGTAGTTTGAACATTCTTTGGCATTGCCTTTCTTTGGGATTGGAATGAAAACTGACCTTGTCCAGTCCTGTGGCCACTGCTGTTTTCCAAATTTCCTGGCATATTGAGTGCAGCACTTTCACAGCGTCATCTTTTAGGATTTGAAATAACTCAACTGGAATTCCATCACCTCCACTAGCTTTGTTTGTAGTGATTCTTCCTAAGGCCCACTTGACTTCACATTCCAGGATGTCTGGCTCTAGGTGAGTGATCACACCATCGTGATTATCTGGGTTGTGTAGATCCTTTTTGTATAGTTCCTCTGTGTATTTTTGCCACCTCTTCTTAATATCTTCTGCTTCTGTTAGGTCCATACCATTTCTGTCCTTTATTGTGGTCATCTTTGCATGAAAAGTTCTCTTGGTATCTCTAATTTTCTTGAAGAGATCTCTAGTCTCTAGTCTTTCCAATTCTGTTGTTTTCCTCTATTTCTTTGTATTGATCACTGAGGAAGGTTTTCTTATCTCTCCTTGCTATTCTTTGGAACTCTGCATTCAAATGTGTATATTTTTCCTTTTCTCCTTTGCTTTTTACATCTATTCTTTTCTCAGCTCTTTGTAAGGCCTCCTCAGACAGCCATTTTGCCCTTTTGCATTTCTTGTTCTTGGGGATGATCTTGATCTCTGCCTTGTGTAAAATGTCATGAACCTCTGTTCATAATTCTTTAGGTACTCTATCAGATCTAATCCACTGAATCTATTTCTCACTTCTACTGTAGAATAGTAATGGATTTGATTTAGATTATACCTCAATGGTCTAGTGGTTTTCCCTACTTTCTTCAGTATAAGTCTGGATTCGGCAATAAGAAGTTCATGATATGAGGCACAGTCAGCTCCTGGTCTTGTTTTTGCTGACTGTATAGAGCTTCTCCATCTTTTGCTATAAAGAATATAATCAATCTGATTTTGTTGTTGACCATCTGGTGATGTCCATGGGTAGAGTCTTCTCTTGTGTTGTTGGAAGAGAGTGTTTGCTATAACCAGTGCATTCTCTAGGCAAAACTCTGTTAGCCTTTGCCCAGCTTCATTTTGTACTCCAAGGCCAAGTTCGACTATTACTCCAGATATCTCTTAACTTCCTACTTTTGCATTCCAGTCCTCTGTAATGAAAAGGACATCTTTTTTGGGTGTTAGTTCTAGAAAGTCTTGTAGGTCTTCATAGAACCATTCAACTTCAGCCTCTTCAGCATTACTGGTTGGGGCATAGATTTGGATTACCATGATATCGAATGGTTTGCCTTGGAAACGAATAGAGGTCATTCTGTTGTTTTTGAGATCACACCCAAATACTGCATTTCAGACTCTTTTGCTGACTGTGATGGCTACTCCATTTCTTCTAAGGGATTCTTGCCCACAGTAGTGGATATAATGGTCATCTGAGTTAAATTCACCCATTCCGGTCCATCTTGGTTCACTGCTTCCTGAAATGTTTATGTTCACTCTTGCCATCTCCTGTTTGACCACTTCCAATTTACCTTGATTCATGGACCTAACATTCCAGGTTCATATCGATATTGCTCTTTACAACATCAGACTTTACTTCCATCACCAGTAACATCCACAACTGCGTGTTTTTGCTTTGGTTCCATCTCTTTATTCTTTCTGGAGTTATTTCTCCACTGATTTCTAGTAGCATATTGGGCACCTACCAACCTGGGTAGTTCATCTTTGAGTGTCCTATCTTTTTGCCTTTTTACACTGTTCATGAGGTTCTGAAGGCAAGAATACTGAAGTGGTGTGCCCTTTCCTGGTACAGTGGACCATGTTTTGTCAGTACTCTCTACCATGACCTGCCTGTCTTGGGTGGCTGTACAGGGCATGGCTCATAGTTTCATTGAATTAGACAAGGCTGTGGTCCATGTGATCAGTTTGACTAGTTTTCTGTGACTATGATTTTCATTCTGTCTGTCCTCTGATGGATAAGGATAAGAGGCTTATGGAAGCTTCCTGATGGGAGAGACTGACTGAGGGGGAAACTGGGTCTCTTTCTGATGGGCAGGGCTATGCTCAATAAAACTTTTATACAATTTTCTGTTGATGGGCAACGCTGTGTTCCCTCCCTATTGTTTGACCTGGGGTCCACAGGTCCAAAGCCCACAGGCAGTGAACTAGAACCCAGGTCTCCCAACTGGTTCCACGCCCTTCATGGTGTCTATGACTAAGCTCCCGAGAGCAGCACCGGGCACTTTCTGTTCTGGGTATAGAACATGATTGGCTCTTTGATCAAACAGACTTGTGATCCATTTGAATGGATTACTTACATTGACCCTGGAAGAAATAGAAAATCCCAAAAGATTAAAACCATGCAAAGGAGATTTCTAACTCCATCTCTGAGATGTAGAGAGTTAGGATATTTTCACTCTCAACATTACAGTGTTGACTAAAAAATATACACAACCTAAAAGTCGAGAGTTATGTTTTTTACTTGGCAGACAAACTGGGGACTTAACCCTGGGACATAGCCTATCAGATAACTTTAAGAGACTAGGAGTTTTTGTAATAAAGATCAGATTGTTGGAACAGGGACAGATTAGTGTTAATTAAAGAAAAGCAGATACCTCAAGTTAAGGAATTTAGCACTTTTTTTTTTTTTATAGGAAGATGCAGGAGTCTCATATCACTTCCTTTGATATGGACCTCAGCTCTCTGACGCCAGTTTCCTGTGCCTTCTCCACCTGAGCGTCCTCAGGGTACATCATGGACAGGTGTGGCTGCCGGGTCTGATGGCTTGGTGGAGGCCATTCTCTTTCCATCCTGAGCTCCCTCAGGTCTTACCTTCTGGGCTAATGGCTGCAGTAGCTTTTGTTTACTGACCTGGAAGGCAGCATTCTTAGTCCACAGCAACCCTGGATCCAACTGGACATTGAGTTTTCTTGGAATTTGGTTACCTGGAATGGAAATCAGCAGATGCCATAAACTAGTAGGATATTTTAATAGTAATTTTGATGAATTTCTGATGACTGAGAACAGACAAGTGGAAGACTGAAAAGCTACTGGGAGCTGAGGTCTAAGTGGGTCACCACTATTCACAGCCTTTACCTCTGGAACCTGGGTTTCTCAGGTGGCTCAGTGGATAAAGAATCTTCCTAAAATGCAGGAGACCTGAGTTAGATCGCTGGGTCAGGAAGATCCCCTGGAGGAGGGCTTAGCAACCCACTCCAGTATTCTTCCTTGGAGAATCCCATAGACAGAGGAGCCTGGTGGGCTACAGCCCATGGGATCCAAAGAGTTAAGATTGAAAGGACTGGGCACATGCGCCCACACCTCTGGAACCTACCTAGTGCTTAGGAAGAGGACACAGGAAAGCGTCCCTCATGGCCTTGCGAAGGGAATGGGTGAAATAAAAGGGCTCCACCCAGGCCCTTCTCCTTGGCACAGGTCTGCTCCTCAGTGGTGAGGGCTTTTCCAGAAGGCAGTTCTGACACCTGATGCCAGATGAGCGAGGGGAACTGGCCTTACTCCAGCTGCCCCAGGCCTCTCCCCTCATCTCAGGAAAGAGAAATAGTGGGCCTTTCAGAATGTTCTAATGGCCCGTTAAAAGCCATAGTCAACAGGGGAGGGAGCTTGAGGAAAGAGACTGGAAATGTTACAGCCAGGAAGACGATTAGGAGGAGAGAGGGGAGAAATAGGTCTCTGCTCCTGGAGAGGGACAGAAGGCACAGCCCTGAGACAGGCTCACCAGCCTGAGCCACAGGAGCGTGTCTGAGGACACTCCTCTCCCCCACACCCTACCCCTCCCTGCACTAGCCAGCCTCCAGTAGGAATACTAGTGGAGTAACGCTGGTGGAGACCGCAAAACACGGGCTCTCGCTGAGAAACAGTAAAAAGGGAAGTCCAAATGCCCAGAGAGGAGGGACGGGAAAACCCAGTGGAAGGATCTGAAGTCTCGGGTACCCACCAGCTACACCAAACATGAAACACAGCTTCTCTCCTCGCCAGATTAATACAGATTCTCACACTAAAGTCCCGTTTCTTTCAGTAACTATCATTCTATGTTCCACGTCTTGCTTTCAATAAGAAATCATTCCAAAAGGCAAGAAAAAATTCTCTCTCATACTCACATGCACACGTGTGCACACGTACACATGTGCAGTCTGATGAGACAGAGATTCATCAGAACCAGGCCCAGATATGACATGGATTTTGCAATGATCAAAAAATTTAAATTAATTATGGTTAATATGTTAAAGGCTCTAGTGAAAAAAATAGACAAAATACAAACCCATGTGGTTAGTGTCAGCAGAGAAGTGAAAATTGCTCAGTTGTGTCTGACTCTTTGTGACCCCATGGACTGTATAGTCTATGAAATTGTCCAGGCAACAATACTGGAGTGGGTAGTTTTCCCTTCTCCAAGGGATCTTCCCAATCCAAGAATCAAACCCAGATCTCCTACATTACAGGTAGATTCTTTACCAGCTGAGCCACCAGGGAAGCCCAAGATTACTGGACTGGGTAGTACATCCCTTCTCCAGGGCACATTCCTGACCCAGGAATTTAACCAGGGTCTCCTGCATTGGAGGCAGATTCTTTACCAACTGAATCACCAGGGAAGCCCAAGAATCCTAGAATACTGGAGTGGGTAGCTTATCCCTTCTCCTGCAGGTCTTCCCGACCCAAGAATTGAACCAGAGTCTCCTGCCTTGCAGGCAGATTCTTGACCAACTGAGCTATAAAGGCATGATACCAAAAAATAATAATAATGATAACAGAAACAAAAAATGCCATTGATAGATTCATAGGTCGATTTAACATCACTAAAAGAAAAGAATTTCCATCTCTTTCAGA
>SJYF01000173.1:1862435-1888616 GCA_006410515.1 Procapra przewalskii | reverse complement strand
GTGATCCACACAGTCAAAGGCTTTGGCATAGTCAAGAAAGCAGAAATAGATGTTTTTCTGGAACTCTCTTGCTTTTTTGATGATCCAGCGGATGTTGGCAATTTGACCTCTGGTTCCTCTGCCTTTTCCAAAACCAGCTTGAACATCTGGAAGTTCACGGTTCATGTATTGCTGAAGCCTAGCTTGGAGAATTTTGAACATTACTTGACTAGCATGTGAAATGAGTGCAATTGTGTGGTAGTTTGAGCGTTCTTTGGCATTGCCTTTCTTTACGATTGGAAGGAAAACTGACCTTGTCCAGTCCTGTGGCCACTGCTGAGTTTTCCAGATTTGCTGGCATATTGAGCAGCATCATCTTTCAGGATTTGAAATAACTCAACTGGAATTCCATCACCTCCACTAGCTTTGTTCGTAGTGATGCTTTCTAAGGCCCACTTGACTTCACATTCCAGGTGTATTCTTGCCACCTCTTCTTAATATCTTCTGCTTCTCTTCTATGCACAGCTATTTGTAAGGCCTCCCCAGACAGCCATTTTGCCTTTTTGCATTTCTTTTGCATGGGGATGGTCTTGATCCCTGTCTTCTGTACAATGTCACGCACCTCCTTCCATAGTTTATCAGGCACTCTATCTATCAGATCTAGTCCCTTAAATCTATTTCTCACTTCTACTGTATAATCATAAGGGGTTTGATTTAGGTCATACCTGAATGGTCTAGTGGTTTTCCCTACTTTCTTCAATTTAAGTCCGAATTTGGCAATAAGGAGTTCATGATCTGAGCCACAGTTAGCTCCTGGTCTTGTTTTTGCTGACTGTATAGAGCTTCTCTATCTTTGGCTGCAAAGAATATAATCAGTCTGATTTCGGTGTTGACCATATAGTGATGTCCACGTGTAGAGTCTTCTCTTATGTTGTTGGAAGAGGGTATTTGCTATGACCAGTGCGTTCTCTTGGCAAAACTCTATTAGCCTTTGCCCTGCTTCATTCTCTATTCCAAGGCCAAATTGGCCTGTTACTCCAGGTGTTTCTTGACTTCCTATTTTTGCATTCCAGTCCCTTATAATGAAAAGGACATCTTTTCTGGGTGTTAGTTCTAAAAGTTCTTGTAGGTCTTCATAGAACCATTCAACTTCAGCTTCTTCAGCATTATTGGTTGGGGCATAGACTTGGATTACTGTGATACTTAATGGTTTGCCTTGGAAACGAACAGAGATTATTCTGTTGTTTTTGAATTTGCATCCAAGTACTCCATTTCGGATTCTTTTGTTGACCATGATAACTACTCCATTTCTTCTAAGGGATTCCTGCCCACAGTAGTAGATATAATGGTCATCTGAGTTAAATTCACCCATTCCAGTCCGTTTTAGTTCACTGATTCCCAGAATGTCAATGTTCACTCTTGCCATCTCCTGTTTGACCACTTGCAGTTTGCCTTGATTCATGGGCCTAACATTCCAGGTTCCTATGCAATATTGCTCTTTACAGCATCGGACCTTGCTTCTATCACCAGTCACATTCACCTGACCTGCCTCTTGAGAAACCTATTTGCAGGTCAGGAAGCAACAGTTAGAACTGGACATGGAACAATAGACTGGTTCCAAATAGGAAAAGGAGTACATCAAGGCTGTATATTGTCACCCTGATTATTTAACTTATATACAGAGTACATCATGAGAAACGCTGGGCTGGTAGAAGCACAAGCTGGAATCAAGATTGCTGGGAAAAATATAAATAACCTCAGATATGCAGATGACACCACCCTTATGAAAGAAAGTGAAGAGAAACTCAAAAGCCTCTTGATGAAAGTGAAAGTGGAGAGTGAAAAAGTTGGCTTAAAGCTCAACATTCATAAAACAAAGATCATGGCATCTGGTCCCATCACTTCATGGTAAATAGATGGGGAAACAGTGTCAGTCTTTATTTTCTGGGACTCCAAAATCACTGCAGATGATGATTTCAGCCTTGAAATTAAAAGATGCTTACTCCTTGGAAGGAAAGTTATGACCAACCTGATAGCATATTAAAAAGCAGAGACATTACTTTGCCAACAGAAATCTGTCTAGTCAAGGCTATGGTTTTTCCAGTGGTCATGTATGGATGTGAGAGTTGGATTGTGGAGAAAGCTGAACACTGGAGAATTGATGCTTTTGAACTGTGGTTTTGGAGAAGACTCTTGAGAGTCCCATGGACTGCAAGGAGATCCAACCAGTCCATTCTAAGGGAGATCAGTCCTGGGTGTTCTTTGGAACGAAAGATGCTAAAGCTGAAACTCCAGTACTTTGGCCACCTCATGCGAAGAGTTGACTCATTGGGAAAGACTCTGATGCTGGGAAGGATTGGGGACAGGAGGAGAAAGGGACAACAGAGGATGAGATGGCTGGATGGGATCATGGACTCAATGGACATGAGTCTGAGTGAACTCTGGGAGTTGGTAATGAACAGGGAGGCCTGGCGTGCTGCAATTCACGGGGTCCCAAAGAGTCGGACACGACTGAGTGACTGAACTCAACTGAACTGAAAAGTAAAGAAAAGAATAGGTGAGTTTTTAAGTAAGTCAAAACTTCCAAAACCAAAATGTAAAGAGAAAAAAGAGTGGGAGAAAAAGACAAACACAACCTCCAAGAAGGGTGGAATTGTATAAAAGATACAATGTTTCTTTGTATCTTTGTCAGCAGAAGAGACAAACAATAGGGCAGAAGAAATATTTGAAGTAATGATGGTTGAGAATGTTCCAAAATTAATGACAGACACAAACCAAGGGATCCAGGTAGCTCAGAAAATATCAAGCAGGATAAATACCATGTAATCAACTAATCAGTCAACCAGACAAATACCAAAAGCCCACACCTATACATGTCATATTCAAACTGTAGGAAACCACAACAAAGTGAAGACCTTAAAGGAAGTTGGGAAGAGCGGGGTGAGCGTAAAACAGTAGAATCAGAAATCAGAACTCTTTCCCTCTCTTCCCGCTTCCACCCAACCTTCCCCGCACCACCAAGATACTGGCCCATAGTCTTACATCAAGCTTACCTAAATTTCAAGTAGTACATAATCTCTCTTCTATTCTTTCTATTCAAAGTCTTCTAGGAACTTTAAAAAAGTGGGACTGGGGAGTGAAGCAGATGGCACACTTTGTTTTATAAGGCTAACATTATTTATCAAAACTGGATAAACCTAAGGAAGAGAAGCATGGGCAACTCTCACTTGCAAATATAAGTGTGAAAATCACAAATAAATTATTAGCAACTGAACCCAGCTGTGTAACCTACAAAAATACATTATGTCTAAGAAGTGTTTCTCCTAGGAGACAGCGCAATACTAAGCTATCTGTCAACTAAAAAAACTGGTTAACAGATTAAAGGGGTTAGTTAAGTAATTGCTCAGTCATATAGCTTATTGATGGGTGAGTAAGATGCATAATTCAGAGCCTAAGCTCCCCATCCACTCTTCTGTTTCTGAGCAAAGACAAAAAGAGTTGATGAGAGTGGAGGGGAAAAGAACGCCTTAATGGCAACAAGTAGAAACAGACTGTGATAGCCGAGCATGATGTCGCATCACAGCGGTCCCCTATTTGGGTACTTGTCTTCTTTGCTTTACCCAGTCTTCTAAGTCTCCACCCTCACTGTCGTCTTAAATTGTTCTGCTTCTAGGTTTCTCACTGACTGTCTGTGTTTCCTCTAGCCACTCCCACTCCTGCTTATTCCATAAAAACAAGAGCTGCCTTTTGGAACATAGGCTCCCAGAAAAAGCACACTAAATACAATTCGTTGCAACATGTGATTGTGGATATTACAGACCAGAACAGTAGATGTTTAGAGATGAAAGCTGGGGATAACATCGAAGATGGCAAAATAAAAGAGTTAGATTTGAATGAGACCTTCAAATTTGGGGTTGCCATTTTCAGAGGTAGAGCAGATCTGTAAGAATGGTCTAGTCCATTATTAAAGGTTTAGAGGTGGGAAGGTGTGGGTCCATGTAGGTCAGTCTGCTGCAGTGAGAAGAAAGAGTTTGCATTAAGCAGTGGTGGAAGATGAGTATGGGAAATATTGGTAATGGATTTTATGCTGTAAAGAAAAACAGCTAAAGGTTTTGGAACTGTTATCTCTGAATTTATTCATTTGTTTTTCATATAGCAAATTGTTGTTGTCCGGTTGCTAAGTGTTGTCCTAATCTTGGCAACACCATGGACTGCAGCATGACAGGCTTCTCTGTCCTTCCCTGCTCCCCAGGGTTTGCTCAGATTCATGTGCATTGAGTCGTGATGTTATCTAACCATCTCATCAAGCATTGATTCTATATTAATCTCGCTGCCATTATTCCAGAGTACAAGGGTTAAAAGGATGCAACTCATGCTTTCCAGGAGCTTTGCAACTGAAAAGACAGATGTGTCTGTAACTGAAATGCTCTGCAACAGGAGCTGTCCTGGTGGACTGTATGACTGGGGATGGGAGGCACAGAGCGCGGAGTGATTAATTTCGTCAGGCAGAAGAAAGAATAGCAAAGAACGGGAGGAACCTCGTCCCAGGTAAACTATCCTGGATGGCTAGAATAGACAGTCCATCTTTGTCAGGTCCTCAGCCCCGTTCCTCAGTGAGCTCTGGCGGATTTGGAGGTCTTTCTGCATTTGGTCCCAGCTTGATCCCGCTGTGTGTGGGTTGTGGCCTCCGAGCCTAGCGTGGCCAGTGGGTGAGGCTGCCTTACTGGCAGTTATCCTAAAACATCTCTTATTTACTGCTGCTTCCTGTGTTCTCATGGCCATTTCTTCCCAAGCAGAACTCTCCTGTTTGGCAGATCCTTCACTTCCAAGTGTAGAGGTTGCTTCTGTTTTCCCCACGTTTACATATATCATTCTGATCGTGCAGGATTCCTTCCTAATGCCTTCCTGTGGTGCTTCAGAGAAGCAAATCGATCTTGAGGTACATCCGGGGGCGGTATGTGATATTCACGGCAGCAGAGCTTCTCAAACCCTGTTAAAAGAGGTTGTATTGCTTGGGAGGAACTTTCTCTATATCATGATCTCATCCAGTCTTCTTTTGAGCGGTATCAAAGGATGGGCTTCCCAGGTGGAGCTAGTGGTAAAGAACTGAGCTGCCATGCAGGAGACAGGATACTCAAGTTCCATCCCTGGGTTGGGAAGATCCCCTGGAGGAGGGCATGGCAACCCGCTCCAGTATCCTTGCCTGGAGAATTCCACGGACTGAGGATCCTGGCCAGCTGCAGTCCACAGGGTCGCAAAGAGTTCCCACAGACACACACGTGCAAAGGATGGCATGAGAATGAGGCTCCCATTTATTTATACATTGACATCTTTGAACTAATTGGAGAACTTTTCAAAAAAGTATGCATTTAGTTGGGTAGAGAAAGTAGGAAATGGGAGTGGCCACAAATTTTCTATGCTTAGGCAGTTTGCAAATATTTAAAATTTTCTATGACCAGTAACATTTTGCTTTTTGCAAAATCAGTTTGAGCTTTTCGTATTCCATGACTTAAAGTCATGAAAACTTTGACTCTTTTAGGATGTAATCTTGACACTTTAAATATGACTTGTTATTGTGAAAGAGGTTAAAAAAAGCTTCATGCTTTGGTTCATGCATACATGTTGCTTGATTTATATACGGCTTCTTATATATCCTACCCAGGCACCACTGAGAGCTCAGTTTCTTCCTTTTAGTGTGGCAGCAGCAGAATTTTTAAAAGGCTTCTCTTTTACCATTTGAGCGATACATTCCATGACTCTGTCTTAATGTGTCTATGGAGATTGTCTTGCTCTTTAAGAAATTGTTTCAGGAGTTAGTAATCTAGAGAACAAGAGCTATTTTATTTCTTATTCCTTGTGTTACCCCAGCTCCTGATAAAACCATATTTTACTAGCAGTTTAAACACTTTCTTTCTAATTGTATATTTAGCACATAAGGGATAAAATTCTTAAAAATTCTTTTGTAGCTAATTGTTCCCTTTCTTACATAAATACCTTAGTGCTTCCTAAATTAGAGTAACCAAGGGAACAACATCTGATTTCCCCAAACATAATCTGATTTCTTTGCTTTATGCACATGATTAATTTGCTGGCAGGAAAGCTGTGCAGACTGCACGGACTTCTAGAAATTTTTCCAAAGGGAAAGATAACTTATGTGGAGTCTTTCCAGTCATGGGCTCCATGAGCCTGGCCTGGAGGGGCACTAATTTCAGTCCTTTTCTGGGAACCAGGAACAGCACATCCTAGTAGCTGCCAGTGGGCGAATTCCAGGTGCCTCTGGGTCCCTGGCACCCGAAGTTGCCAGTGTGGATTAGACAGACACATCCTTCTAGGAAACAACAGATTCTCCAGATCTGTGCCCTTTTCCTGGCCAAGCCGACAAATCCACCCTACAGACCCAGGAGACGCCTCTGTTTCTTCATGACATTGTCAAGTTAATGACTGAAGAAATTTTCCCTTACTATCTTAGAAGCCTTGGCCTCTGGAGATAATTAGAGAAAGAGACCCTGGAAGACTGAGCTTTTCTGAAGATGACAATTATTCTACCTGCCAGAGACCTGCCTCAGGGGAAGTCTCTCTGTTCAGGCTTAAACCCGATGATTTTATTTGCTAGAAAAATTAGTTAGGAGATATTGCAAGAGAGTAAAGGGGACAGAGTAGGTTTGAGAGAGAAAGACAGGGAGATGGAGACTGACTAGTAAAACTAAAAGGATTCTTTTTGAAAAAATGTGTTTATTCATTTTTGTTTATTCAAAAAATGTGTTAATTCATCTCTTCATTGGATGATGGATCAGATACTAAGGGCTGGGTGCTGTTGAGGAGTTGAGGCTACAGAGATGAAAAGAAAGGCAGGCATGTGCTCTAGAGCTTCTCAGAATGATGCTCACGTGCTATTTCTTCATCGTGCTCAGTCGTGTCCGACTCTCTGCGACCCCGTGGACTGTAGCCCGCCAGATTCCTCCATCCATGGGATTCTCCAGGCAAGAATACTGGAGGGCGTTGCCATTTCCTCCTCCACTATTACTTCGTATGTCTCCCAAATACCCGGAACACTGCCTGGTGCATAGTAGGTGCTCGATAAATAGTTGCTGAGGGAAAGCATGAATAAATAGTAAGAGTG
Organism: Procapra przewalskii; assembly: GCA_006410515.1. Lineage (NCBI taxonomy): Eukaryota > Metazoa > Chordata > Mammalia > Artiodactyla > Bovidae > Procapra > Procapra przewalskii. Next base: position 1,881,517 of record SJYF01000173.1, on the reverse strand, counting down.
AGCTGCTCTGCTGACAGTGAAGTGCTACCTTCTGAGTTTTCAATAGTCAGTATCTTGGCTTCTGTTCATGCTTATAGTGTAGTTTGCTTGCAAAACTCTGGGTTGATTTGAGAGGAAATGCCCTTGATTACAGACATATAACTAGTCAGGACTGATCAGATTGAAATCGAATGTAGACCCTTAATTTAATGAGGAGAGAAAAAATTACCCAAACAAGAGCATGTGTAATTATGCTAAATTTCATGACTTCAGGGTCGTAAATGGATTTTTCTTGATGTTCATCTGACACGAATTAATTCCAGTTGTGGCTGACTGTGAAGCAACGGCTTGTCGGGTCCTTTATAATAAGAGGGCATTAATTCCTGTTAAATTATGATGAGCCTCCTGCAGAATCATCTGTTTCATTCATATGGATGTAGCTAATAAGGAGACAATGAAAGTCCAAGGGGATCAGAAAGAGGTTTCTGCTGTAGAAATTGAGGGGGAATGAACCTTTGCATCATGGCAACATGGCAAGGGAGAGCTTTAAACCAAGTGTCTTAGCCAGCTCGAGCTGCTGTAACAATATTCCACAGACTGGGGGCCTTAAAGAACAGAAATTTATTATTTCAGAACCCTGGAGGCTGGGAAGTCCAAGATCAAGGTTCAGGCAGGCTTCAGTCTGCTGAGCGCTCTTTTCCTGGTGGGTTCGATGGCCCTGTCCTCGTGTGCATCTTCCCTCTGAGTGCTTGCCGAGAGAGATGCAGAGAGGATGAGATGGCAGGGGCCACTGGGGAGGAGAGACGGCTCGCTCACGTCTCACCTTCTAAGGACACCGGCCCTGTTGGATCCGTGCGCGGTGCTCATCACCTCATCGCGTCCTGATCACCTCCTCAAGGCCCTGTCTCCAGTACACATGCTTTGGTGGGCTGGGGCTTCAACCTGTGACTCTGGGGACACAGTTGAGCCCAGGCCAGTGGGCAGCTTGCAGTGCTTCCTCTGCTTAGCTGTATCCACCCTGGCACCCTGGCTGGCTGCTTAGGTTCTCTGAGTCCAATTCTCCTAACTCCATGTGCCAGGGTAGCAAGAGTCGCAGCCTGAGTCGAGAGACTGAGCCTCATCCATCAGCAGCTGAGAGATGTCGTCCCGGGCAGGGTGTGTAGGGGGCACTCGCCAGAGGCCAGCCCTCCCCCGCCCTTACCACTGTGTCCACTGGGACTGCCTGCTTCTCTCCCTGATCAGGCTGGGCTCCAGGGTCATAGGCACACTTTTGGTGTGGATGCCCCTTTCGGTAATCAGTGGATCATATTCTAGGGGGGCAGAAAAATCTTCAGAAGCAAGGATTCAATGCAGAACCTGTGGCAACTGGAAAAAGTGGTGATGTCGAGAAAATGAGAGGATTAGCAAATACATTAACACCAATGGAAACTGGAATCGTGAGGCTCAGGAAGGCATTTTTAATGACTTGAGTAAATGAGAGAGTGACTTTAATTCTATTCTTTCAAATTATGGGATTAGGCTAAGGCCTTTCTTTGATGAGAAAATAAAATGGAATCATTTTCAGCAGGACTCCATCTTAAAAGTATGCCCATCTTTAAATATTTTTCTTTAATAATCCTGTCAACTGTTAATGAATTAAACATTATGTATAAAAGTGTTGTTTTTATTTCCTGCTCTGCAAATAAGTCTCCTGAGAAAAGAGTCCCTGTCTTTTCTGGGCTTTCTTCTTGTGGTATTTGAAATTAAATTCCTCTAGCCAAGTGTTACATATAATTTTTATTCCTGATTTTAACACCGATGTTAATAAATGTCACCCCACTATATTAACTTTCTTTATTAACCTGATTTAATGAAATGTTCATATATATATGGGGACACACAGTTGAGCCCAGAGCAGTGGGATATATGTATATGGACTTCCCAGTTGGCACTAGTGGTAAAAATACTGCCTGCCAGTGCAGGGACATGAGATGCAGGTTCGATCCCTAGGTTGGGAAGATCCCCTGGAGGAGGGCATGGCAACCCACTCCAGTGTTCTTGCCTGGAAACCCCATGACAGAGAAGCCTGGCAGGCTTCAGTCTATAGGTCATAACGAGTCAACATGACTGAAACAGGTTAGCACATCTGCAGGCGTTCACACACACACACACACACACACACACACACACACACATACACACATTTATAAACACAAATCTTACAGCCTGAACCTTGATATTCTTAAAGAGATAAGTATATTTCCCCCTTCCTTTCTTTGTACTGAAGAAAAAATTTCATCTAGTGTTACGCCAGCTGCATTCCAGTACCTTTGTAGACTTTCGTTAAACGTGCCGTTGGTGCCTGCGTGTTAAGCCCTCTAATGAGCTAATATCAGCCCTCTGCTGTAGTTTATCAGTGGCATTTCCTCCGCTCAGCAAATACATCTTCTTTCATTCATTCAGCCTGTGGAGTGGGTGTCAGTTGGTGCTATTTAGTGTGACAGGTGGAAGGAAAATAAGCTGTGCTTGAAAGTGCTGTCAAATTACTATCAATTTTTGGTCCCAGTCCTTGTATTTGATATTCAAAAGAAACCCATTATTTTAGGGCATCGCGTACAAAATTAGATCAGTTCCATGAGATAATGACCATATTTCACGGTTGCGAGCTGGTGTGCCTGCCGGCCAGCACAGGCAGCTCAGAGTCCCTTCTTGCTGTGGTTCTTCACTGGAGTGGACTCGTATTTTTAATTTTCTTTTGTGTTTTGCCCACATCAGACGGTGTTCTGTGCTGGCAGTGGGATAATAGACCTTGAATTTCCCTAAATGAAGTTGAGTGGAATGGGCATCAGTTTTTGACTGCTCAATTGTGCTATTGCATTGGTTTATCTCCTCAGTGGTAAGAAGTAACGAAGAGCATGCATTCTAGGAAAAGAAAAAAATGCACGGAAGAAGCAAGGGTCAAGATACAGGGAATAAAAGCAAGTGCAATTTTTAGACTGTTTGTACCTGAGGACCTTTTGTAGGAGTATGAGTCTTATCTGCTGTGTAAGGTGCTCTGTGGATTTTTGTTCGTTTGTTGTCATCAGACGTACTGAGGCTTAGCGATTCCACAAATCCAGAAATCCTTTCTACTGTGTTCTTTTCTGGCTTATTCACCTACATACTAATTGCTTTTTGTGGCCATTTAAAAGTTCACTGTAGTAGAAATTTTTGTAGTGTGTGTGTGTGTGTGTGTGTGAATAATCACTGGGACTAGTTTAAGGGAAGAGTGGAACTTTAACCATGCTGTTGAGACATCTGAGAGATGATAATATGATGACCCAGTTGCTGGGCATATAATCTGAGAAACACCTTTGTTGAATCAACTGAGTTAACTTGAAGCCTAAGAGGCATATCCCCACTTTTTCCATGGGGCGGGGGTTCCACATTTTTGCTATTGTGTAAATTCTTGTGTCATTTGTTTTGCATTTAATTCTTAGTCAGTAAGTAAGCACGATAGCTGATGGGCAGGAGGGGGAGTTTAGTGAGTAACTTTCCAGATCAGCTTCTGACCTGCCCTTCAGCTGCAACCAGCGTGATTTCAGACAGGCCAGGCCCTCATTTGCTCATTGGCCTCCCTGCCCTTCCTGCCAGAACCAGGCAAAATAAACAATAAATTAAAAATACGGCTCCTTTCCTGCCTTTTTCTTGGAATATAGTCTTGGGGACATAAGCCAAAACTCAGAGGGAAAATAAACCTTATCACAGGGAAATTTTCACATATCACACTAGATATTTTTCTTGATATTGAATGTTAGATACAGTTGGTATATGTGACAATTTCATGCGCACAGATTAGAAGCTCTTAACGCTGTGGAGTCACTTAGGCAAAGAAACAGGAAAAAATAATACACAAGAAATGATGCTAGGAAAACCTCTAGGCAAGTTACAAAGTCAGAATGATACACTTTTTAAACAAATTTGTTTAACTATTGTGGATTTACAACATTGTATTAGCTTCAGGTTTATAGCTTCAGATTTTTTTCCATTATAAGTTATTGCAGGATATTGAATATATTTCCATCTGCTATACAATAAATCCATGTTGCCTATCTATCTTATATATAGTAGTGTGTATATGTTAATTCCATCTCCTAATTTATCCTTCCTCCTCCCCCTTCTTGCGTAGCCATAACTTTGTTTTCTGTGTCTGTGAGTTTGTTCCTGTTTTGTAAGCTGGTTTGTATTATGTTTTTAGGTTACAAATCTAAGTGATATCATATAATATTTGGCTTTCTCTGCCAGACTTAGTTCACTTATATGATGATTTCTAGGTCTATCCATGTTGCTGCCGATGGCATTATTTCATAGAATGACCCACTTTTAAGGGAACGGTGAAGAATGGTATTACTTAGGGCGTGCATGCTGTTCACATTGTGCTAGGTACTGTAGAAAGTTCAAAGTGGAATCAGACCAAAGTTTAATAGAAAAGTGCATTAGCTGCTGTGTGTGTGCGTGTGCTAAGTTGTATCCGACTCTTTGTGACCCTACAACTTTAGCCTGCCAGGCTCTTCTGTCCATGGGATTCTCCAGGCAAGAATGCTGGAGTGGATTGCCATGCCCTCCTCCAGGGGATCTTCCTGACCCAGGGATCAACCCAGGGATTGAACCCGCATCTCTTATGTCTCCTGCATTGGTAGGGGGGTTCTTTACCACTAGTGCTACCTTGTATGAGGACAATGACAGTTGCCCAGAGAAGCAGATGTATTTTTATGAGACTTGAAGTAGGGAGAGACTGACGGCATCTAGGTCATTGCTTCTGGAAGTGAGTCTTCTGATCTGCTGCTTGTTGGACGTGCAGTTTCACTGGCCCCCTCTGAACCTATTCTGGGGTGGGTCCCACGAGTCAGTATTTTAATGATCCCTCCAGGTGTTACTGATGCTTGCTATAATTTGAGAAATATTCTGTGTATAAAGAGAGACTCAGGGTTTCGTGGGGGAGGTGGTATTTAAATTGGGCAAGAGGAGCAGACAGAACGTGAGTAGGCACTGCAGGAAGGCAAAATTTGCCAAGTCTTCAAGCCACCATCTATTTTAGTGCCTCCAACTCTTCGAATGAAAGATTTATTTTATAATTAATCTATATTCGTCGTGCTTTTCCATAAGGCTGTTTCCTCTGTTTCCATTCTCAGTGGAATTGTGAATCACGGTGATCATATTTTGTATAGCAGCCTTTGCTATATTTCAAGGAGAATATTAAGTTCCCCATTGCCTTTTCTTCACCAGGCTAATTAATCCTTGTTCATCCGCCTTTTCTCCTACCTTCCAACCCTTTTATCATTTTCATTGCTCTCGTCTGGGCTTTCCTCAAATTTTCCATATTTCTCCAAAGTTACAAAGACCCAGATTATACCTGGTACTGGTTGAGGTCTCTGCCTCAGCAGGCAAAGTGGATGAATAGCTTGAGTCCCACATATTATTTTTTCTTTGTGAGAATTTACCTATAGAAATAAGAGAGTGTGGGGCAGTGTTTTAACACACTGTTTTTGGATTCATGGGGAACTTGGGATTGATTACATGGAATCTTAGCTCCACGTATGTCCTGGCCTTTGTCTGCAGACTCAATAGCGATCGTGATTTCTATATATGAATAAAAATGCATTTATTTTTTTTTCTTAACTTATTTAAGTATAATTCAGTTTGTTCAGGTGCTCAGTTGTGTCCGACTCTTTGCGACCCCATGGACTGCAGCACACCAGGCTTCCCTGCCATCACCAACTCCCAGAGCTTACTCAAACTCATGTGATTAGCAAAGTTCAAAAAAAATTTTTTTTAACTTCTTATGCTGTCTTAACAAAGTAAAAGTTGAACTCCCACAGTGTGAACCTATGCAGTTTTTAAAGTCAGCAAAGGAGCCCTTCTGGGTTGAAGAACACATTTATTGGGGCAAAAGTCCAGACAGTCAGCCTAGTGGCCTGTCTTCATTGGTACAGTGGGAACAAAAGGATCCATTCTGCATGATATCAGCATAAGCCATGTGGTGATCAAGTGGTCAGTGTGTGTAAAAGAACACAGGCGATGATTAACAGATGACAGTTGTTATTTCTGTGGACTGTCTCTGGTGTCTCTTACGTGCCTTTAAGCCACCACCATTTGTTCCTCTAGTCCTAGAATCCTGAGGTTGTGTCGGTCAGTGGTGCCCCGTGTTTGTCCACCTGCTCCTCTGTTCTCATCTCTCTCTCCTGTGTGAGTTTCTGTGGGCAGGGGACGAGGAAAGATCCGTTACGGAGAGATCCGCAGTCCGAGTTGGGCTTCCCTGTGCTGTATCTTGCCATGAGAGGCCCTTCACATGCAGTTGGAGGTCTAGAATTTCAGCATTTCCTGCTTGAACTAAAAGCAATAAGAGAGGAAATAGTGTGGGTGGGTTTGCTGAATAGCACCAAGTTGAAAATTTAAGACCCTTTTCTGTATGGTCATTTGAGTTTTCACCAAGAACATTATTTCCATATATGTTGACAGGCAGGAGAGGAAAATTTCTGACCCACGAGTCTGTAAAGCGTTGAAGACTAAATAAATGTTCTTAGCAGAGCTGAGATGAAGGTGTGGCCAGTCTCCGTGGAGCCTTTCGCAGAGGAGAGGCTGTTTCCACGGCCCAGGCTAACTGGAACTCTGAGACCTATGTGTATTATCTTGGTGATGTTGGCATAGGGTGTCCTTTCTTTTGTTGCTGTAGGAACAGGGGACGCCATATCTGCCTTCTCCGTCTGCTTTGCATGTTATGCAAGGAGGTCTGAGAGGGCTCTTGGACACGTGCTTCTTTGAGGGGTCACTGCTCAGTGAGTAATGCTCAGTTCACATAATTTATTCTTGTGCTTCACGCTGGGATACCATCTCCTATCTTTCTCATCATTCTTCTTCTATCCTTAGCCTTTGTTTTGAGTTATTTTGCTTATATGAAAATCGCTTATCTAGAAACAGGGCTTCCCAGGTGGTGCTGATGGTATAGAATCTGCCTGACAATGCAGGAGACATAAGAGACTCAAGTTTGGTCCTTGGGTGGGGAAGATCCCTTGGAGGAGGGCATGGCAACTCACTCCAGTATTCTTGCCTGGAGAATCCCGTGGACAGAGTGGCCTGGTGGGCTGCAGTCCATGAGGCTGCAAAGAGTTGGACACGACTGAAGTGACTTAGCATGCACATATGAAAGCAAGCTGGCAGAGATCATCGCCCCCAGGCCCCTAAGTCTTACGCAGGGCACCAGGAGCTACAATGAAATCAAGACCTCCCCCAAATCTAGTGAACAAGTGAGAGTCTGCTGTTTTTTTGAGCAAAGCAGAAAAATGCGTCTTGGGTTGGTGTTCTGGCCAATATAGAATACTTGATGTTGATTAGAAAGTTAGACCCCCTAGGTGATTTCTCTGGCACATGTGGTTTTCCATTGCAAAATAAAATGTAGTTGTGTTCATAGAATTTTAATTTTAGCCTGTTTTTTCTTATTTTGCCTTTTTAAAGCATTGCATCAGTTTTGTATTTCTTCACTATCTCTTTGCCCACAAGAAATACAACACACGGGCTTAGATGATACTCTTTCTTGGAAACATATTTGACAAAGCTGCATATAGTAACAGCATAATTTTCTCAGCAGGAGAGCACCACATACTACCCTGTTGCAACTGGGCTTTAAAAAAATCTTAAGAATACACTTACTTGGATAAATGCAGCTTGTGTTTTTTAATATTTTTGCAGTGACATCTTTGATTCTGAACATTCCCATTTGAAAAAAATATGAAACTTTCTTTTCCTGATGTGCGAGGGGAAAAATGGATCCTCTGGCCAATTTCAGCATGAAGAACCACGGTGCTTGTTTAAGTTGTTCTCTTTGTAAAATTATAAGCCTAGAATAATCCTGTCATTTCCCAATTCTGAAATATGTTTCCATCTGATCTAATTTATTCAGCAATGAGTGTTGACTGTGTTCCACAGATTGATCAGCCTCTCAGTTTGTTACTTGCCTTGGGTACTGCATTCCTGGGTATTTGTGTGTCCTTGGCATATCTGAATCAGGATGGGCATAGAATCAGAAGCCCTGGAGTGGGAACAGATGCCCCAGGCCCTTAGCTAATCTGTCCTGCATCACTGGAATAGCAGAATTGTATTTTATTCCCCTTGTGCTGGCCACAGTTTCAGGAGAGTGGAGTCTCACTGGAGCAAACTTGCTCCACACTTCATATATCCACGACTGTGGTTTAGGAAGATGCTGCCTTGTCGTGGTTGAACAAAAGAACATCTAGTGTCAGAAAGGAACAAAAATACCGCTAGGTGCAAGGCAGGTGGTTCAAAGCATCTGAAGTCTAGGACTGACTTTGGGGGTTTCCCTGGCACCACTGGCTTTGCAAGGTCCAAGTGACCCCCTGAAATATACTTTGTTATAACTTCCATCACTCTGGTGTTAATTTTAAGAAGTGTTATTTGTGTTTCGCTGCGCTGGGTCCTCGCTGCGGCACGTGGGCTTTCTCTGGTTGCGGTGCTCAGGCTGCTCACAGCAGCGACTTCTCTTGTTGCGAAGCATGGACTCTAGGGCGCGCGGGCTTCAGTATTTACAGGGCATGGGCTCAGTTACTGTGCTTCCCAGGCTCTGGAGCACAGACTCAAAGAGCACACAAGCTTAGTTTCCCCAAGGCATGTGGAATCTTCCCCGGGCCGGGGATCGAACCTGTGTCCCCTGCATTGGCAGGCAGATCCTTAATTGCTGGACCACGGGGGAAGTCCGTGCCTCTACCACTTGAAAGGTGAGAAGCAGTGTGAACGACCATGTGGGTCAATGTATTCGTCTTCCAGTATAAGATTTTTTTTTTCTTTGCTGTGTTTTAAACAAACCACTGTCCCACAGTCAGAACTCCTTAAAACCTGTTTAACTTTTCATGTTCTATGACCCTTGAATTAGCTTCTTTTACATTTTTCTTTCTTTGGGAAAATGGACATGCTGTTTTGTTAAGTGTGTGTTAAGAAACCACTGGCAGAGCCACCTGGATCCGATATCTCTAAGCTTCATCCGTGCTTTATCCGGTACAGGACACTGACTTGGCTCGTGACATATACAGCTCGCATGGTTGCCACCAGTCCCTTGAAAGCAATTAGCATTTTAGCAGCCCACCCCAGAAGCTGCCTAATAGATGAGGTTTCCGTGAGGCACGAGATCACCTGCAAGGCACTGTTGTTGAGCGGGTCCTCGTTCAGAGGCCAGCACACAGAAGCTGGTGAGATGCTTCCTCAGGGCTCCTCCACATCCTTCACAGATGCAGATCTGTCCATATCCTGCTGAGAAAGATGGACGTGTCTGACCTTTGGTGGGAGCAGAGAGTGGGTACCAGGACAGATGCTGGAGGCTAGACAGCGGCCAGGGAAATTTGGCCAAGGCAGCTAGGATGGGTGCCTTAGATAATACCAACCATGCAGAATGAACCTGGAGATGGAGCAAGGGAGTAAAGGATAAAAAGGCTACTGAGACAATCGTTTGATTAATTTCCCTTTTCAAGTTTAGAAATGAATTCCTAGTCATCATTGCTTTCGTACAACCTGCTCTTTTGATAGTTATTACGAAATGGTGGTGATTTTGTTGTTTAGTTTAGTTCCTACTTTAAGACTGTTAACCTATTATGAAGGTCATTGCTAAGTCACAGCTATGGGGAACAGTTTGCTGTCAGCTGATAACAGGCTTGTGTTTCTCATTAGATAATTAAACCCATTCCACGGACTTGATTTTGAATTGTCCACTCTCAAATTCAGCATTCAGTTCAGTTCAGTCACTCAGTCGTGTCTGACTCTTCAGCATTAATACATGTATTGGATACCACTTAGATACTTTGCTGGATTCTGGAAATAGCAAAATGAAAAGAATGGACTGTGCTCTTCTGTAAGATACCATATGGAAGACAGATGTGTAAATCGGTAACTACCAGGGGTGTGATGGGTGAATGTAGCCGCAGAAACGCTAAGGTAAAAGCTGAGCATGAAAGAGGTCATTACCGACTTTGCAGGAGGCATGTGTGACTCAGAGAAGGCTTCAGAAAGGAAATGATACTTGAGTCATGTTATTAGAAGGGGAGAAATTTACCAGAAAAGGAAAAGACATGATGGAGAACATACTGGACAGAGCCACACAACGTGAGCGGAGGTGCATAGATGGGAATTTTTATATAACTTAGTCTTTTTTCTTTTAAATTTATCTCTATTGAATTGTAGTTGGATTATAGTGTTGTGTTGAACTGCTGCTGTTGAGCAAATTGATTCAGTTATATTTATATATATATGTATGTATGTATGTATGTGTGTATATATGTATGTATTCTTTTCCATTATGGTTTATCACAGAATATTGACTATAGCTTTCCTGTGTTATACTGTGGGACCTCGTTTATCCATTCTATATATAATAGTTTGCATATGCTAATCCCACACTCCCACTCTTACTGTCTACCACCGCCTCCCTCTTGGCAATCACTAGAAAAATGTGTAATGCTTCATGAATTTGCATGTCATCCTTGTTCAGAGGCCATGCTAATCTTCTCTGTATCATTCCAGATTTTTAGTGTATGTGCTGCCAAAGCAAACACAGTTTTAAACCACTCTGGATGGGAAAGAATTGACTTACAGAATCTAAAAAAAATAAAGTTGAGAAAAAAAAGAGCCCAACTAAAGTAATAGATTCTGGCTCTATTAATAATGGCGTACAGTATCACTGGTGCTCCCTGTGGATATTTAAGCAATAGCTGTTCTTAAATTTAGGTGAGAACCATCTTCCTTAAATTTAGGAGTGGAAATAGCAATAGTAGGTTTAGAAGCTGCCTTCTCCTTAAACCAGCAGGTGCCTCGTGTGTACCTGTTGAGTGGGTGTGCAGGGGCTTCTGGGGTGAGAATTCTAGCCTCCTTTCTACAGTCACCGATGGGGGGTGTCACTTTGGGCATGTCACTTAGTGGAGTCTCTTTCATCTTCATCAAGATTAGCTGTTTGTGTGTCTATCTAAATTCTCCTTCCAACTCTGATCTCATTACCTATCAAAAGACCTTGTAATATATGTAACACATGAAGGAGAATAATTCACGTGTCTCAACAGTTGCCTCATACTGGACAACTGTATTTCATAATACTATTCCATATCTTTTAGATTACTTAGTAAAATGTATTCTATGTAGTGATAACGGGCTGCGATTCATGGGGTTGCAAAGAGTCGGACACGACTGAGCGACTGAACTGAACAGAACTGAACTGAACTGAGCCTCATACCCTGCAGAAGCCATTTACTAGGTTAGAGAAGCAATTACTTTAAAAAATAATATGTAGGGGCTTCCCTGGTGGCTCAGTGATAAAGACTCTGCCTGCCAATGCAGGAGACGGGTTTGGTCCCTGATCCAGGAAGATCCCACGTGCCTTGGAGCAGCTAAGCCTGCACGCTGTGACAGTTAAGCCTGTGCGCTGGAGCCCGGGAGCTGCAACTGCTGAAGCCCGTGATCCCTGGAGCCCGCGCTCCATAAGAGAAGCCACTGCCCTCGAAGCCCGGCGCCGGGACTGGAGAGAAGCCAGGCAGCATCAGAGACCCAGTGCAGCCACAGACAATCATCTTAAAATGATACTTAGGAATAACTGTAACAATGACCAGCTTCGGTGAAAGAGTTAAACAAGCTTCCCCTCTCCCCAGCAGAGAACACAAACTCGTCCATTGTAACACCACCAAGCCTCTGTCCCACTTGGAGTCGTGTAGCAATCTGGCCGCCCTCCGCGTGTGACGGGGTGTGCCACGTCTTCAGAAGGCGCCGTACACCATGGCAAAGATGCAGCTTTGAGCAGCGTCCGCCTCTTTGTGCTTATGGCTTACCGACCCTGCTGCCCTGGGGCCCACTCCAGCCAAGAGGGCTCATCCCCGCCTGCAGTAACAGATGCGTAATGTAGGCTGCTCGGGGAATATGTTCAGGGTCTTTTCTGAATCAAAATTCCATTTGTTTGTTTTTATTGACGTAACTTTGCTGGGAATTGCCTTTGTGGTATGTGTTACTAACAGAGCTGGAACCGCCGCACATAGAGTGCTTTCAGTCTGCAAAACATAGGTGTGCCTGTTACAGCTTTTAGGAAATCACTCGGCGTGGAGGCGAAAACATTTGTTAATATTTGGACCTCCTGGTCAAACATCATTCTAGTTTTCAGAAATTATCAGCAAAACAAAGGAGTGTTCAGAGAAGGCTCTGGCCTCTCCCTGGCCCCCTCCCCATGAGACTTCTGACTTACATTCACCAAATCTGAAAGCCCTCTGGTGCAGGCTTCCTGCTCCCCTCCCCCAATCCATATTCTATATTAAATTATTAGCGTTCTCTATATAAACTCCCTGGGAAACCAGAACCCTTATTATGACTTCTGGATTTCATTTTCCTTACATAAACATTTAATGATAAAACAGCTTTCATGAACACTTAACATTTCAGTTCCTGTTAAATGTTCTTAAATTTCATAGTAGTATGCTATGTTCATTTCCATGTAGCATTCTTAAAAGTGGCTTAAGGCAGCGAGTGGTCCCCAACCGTTTTGGCACCAGGGATTAGCTTTGCAGAAGACAGTTTTTCCAAGGACCAGGGGTGGGATGGTTTCGGGATGATTGAAGTGCATTACGTTTATTGTGTACTTTATTTCTATTATTGTTATATCAGCTCCACTTCAGATTAGACCCCAGAAGTTGGGACTTCTGGTTTAAGGGGCTTGCACATTGCTAAGTCAACCTGACTTCCAGGAAAACCTTGTATAGGTTGCAGGTGATGGATATTTATATTGACCTACAAAGATCCAGGAAGTTCATGGGGCCCTAGTTTGTGTTAATCCCACTATAAAGTGTGCCTGAAGCAGAGTTTGGGACTTAAAAAAGCTGAAGATCCCCATGAAGATTAATAAGAAGATATAAAGCAGAGATAGGAAGATTGTATACATGTCTTTCAGACCTTGGGTTTCTTTAATCCCTAGGTGTGTTGGGTTATAACGTGCTTATCTTCATGAATGGATTACCAAGGTGAATTTCACTCTCTGCCTTTCTAATGCCTTGTTTTTATGACTGCTGTTACTGTTGTATACTGTGTACCCACCACTAAAGCCAAGGCCCCTGACTAGTCTTAAATGAGATAAGTAAGAGTCTGGAGCCAGCAATTCAATTTCAGGTATGCTCTTTTTAATTTGTGTGAACACTTTATGCCATCCCTCCAGGCAAAGGACAGAATCACAGTTGACTCAAGGGATAACTTGCCAATTTCAAGGGTAACCTCATAGAGTCTTTAAAGAATTTGGGGAACTTGTGTAATTAAAAAAAAAAAAAGATTGTTTCCTTGAGGATATCTAAGGCAGAAAAACATGGAAAGCTCACTTAGATTTTAAGCTCATTTTTATTTCTTTAGTTGATTGTCAGAGCAGTGGTCAGCAAAGCCCAACCTGTAGGCTGGCTGCCTGATTTTGTTGGTTTTAAAAAATTTATTCATTTTTATTTATTTGGAGAATAATTGCTTTACTATATTGTGTTGATTTCTGCCGTACATCAACACGAATCAGCTGCCGATAAACATACGTCTGCTCCCTCTTGAGAGGAGTGGCTGGGATGGGAAGAGGGAGAGAGATTCTGATTTTGTTCAGTTTTAATGGGACACAGCTTTGACCACACAGGCAGAGGTGAAGAGCTGCCACAGAAACCTTCTGAATCACAAAACTTAAAATATTTACTCTGTGGCTCTTTACAGAGAAAGCTTGCAGAACCCTGCCTTAGGATATTTTTGATGCTTAATATTTGTGAGGACAATTTAATAATTATAGATTGTAAAAGGAAGAGTCTTAGATTAACATACACACACTAGTACATATAAAATAGATAGCCAGCAAGAACCTACCATATAACACAGGGAACTATACTTAGTATCTTATAAGAATCTGTAAGGGAAAAGAATCTGAAAAAGAATAGGTGTATTTGTGTATATTGGAGAAGGAAATGGCCACCCCCTCCAGTTGCCAGTATTCTTGCCTGGAGAGTCCCACGCGCAGAGGAGCCTGGCAGGCTGTGTCCATGGCATTACCAGAGTCAGGCGCGACCGAGCGGCCAAACCTCCACGACCAGCAGCACCGTGTGCACGCGTAACTCACTCGCTTTGCTGTGTATCTGGAACGAACATCACGTTGTAAATCCCCTATGTTTCTTTTCTTTCTTTTTTAAAAAATGCTTAATTATTTGTTTGGCTGTGCTGAGTCTTGGTTGCAGCACGCGAGATCTTCAGTGTTTAGCTGTGGCATGAGTGGTCTTTAGGTTGCAGCATGCAGAACCTCTAGTTAGGGCGTGCAAACTCTTAGTTGTAGCATGTGGGGTCTAGTTTGCTGACCAGAGATCGAACCCAGGCCCCCTACATTGGAGTGCGGAGACTTAGCCACTGGAACACCAGGGAATTCCCCCAAATCAACTGTATTTCAATTTTAAAAAAGGAAATGGTCTTGTCAGTAAGTCCATGCATTACGATTTCTGCTTTCCCCAAAGTGAACATTGTCTGATGCTCATAAAGGATGCAGTGGGGAAAAGCTGAACCAAGATTGCCTGTGGATGGCTTCACTCAGCCTTAGTTCATGGAGATATTCTGGAGCCCCTGTTCTCATTTCCCACCCAGTTTCACAGTGAGTGGCATTTCACATCCGAGTTCTGGTCCCAAAGGATTCAATAGTTCCAGAAGTCAAGGTCAGAGTGAGTGGTGATCAGCCTCTCAGTTCCAATGGGGCTTGAGGGACAGAGAGAATACCCATTGTAACCAAATCTGTAATAATAATTTAAATTCTACAAATTCCAAGACTCTAGAAGCTTGATTTAGGAAATCTTTCCTGTCTTTTTTTTAAACAAGGGGAAAATACACAAACAGATTAAAGTGCACTTAGAAACCCAGCTGGCTTGTTTTTCACCTCCCAAAGGAGTACTTGACTCCCTGTTACACCGTTTCCCCTTTTTATCAAATTGCTAAGAAACAGTAACTCAATTGATTTAAATGATTTCTATCACACATAGCCTTTAAGACAAGTAATCGGTTTATTATGCTCAGTCATAACGGTGGTCTTTTACTTCTATGAATTGTATTTTCAGCAGCACTCATAAAATACCCAGTTTGGCTTCATTTATTAACTTTCTCATTTTTCCATTAACCGATGTTTTTCTATCTCAGATAATTTGCCTACCCATTGATATTGTATAACTCAATGGAAATATGTCTTTCAAAAGAATGAACAGATCATTCTTTGAGGCTTAGATAAGATGATTTTATCTGAATATATCATGAAGAATAATGTTTTGGGTTTTGTTTTAGTCAAATTTCACATTTAATGTTGTAATCTGAATATCACTTTGAATTTAATTACATTAATTTTGTGGCTTGCTATTTAGTAGTTTCTTATTGCGGAGAGCCTAGATACTAAAAAAAATCATTTTCTACTTTTTAGATAAGAAGATATTCAGTTTTAATTTATTCAGCTCTTGTCTGCAAAATTAATTAGAAAAGACGCCTGGTTTTGTATTAATAAGTTTCAGTTTGGTGTTTTATTCTCTGTCGAGTCCCTTGCAGTCTGTTGCTGAAGCCATCTAGGTCTGCATAAAGCATTTGCATTATTTTTTTTAGCTTCCTCCTGTTTTATTGGCAAGTGACCATGTGTATGGTAATTGAACAATTGTCTGCTTACTTGGGTTTATGGAATTTACATCAGCAAGTTTTGGAGATCTTAAATTTTGGTCTCCAAACAGACTTGAAGAGGAAGCTTTCTGAAACACCGTCATTTGGTTAAAAATGTATTTGCATTTAATTGAATGACAGTCACTCTCAAAACACTGAAGCTGCATGTCCCTTTCTTCTCGGCCACTCCTTGTGCCTTTGTAATTGCAGTGACTGGAGACTGAGGCAGCTCTCCAGTCTTGCAGGGATGCGTGATGGTCCGGGAGAGGGGATGGTTGCAGACCGGGCCCCAGGGAGCCTGCAGTCAGCCCGCTAGGCCTTCTCACGCGGCCCATTGCCTCTGCTGCCCACCAAGTGCTGGTTTTCCTTCCTATCGGACAGCTGCCGATCCTGAAATTGAGATGGGGAGGTGGCCTTTGTCGGGTCCCCCAGCCAGTGCGGCAGAACAGAGCTTTGAGCTATGCCTGTGGCTTGATCACTGTGATGCACCTTCCTGTCTTCTTGTCCTTGGCCTTTCTTGACATGTGTGATTGACTCTCCATCAAGAGCATCTCATCTCTGCCCTGGCTGCGTCCCAGCAGTGTGTCCCCCTCTGTCTCCACCTGTGCCCTGCCCCCTTCACCTGATACTTCCGATCCATTCCCGCCTGTCTCTGCCCTGTGCTTCCCTGACCCCCCTCACTTTTTCAGCTCCCCAGGGCAGCCTTAATTTTTTGTTCTAATTCTGTGACCAGTGCTGCTGGGAATATGATAGGGATTGCACTGAGTCTGTAGATTGCCTTGGGAAGCGTAGTATGACAGCGCCCAGTCTTGCAGTCCGAGAACACCATACAGCTTTCCATTTGTGTGGTCTTCAGCTTCTTTCATCAGTGTCTTATAGTTTTTGGAATACAGGTTTTTTGCCTCCTGAGGTGAATTTATTCCTAGGTATTTTATCCTTTTTGACAAGATGGCAAATGGGATTGTTTCCCTAATTTCTCATTCCGGTATTTTGTTGTCAATGTATAGAAATGAAACAGATTTCCGTATATTAATTTTGTATCCAGCAACTTTACCGAATTCATCAATGAGCTCTTGTGGTTTTCAGGTAGCAGTTTTAGGGTTTTCTATGTATAGCATCATATCATCTGCAAACAGTGGCAGTTTTAAGAAGAAGGGATGCAATCTTTGATAAGGAGAAACTTGATAGGGTGCCTGGGGCTGGGGAGAAGAATACTTGACCTGAGGGTGTGGCGAGATGCTGGGACCAGGGTGCATGCGTGGATGAGTGTGTTAGCAGCAGCCACGGAAAGGCGTGCAGTGAAGGAGAAAAGGCTGAAAGGACTCTGAAGCTGGGCCAAGGAGCCGCACTTACAGACATGCAGTTATGGCCGCTGAGAGCTGCTGGGACTTGGTCGCTAGGGAAGAACAGGAAAAGTTCAGGTTTTACATCACCGCCGACTCCTTCTGCCTCTGTAACTCGGCTTGCTCCTTGTAAAGTCTGGATCACGTAGGTCACATGGTCTCAGAAAGTGGGGATTCACAATGCTAGGAGCCGGAGCTTGTCTCACTCGCCCTCGTCCTGCTTGTTGCAGTCACCCAGCCCCTGCCAACCTGCTTAATCATGCCTGTCTGTGTAAAGGTCAGGCATCCCCCTCCCTGTCTTGACTGCTGTTCCTGCGCAAGTGAAAGTGCTTAGTTTAAACCAGCCTATTAGCAGCTAGTGTTGCCCACTAGTCTGTCTATAAAAACTCTGTAACCCCTTTGTTCAGAGCTCAGAGCTTGGAGTGCTAACTCCTCTGGGCCCACCGGCGTAATAAACCTGAGTCCAACTCCGAATGTGTTGCTTTGTTTCTCGAGTACCGGTTTCTGCAACGGGGAAATCCTGCTTTGCCCTGTGTCTGACAGGCAGTCCATGGATATTTACTGAATGGCCGCAGATGGAATCTGGACTTTATAGGTTTTCCTGTAAGGGAAATTAACTGAGTTGGAGAAAGGTGAAGCTAGAGATAGCATAATCCAATAGGATGACAGTATTAATCATTTTGCCTCTTCTCTGTGTGTAAGATTCACAAGAAACTGGAGATTCACTAAAGGAAAACACTTCAGAATCATATTCTTAATCGATGTGTTTATATTTCTTTTGTTGTTCAGTTAAGTCATGTCTCACTTTGCGACTTCATGAACTGCAGCATGCCAGGCTTCCCTGTTCTTCACCATTGCCTCAAGTTTGCTCAAACCCATGTCCATTGAGTCGGTGATGCCATCTAACCACTTCATCCTCTGTTGCCCCTTCTGCTTTTGCCTTCCATCTTTCCCAGCATCAGGGTCTTCTCCGATGAGTTGGCTCTTTGCATTAAGTGGCCAAAGTATTGGAGCTTCAGCATCAGTCCTTCCAGTGAATATTAAGGGTTGATTTCCTTTAGGATGGACTTTATTGATCGCCTTGCAGTCCAACGGACTTTCAAGAGTCTTTTCCAACACCACAGTTCGAGAGCATCAGTTCTGGAGTATGAAGTTAAGTGGGCCTTAGGAAACATTACTACCCAACAAGGCTAGTGGAGGTGATGGAATTCTAACTGAGCTATTTTAAATCCTCAAAGATGATGCCATTAAAGTGTGTTTATATATACTATTGCTGGGGACTTCCCTGGTGGCTTACCTGGTAAAGAATCCACCTGCATCGCAGGAGATCTGGGTTCGATCTCTCAGTTGGGAAGATCCCCTGGAGAAGGGAACGGCTACCCACTCCAGTATTCTGGCCTGGAGAATTCCATGGACTGTATAGTCCATGAGGTCGCAAAGAGAGAGACACAACTGAGTGATGTTTGCTTTCACTTATTTCTATCTAGGAGAAGTGATATTGAAGACTACATGGGGCATAGACCAAGTAGAATCTCTGATACATGGGCCTTGCTCTTGCCTCTTCTCTGTCACCAC
Organism: Procapra przewalskii; assembly: GCA_006410515.1. NCBI lineage: Eukaryota > Metazoa > Chordata > Mammalia > Artiodactyla > Bovidae > Procapra > Procapra przewalskii. The sequence continues at coordinate 1,862,945 of SJYF01000173.1, read as the reverse complement.
GTGTCCCTGGGGCAGTTACGAACACTGCCTGCCAGCCAGCCCTGCACTTGTCTAAGTCAGTGCTTTTCAAACTGAGTTATGATCCCATCCATGGATCATGCTGTGAAGTCAGTGGGTTGCAGAGAGCATTTGAAATGACACATTATAAAATATAATAGAGATCATTGCATTGCACATCATGAGCTTCAGTTATGTTTTGTGACAGAAAATACATTTCTTATTGCGGGTCACCAGAAAGTTTGAAACACAACATTTTGAGTAAAAAGAGCTCATTACTTAGGAATATCATAAATCTGTCTTTAGCTCTGTGTGTAAAGAGATCATGTGATTTATTACGCCAGCCAGGACACATTTCAGAGGGAAAAGGGTAGCTCTTAATTAGACCACAACAGGTGTAAACTGGGCCTGCCTCAAGCTAATTAAGAATTATGGCCACTCTGCCTGTATTAGCCAGAGTTCTCCAGAGAAACAGAACCAATGAGATATATAGATCTATATACACCTAGATCC
>SJYF01000173.1:1834247-1854025 GCA_006410515.1 Procapra przewalskii | reverse complement strand
CTCATGATGTACTCTGCATAGAAGTTAAATAAGCAGGGTGACAATATACAGCCTTGACGTACTCCTTTTCCTATTTGGAACCAGCCTGTTGTTCCATGTCCAGTTCTAACTGTTCCTTTCTGACCTGCATACAGGTTTCTCAAGAGGCAGGTCAGGTAGTCTCATATTCCCATCTCTCTCAGAATTTTCCACAGTTTATTGTGATCCACACAGTCAAAGGCTTTGGCATAGTCAATAAAGCAGAAATAGATGTTTTTCTGGAACTCTTTTGCTTTTCCATGATCCAGCGGATGTTGGCAATTTGATCTCTGGTTCCCCTGCCTTTTCTAAAACCAGCTTGAACGTCTGGAAGTTCACAGTTATGTACTGCTGATGCCTGATTTGGAGAATTTTGAGCATTACTTTACTAGCGTGTGAGATGAGTGCAATTGTGTGGTAGTTTGAGCATTCTTTAGCATTGCCTTTCTTTGGGATTGGAATAAAAACTGACCTTTTCCAGTCCTGTGGCCAGTGCTGAGTTTTCCAAATTTGCTGGCATATTGAGTACAGCACTTTGACAGCATCATCTTTCAGGATTTTAAATAGCTCAGCTGGAATTCCATTGCCTTCACTAGCTTTGTTCGTAATGATGCTTTCTAAGACCCACTTAACTTCATATTCTAGGATGTCTGGCTCTCGGTGAGTAATCACACCATCGTGATATCTGGGTCATGAAGATCTTTTTTTAATAGTTCTTCTGTGTATTCTTGCCACCTCTTCTTAATATCTTCTGCTTCTGTTAGGTCCCTACCATTTCTGTCCTTTATTGAGCCCATCTTTTCAGGAGATGTTCCCTTGGTATCTCTAATTATCTTGAAGATAATTTTCCCATTCTCTTCTTTTCCTCTATTTCTTTGCATTGATCACTGAGGAAGGCTTTCTTATCTCTCCTTGGTATTCTTTGGAACTTTGCATTCAAATGGGCATATCTTTCTTTTTTTCTGTTCCTTTTCACTTCCCTTCTTTTTGCAGCTATTTGTAAGGCCTCCCCAGACAGCCATGTTGCTTTTTTGCATTTCTTTTTCTTGAGGATGGTCTTGATCTCTGTCTCCTGTACAATGTCATGAACCTCCGTGCATAGTTCATCAGGCACTCTGTCTCTCAGATCTAGTCCCTTAAATCTATTTCTCCCTTCCACTGTATAATCATAAGGAATTTGATTTAGGTCATACTTGAATGGTCTAGCGGCTTTTCTCCACTTTCTTCAATTTCAGTCTGAATTTGGCAATAAGGAGTTCATGATCTGAGCCACAGTCAGCGCCCAGTCTTGTTTTTGTTGACTGTGTAGAGCTTGTCCATCTTTGGCTGCAAAGAATATAATCAATCTGATTTCAGTGTCAACCATCTGGTGATGTCCATGTGTAGAGTCTTTTCTTGTGTTGTGGGAAGAGGGTGTTTGCTATGACCAGTGCATTCTCTTGGCAGAACTCTATGAGCCTTTGCCCTGCTTTGTTAATGAGCTCTTTTAGTTTATCTCTGCAATGTACAGCAAGAAGGGGGATGTCTGCAAACTAGGAAAGGGGATGTTGTCAGACACCAGTGTTGCCTGTACCTTGATCTTGGTCCTCCCGGCCTTCCAAATTGTGGGAAATAAATAGTTTAATCTAATCTATGATATTCTCTTATAGCAGCTTGCAATGACTAAGACAATGGCAAAAGAGGTTTTGCAGATATAATAAGGACATTTATCAACCAATATAATTGTTTTTTAGTTAATAAACTAAACTATATTTGGGCCTAATGTAATTATGTAAGCTCTTGAAAAGGAGGGTGTTTTCTCTAGCTGTTAGCAGAAAGAAGATTCAAAGCACAGGAAGGACTCGCTGTGCCATTGGTGTCTTTGACTGTGGAAAGGACCATGTGGAAAGAGTCTGAGGATAGTCTCTGTCTGTGAGAGCAACCCCAGGTGGGCAGCTGGCAGGACAGCAGGGATTTCAGTCCTGCAACCATAGGAAAAGGATCTTGCCCACAATCTGTGTGGGGTACAAAAGTGATTCTTTCTCAGAGCCTGTAGAGGAGAGTCCAGTCCAGCTGATAGCTTGATTTTGGCCTTATGAGACCCTAGGCACAGCAAGTCCACTTGAACTCTTAAGACAGTAAATGGATGGAAACTAGGATAATAAGTTTGTGGTGCTGGGAAAAAAAAAACGCTCTTGGAGAGTGATGCTCAGAGGTGTTTGTAATTAGAACCATTAGCACGTAACAAAGAAAGAGATAAAACGTTGAGTTATATCCATAACATGAATGGTCATGGTGGAGAGGTGTCAGTGGAAGAAACTGAGAATAGAGTGGAGCAGAATGGGCCTCCATGGTGGCTCAGACAATACAGAATCTGCCTGCAATGCTGGAGAACCAGGTTCGAACCCTGGGTTGAGGAAATCCCCTGGAGAAGGGAATTACAACCCACTCCAGTATTCTTGTCTGGAGAGTTCCTTGGCCAGAAGAGCCTGACGGGTTACAGTCCACGGGGTCACAAAGAGTCAGACATGACTGAGTGACTAACATACACACACACACACACACACACACACACACACACACACAGCAGATTGCCATGCCAATGTCTTAGAAATCAGTCAATATGAAGGAAAATTTCAGTAAGGTGGGACAGTCAAAAGGAAAGTAGTATTTTACCAAAAACATAGTCATGATTGTGCTTTCATGATTGGATAACCCCAAATTATCCAAATACACGTTTAATTGAGCAGTCTGATGGAATAGGCTTGCTCTGAAAGTTGCTTCTAATTCTGGCCTTGCTGTTCACTAGCTCTGTGGCCTCAGGAACATCCCTCAACTTTTCCGGATCTCAGGCTCCTGTTGAATAAAGTGAGGTGGTTGTTTCCAGTCTCTCCTAGCGCCAAGAGGCAATTTATTTGGATGCAAAGATATGGTGCAGCTCCCGCCTCACTCCTTGTCGTCTATTAAGTTCATAAGTGTACTGCACGTTAGTCAGAGCAGTAATCAGATTTCACAGTTAAATAAAGAGCTAATTTAAATGACTATTGAAATTAAATGTTCATGGAATTCATCTGCTGGCTCTAATAAATGCACTCTCCAGCGTTCCCCCAACCCCGCCCATTCTCGGAAGCCCACACCCTGTGTCTTCTCTGGACCTGTTCCTCTGTCTCCAGATGGACTCTAGAATCATATTGTTACATGTTGTTTTACTTTTATCTATGGCCGTTTTGGCAGCAGGAATTATACATATTTCCCTGACAGAGAGCTTTACGTGGAGCATGTGTTTGAAAGATTAATGTAAGCAATTGCTTCAAAAACAATTAATCTTGTTTTCCTATAGTAATGAAAAATGAATAATCAAAAGCAATAAATTGTGCCTGGAAGATGATAAATACTTCTTCAAGCCTTTTAACACTGACTGTGAATTACAGCTGACCCCCAGATGGGGAAGGATGAATATGACCAGTGGAAACTCCACAGTGGGCACCGCCAAGCTTTAATAATGGTCTTTAGCTGCTTGATTGATTTCATCATTCCCTATCAGAACCTGGAGGACCGGCTGTCTGTCCTGCTGATTTAAATCTCAAAATGGCATCTTGTGCATATTAGGGGAGTCTGTGTTTAAACCATTATAGAGCGGTTGTCTTCTTTCTGTTCCTTAACTAAAGTATGGATGCAAGTGGAGCTGCGTTAGGGTTTAAAATATAAATAGTAACAACTGAATAATTCTAGATCCAGTCCCTGCAGATTGGGAACCCCGGAGGGATGTGTTTTATCCAGAACGCCATCAGTTTCCTGGATGTGAAGCCACTTGAGTAAATTTGAGAAGGAACCCTCTGAGACTTACTTTTTCTTTCAGCTGCCCATCTTCTATAGGCACATTCATGAACCAGGGCTTACTTTAGACATAATAAATTTTGGAAAAAACAGTGCGTTTCTTCCATGAGAGATTCTGTGAGGACATGAAGCCCTGAAATAAGTGATTGGCCTTCTTTTGAGATGTAACACTTAAGAAGCATATGTGGGCACATGTGGCATTCAGTTTGCTATGCGCAGTTCCACCATCCATGCATACATACCTGTATGTGGGTGCGTGCTCAGTCCTGTCCAACTCTTTGTTACCTCATGGACTGTAGCCCGCCAGGTTCCTCTGTTCATGGAATTTCCCATGCAAGAATACTGGAGTGGGTTGCCATTTTCTACTCCAGGAACTCTTTCTGACCCAGGGTTCAAACCCATGTCTCGTGCATCTCCTATGTTTGCGGGTGGATTCCTCACCACAGCATCACCTGGGAAATTACATACATGCATGCATGCATGCATGCATACATACATACATATATAAGATAGCTGTGTCTGTACTTTCTCCACATTGAAGAAGCAAAAATTACTTGGCAAGTGTAGACTCAGTGCACTTTACAAAGCAGCAGTCAGGTGCAGAGACCCCTGAAATTTTCTGCAAAGCTGATGGCAAAGGGAATCAAGACAGGACCCCAGTCACTGCCTGCATTTAATGTGTTGTAATGTATTTGTATCTGCCTGCTGCTCTGGTACCCAGGGAGGCCATATTTTCACGCTGCTGAATCAGAAAGCTCATGTGTCCTCCTTCTCTGATGAAGCCTGGCAGGTAATCGTGAATCCCAAACTGCATCTGTGGACACTATATAGTGTAGTTTTTTTCCATACTACCTATTAGCTGAGATTTGGGGCTGATGTGTATGATCTTTAGGATCCTCTGAAACAAAGGTATGCCTTCCCTTATATTTCCGAGAAATGTTATTGATCACAAATTTAACAGTGTGTGACACAGGTAAGCCCTTTGAAAAGTCTGCAGTGATAGGCAAACACAAATCAATGGTTGTCTGTTGACAGACTGGCCAAAAGTTGATCCTTCTTGTGTCTGTCTTGATTCTATTGTAATTGTAAACATAATTACATTAAAAGTTTTGTCAAGGAATAGTTTCATGTCTTGTGCACTTTTCGTGAGTTTGTATTTTCAAAGCTGGAAACAGAATTCTGAAATCTAAATCAGGGAGAGAAAAATCAATTCAGCTGATCGGTCTTTTGAGAGTAGAGAGGCTCTTCCTAGTTTATTGTATCTAAAAACAAGCTTTCCAAATCTGGCGCCACTGTTGGGGAGCAAGAATGGGATGTCAGTAGCCAAAAGTCCCCCAAGTGCATACCACACGATATTGTCAGATGCTATGGAGGTACTGAGAAAATTCCTGACATATATGTTTTGTTCTAAGAACTTAACGCAGCATCCTTTAAAAAAAAATTGCTTTTATAGAAACGTTCAGATCCTCCTGGATTCTTCTGAATTGTTGCCAGCATGTGATTTGGACCCTTGACTTGGTTGGCCCTGCGAAGAGAAGCTGAAAACCAGAGATGAATAGCCACGCGTTCTCTTACACTTGAGGACTGTCCGGTTAATATTTCAAGTCGCCAAGGCCAGCCTCGCAGAAAGCCTGTATTTTATTTTCATTCTAAAACATTATGTTTTGAGCTATTTCCTGAAGGGCTTTTGCAAGAAACCAATTTGTTCTGTGTGGGAAGATGACTGTTTCTCAGTGCGTCCTCTTTCAGGTCCTTTTTCTAGACTGCCATGCTATTGATGATAGGCTTATAATAATACATAAAAGGGATAATGAGAAGGTGAATAAGAAATTAGGAAGAAGGGAAGGATGAGGAAGAAGAGAAAAAGATCATAATAATGTCCTTCCAGCAATTTGAAAGTGTGTTAGTTGTTCAGCCTTGTCCGACTCTCTGCGACCCCATGGACTGTAGCCCGCCAGGCTCCTCTGCCCATGCAGTTCTCCAGGCAAGAGTACTGGAGCGGGTTGTCATGCCCTCCTCCAGGGGATCTTTCTGACCCAGGGATCAAACCCAGGTCTCCTGCATTGCAGGCGGGTTCTTTACAATCTAAGCCACCAGGGAAGCCCTCAAGTAGCTTATTCTTTTATAATTTACGAAGTGAGTTGGTGAGATAGTTGATGTCACAAGTGAAGAAACTGACTCTGGTGTGATGTTGTTTTCTGTGTGTTACATAGCTTAAGCGACAGAGCTGGAGCTTAAACTTCTGACTCAAAGGCTGACATTTTTTCTATCCAACATTCCTAACTCTGTAGTGCAGTGTGGTGTTTACAATGTGAGCTAGTCTGTTTGTAAAAAGACTTGAACTAAGGTTCTACACAGAGTGAGTACTATATTGAACTATTTGATAAAGAAATATAGTAAAAATTGTGCCATTCAAAGAATGAATGAAACATAGTTAATTGTTAGAGTTCAGGTCAGTCAAAGCAGAGAATATCCACTAGTTTCTGAAGAAGAAAAATATTTTAATGATGTTAAAGGACTATTCTTGGGGAAAATAATGCAGAATATGGTTTACATTTCTTTCACAGAAGCACAGTGCTCTTAAAAATGGATGAGTCGGTTTCACAGACATCAGACACGAATGCTCAGGACCCCTGATTATGGCAGGAGTCAGTGCACACACCCTTTCCTCTCGCAAAGATGCTTTGTGGGGAAATCAGTGGTCACTGAAGAACTGAAGCGCTTCTCAGGGAGCTCAGTGGCTTCTATCTGTCAAGGAAAAGGTTCTGTCATTTTGATAACACACAAGACTCAAAAGTCACAAAGTGTTATTAGCTGACTTGTATTTATATACTGAAGTCCTAACTTCTGGTATTTCAGAATGTGACTCTGTTTGGAGACTGAGTCTTTAATGGGCTAATTAAATGAAAACAAGACCATTAGGATGGCCCCTAATGCAATCTGACTTGTGACTTTATAAAAAATGTGAAATTTATACATAGACATATACTTCAGGAAGACGATGTGAAGACACGAGGAGAATGTCATCTACAAGCCAAGGAGAGGGGCTTCTAAAGAAACCAACCCTGCGGACACCTTAATCTTAGAATTCTTTGCCTCTGGAAATAAAATCTGTTGTGAGAAAATAAAATGTGTTGTTTCAGCCACCCAGCCTATGGTACTTTGTTATAGCAGCCCTAGTAACTAGTATACTGTTTCAAATCAGTAGCTCTCAAAACTGGCTGTGTTTAGAATCTCATTAGAATTTTTTTCTTAACTGATGCTCAGGGTACCATCCCAGAACAATAGAGTCAGAATTGCAGGGGACAGGACGTGAGTGGCTGTGTTTTGCAAAGACTTCCCCAAAGATTCTGAGACTGTTTAGGTTGAGAATCACCATTTACACTGTCTGCCCCCAGATTTGTCGCCAGTTGATTCCTTTCAGGAGGGATAACAAATCTTACATCCAGGGTCTAGATTATGGAGCTTATTACTCAGAGTAAAGGAAGTCACCCCACAGGATCCGGTAATGGTCCAATGTGGCTGATCCTTCCAATCATTTGAATATCTGTTTTAAATAGAGATTCACAGAAATTTTGATTTATGAATCTGGGAATTCTAGGAGACGGGGCAGGAGTTTGTGTTTAAGAAGGTCTGTGACTGACTGATGATATTTTAGATAAGAATGGCTGAATATTTATTCCTAGGTATGTGTGTATGTATGGGCTTCCCTGGTAGCTCAGCTGGGAAAGAATCTGCCTTCAGTGCAAGAGACCCAGGTTTGATTCCTGGGTTGGGATGATCTCCTGGAGGAGGGAATGGCAACCCACTCCAGTATTCTGGCCTGGAGAATCCCCATCGACAGAAGAACCTGGTGTGCTACAGTCCACTGGGTCACAAAGAGTTGGACACAACTGAGCAACTCAGCACAGCACAGCACATGTGTCTATGTATATATGTATTACGTAAGTATTGTCTTCAGCAAGGAAAAGGTACACATAATTCCGCCACCAAAGGAACCTATTCAGGTTTCTGATCTGTGATTGTTTCCCCATGTCCTTTTCCATCATTAGATAGTTCAAAGATGAAAGTGTTAAGGACATTGGGAGTGATGCTTCCTAAGGCCCACTTGACTTCACAATCCAGGATGTCTGGCTCTAGGTGAGTGATCACACCATTGTGGATATCTGGGTCATGAAGATCTTTTTGTATAGTTCTGCTGTGTATTCTTGCCACCTCTTCTTAATATCTTCTGCTTCTGTTAGGTCCATACTATTTCTGTCCTTTATTGTGCCCATCTTTGCATGAAATGTTCCTTTGATATCTCTAATTTTCTTGAAGAGATCTCTAGTCTTTCCCATTCTATTGTTTCCCTCTAATTCTTTGCACTGATCATTGAGGAAGGCTTTCTTATCTCTCCTTGCTATTCTTTGGAACTCTGCATTCAAATAGGTATATCTTTCCTTTTCTCCTTTGCCTTTTACTTCTCTTCTTTTCTCAGCTATTTGTAAGGCCTCCTCAGACAACCATTTTGCCTTTTTGCATTTCTTTTTCTTGGAGATGGTCTTGAGCACTGCCTCTTGTACAATGTCATGAACCTTCATCCATAGTTCATCAGATACTCTATCAGATCAAATCCGTTGAATCTATTTGTCACTTCCAATGTATAATTGTAAGGGATTTGATTTAGGTCACACCTGAGTGGAATTTTGCAGTTTGGTGTTTTGTGGTAATGACCTGAGGTTAATCAGTATTTTCTCTTTCTCAAACCTGCTGTTAGGGCAAAAGGTCTGATGCTAACAAATTATGTCTTTCACAATTGAAGTGTAAATTGAACTTCTAATCCATTTGTTTGCTAATCATCCCTCCTTATGAATACACTAATCAACCTCTTTGGGAAATTTACCTGTTATGTATAGTCATATATGCATGCAACATTTCATTGACACAAAGCTATTGCTCCCCAGCCAAATAAGATCAGGTTGGAAGAAAAAAAGAAAAAGTCTATGGCAAGTGAAAGTCAGTGTCAAAATAATAACTGACATGCGTCTTGAATGATAAATGCCTATGTTCATCATCTCAAAACAACCTGTGTGATGTGCTGCTATACCCATTTTACAGGTGAGGTCATTGAGGCTAGAAGAGAGGCATCAGCTCAATCACCCTAAGTCCTGCAGCTGGGAAGTAGTGGAGGCAATTCAGTTCCGGAGCCTATGTACACTCTTAATAGTTATACCCTCTACTGCCCCTAAGCTTACCCATCAACTTTTCTGTGAGCCCCTTTTCAGTCTCTTTTACTCTCTTTTATATTTAATTTTTAACTGATTTTGGAGTTTACGTTTCCTAACCAGTATCATATTTCAAACATGCTTCCCAGTCAAAGACCAGAAATTACACAATAAATATTTTTAGAGTAAGGAGTGTCTCTACACAGTTCTCTTATTTTCACTTACGAAAAACTAATACACCATGATTTTCTTGAATATAATGTGTTTTTATAATAATTCTTCTTATGTATTAAATTGTAAAGATATCCATATGTCCATAAGCTGTATTCATAATCCCATCCTAATATGAAAACTATGTTTGTCTTGCCTACTATCTATTAGACTTCAACCTGCTGATGTTTTTTTAATCATTGCAAATGGAGCATATTTTTTTATATTCAGTTTTTCACTTATGTAAAGATACTTTGTGTAGTTTTGAATAGTTCCAGGTAGTCATCAAAGTAAGTATCAGAAAATAGTCCTTGGAGTGATGCATCTGGATTTGCAATCTTGTGTCTTCACATTTTCAGCACTTCCTATCTTAAAATCACTGAGACTGTAAACTTTTTGAAATTGACTATCCTCTTTAAAACCCATCTCGAAATTTACACAGGTTGGCATATTGCAGAAGAAATTTATAGCAAATAAATGTTTATTGCATGTAGCCTAATAATTGTTATTCGCATATTCTCTAGCTAGAAATTCCATACACACAAAAAATATATATTTATATAAAAGTGAAGTCCCTCAGTCGTGTCCGACTCTTTGCGACCCCATGGACTGTAGCCTACCAGGCTCCTCCATCCATGGGATTTTCCAGGTAATAGTACTGGAGTGGGGTGCCATTTTCTTCTCCAGGGGATCTTTCTGACCCAGGGATCAAACCCGAGTCTCCCACATTGCAGACAGATGCTTTACCTTCTGAGATATATATATATATATTTATATTGATAGTTTAGAGCACATATTTCAGAGTCAGGCTGACTTGGACTAACACTCTTTTTCTGTTTTTCACTCCCTGAGTCACTTTGGGGAAGCCTTTGAACTCCCTCAAATTGGTTTTCTTTTCTGTAAAGTGAGGACAGTATTTACTTGCAGGTGGAGATTGAATGACAAAATTAAGGTGGGGTTCTTCCAGATGTCCCAGCTTGGCCCACTAAATGCCCAGAAACAGCTAAACAATATTATAACAAAAATCCCTTTGAGGCCAGTCTGACATAGAGTAGTTGCATAGAGCAAGAGAACACTTTTATGTAGTCCTAGGAGGACAAGGTGGAGAAGGCAGTGGCAGCCCACTCCAGCGTTCTTGCCTGGAGAATCCCAGGGGCAGGGGAACCTGGTGGGCTGCCATCTATGGGGTCGCACAGAGTCGGACACGACGGAAGCGACTTCGCAGCAGCAGCAGCAGGAGGAGAAGGCAAAGAGTGAAGTTTCCCTGGTCTTATCTGGAAATAGACAACACACTTCTTTTGCTGAATCTGGGCAAGTTTTCCCTGTGTGCGTTGCCAGGGCAAGTGTCTTCATATAAGCATGTCCATCCACTACGAGCCAGGACCTATAGTCAGGGATGTGGAAACATTTCTGGAAGGAGGAGTGGAAAGAAAAGAATCAGAATGGCTCCTTTCATCCAAGGCTAATCTCTTGAGCAGTGGGAGGGGAAGATAGGCCTGCCTAGAGCACTGGTACCTTTATAGAGGGTGGAGGCTGACTGCAATCTTGCAAACACACTGACAGGTAGGCAGGATTCAGAATGAGGTTCACATCTGCTTGGAGTTTTAAAGGCTCATTCTAGAGCCGAGGGAGGACTTGTGGGTGGCTGAACAAACTCATTCTGGGGGCAAATGGCCTGGGTTTGGCTGCTTGTCTCAGCTGCATACTAGTTATATGACCTTGAGCAAGTCTTTTTTCTTTACTGTGGTCGATTCCCTTAATTGTGAAGTGGGGGTAAAAATAGCACCTACCTTCAAAGTTTGTTGTGAAAATTAAGGAAATTAATTTATGAAAGTGCTTGGAAAAAGCAAGCATTCAGTAAATGTTAGCTTTTGTAATCTGCCTACCTGTGGAGAGCTGAATGGTCAGTTTTGCTCTTGCCAAGTTTTCCTTCCCCTCTTTTCTCCATGATTGCACCTGGATTTATGCAGCTTTCCACTTAAGAGGTGACTCGTGAAGGTTTCTTGTTTTCTAGGGGCAGGAAAATGTATAGCATTATGAATGATAAGCCCTGAGCCTGTTCTGTTATTAAATTAAAGTCATGGAGGCAGTTACTTTTTATATTAAGAATGGTTCATCTTTCCAACTAATCATTAAGATGTAAAGTCTGCACTCTGATAGACCTGGGCAGTACAGAACATAATTGCAGGCAGAACAGGAATTACGCTTCCACACATTTCTGAGATTAGAACATGAATTCGTTTTTAGCAGATGTGTTTGCTTGGGATTCCAATTTCTTTTCTCATTCTCCATGATAGATTCCTTCAACCACAGCTGGAGTGTTTGCTGGGGCTGGACTCCCTCCCCACCCTTAATTTATTGTCCGTGTAGCCTGCTGAGAGCGCGCTGCGGAAACAGGGCTGTGCTTCCACGCTTCCTCCTTCCCAGCTCTTTTCATTCAGTCTCTGGGATTTGACTTGTCACTAAGCCCACTTTGTAGGCTTCCCTGGTGGCTTAGATGGTAAAGAATCTGCCTGCAATGTGGGAGACCCGGGTTTGATCCCTGGATCAGAAGATTCTCTGGAAAAAGGAATGGCTGCCCACTCCAGTATTCTTGCCTGGAGAATTCCATGGACCTGAAGCCTGGTGGGCTACAGTCAACGGGGTCACAAAGAGTCAGACATGACTGAGTGACTAACACTTTCACTTTAAAACTCAATTTAGAGCCACTGATCTCTGAATTCTGTGTGTGTGTGTGTGTGTGTGTGTGTGTGTGTGTGTGTGTGTGTGCTCTTGCTCTAAGATATACTACAAAGGTCAGATTTTGCTACCCGGATGGTTCCCAAGGGCAGCATGTGGCTAGGCAGGTGCCAGCCTAGTGTTGAATCTGGAGATCCTTATGGCTGGCTGGCCTGTTGGTGTGGAGGTGAACAGTTCAGCAAGAGGATGAAAGATTTTGATCTAGCCAACTTGTGAAATCTGACTCTGAATGGGACTTTGTGGTAGGTGGTTTCAGATGCCTCCTCATTTACTCCTCATACAACTTGATCGTTAGCCTGCAGATTGGTGGGGATGCCCGAGAGAGACCACGAAAGAGCATTGCTCCTCTCAGCCTGAATTCTGAACAGTTTGGGAAATAAAAGAGCAAAGATGGAGGCCAGGATATCATCTTCATTGTAGAGATGCTAAGGTGGCTGATGTAGGTTACTATCAGAGCCAACTGAGCTTTCAAAGAATGAACCCCAGAATCAGGACTTGCACATGCTGGTCCCAAATGCAGTGGAAGCTTCTTCACCTGGTCCCCTGATCCCAGCGATGTCCAGAGGGGCAGCTGCACTGGGCCTCTCTGTGGACCGCTCAGTTTCAGGAGGAAGGGTGTAGAGCTGAATGGAGTGTGTCCAGTTTTTTCCCCAGTGTGCTTTAACCACGGATCACTCCAACTGGAGATGAATGGAATGAGTCAAGTGTTGGAGAGAGGCCATAGGAGCATGTTTGGGGAAAATATGTCCCCGTAAAAACAGTGTAGGGTAACGTTCAGAGGACAAAACCGAGGCACAGAGAAACTCGGTAACTTGCAAAAGGCTTCAACCGCTCCTTAGCAGTGGAGCTGAAACTTCAATACAATACTCCTTTCACTCTCCTACCTTAGGCTGAGTCAGAGATTTTCTCCACATGGAAAAATTGGAATCTTGACATAGGAAAGAGCTGTAAAAGGTCATTCATCCTTTAGAATCCAAAGCATAATTTTATATAAACTGTCCAAGAAGAATAGGTTGGTCTTCTCTCCTTTAATTTTGCTTCCTCTGCTTTTGTTGTTAACCCTCTATTGAAAGTTCTAGAGGGCTTGTCTTCCATAATATGGGTCACTTTCTTCTCATGAAATTCTGGCCACTAGACTTCTTTCCTTCCAAACTGACTGATCTGGTACACCAAAACCCACATCTGAGAAATTTGCTTTTAGACCACAGATTATCAGCTTTCTTCCCCATGGGCTTCACTAGTGGCCAGACAGTAAAGAATCTGTCTGCAATTAAGGAGACCCAGGTTCCATCCCTGGGTTGGGAAGATGCCCTGGAGAAGAGAATGGCTACCCACTCCAGTATTCTCACCCGGTAAATTCCACAGAGAGAGGAGCCTGGTGGGTTACAGGCTCCTGTAAGAGTCGGACACAACTGAGCAACTAACACTTTCACTTTTTTTTCCTTCCCCATGCCATCTCTTGCCCAGCAATACCAGCTCCTTAGCCAGAGAGGAATGTTGCCAATGGACTGTGACAACCATCTGTTTACTTCCTACCTGACCTGATGTTCTCAGCTTTGACAGGCCAGCTGAGGACCCAGTAAATGTTTTGAAACGTTTTGTTGTTGTTTTAAATTCCCTTCTTTCCCATGTGATTATCATGGTGCTTACTATTTACATTTTGAATTGCATTTTTTAAACTTTTGGCATTAGATAGCTGAATGGCATCTTCTTTAAGGACAGCTTACACAATATCCTGCAGGGGTGAGAACTTGCTCTCAAATTGTGTTCATGTTCAGAGCTCAGCTTCCTTGGGGCTTTGTGGGGAGGGGTGGGTGATGGTGGAGGGATTTATGGGTGCAGTTTCCACTAGTAAGATTCCTGGAAGATCTTTATGAGTGAGCTAGATAAAGGCCCTACAGGAAACATAGGATCCCAGTCTCTGGGTACTGAAAGGCTTTATGAACCACACAGGGCTGGAAGCAATTAGCAGCAGCAAGACTTGGAAAATAGGAGGGAAAAGGTAAATCTTATAAGCAGAGCTCGACATGGGAATTTAGAATCTACTTCCAGTGAATAAGAAGTTATATTCCAGAAGCCATGAAATCCCAGAATTGTACTTACTTGCATGTGAGCTAAGTTGCTTCAGACGTGTCCAACTCTTTGCAATCCCAAGGACTGCAGCCCACCAGGCTCCACTGTCCATGGGATTCTCCAGGCAAGAACACTGGAGCGGGTGGCCATGCCCTCCTCCAGGGGATCACCTGACCCAGAAATTGACCCCAGGTCTCTTCTGTCTCTTGCATTGGCAGGCAGATTCTTTACCACTAGTGCCTACCTCTTAGCAAAGGAGCTTAAAATATCCTTTCCTAAACTTAAAACGTGTTCATTTTTTATGTTATGTTCCCTTGAAGTATTATTATCCAGACAGATGTGCATTGTTTAGAAACTCATCTTTTAATTACAATATTGAAAATCCAGTACTCTTGGGCTTCCAGTTAAGGATTCCTCAAGAAATCGGGACGATTTAAAACAGGATTCTGATTCTTGCTGGTCAGTTTCTGGAAATTTACTCTGGAGTTACTTTTTCCCAGAAACTGTAGAACAGCTTTTATTTGAAATTCTGCAGAGCATTTCCTTTCTTTCTCTCTTTTCTGTCTTCATGGCCAAAATCTCAGTGGTTGAGCAGGAAGGTTTAAGTGGTTTTGCAAAGGTAAACTCTTGCCTGTATGAAAGAAGTTGCACTTTTGAAGGACCCTAGAAAGAAAACTGCCTCCCCACATGTTGCAAAGAAATGTTTCCTATTTATGGCCAGGGTCATTAGCCGGTCACTCAGGGGGAGCTCGTCCTGAACAATTTAATTCAGGTTGGGAAGCTAGCAAACCTCCTACACTGCTCTGTGGATAAGGGTGTAACCAGCCTTCCACAGCAAGTCCTGCTTCTGATTCCCTTGAGCTAGGATATTCTTTGGACTGCCAAAGTGGCACCTTTGGATATTTCTATGACCTTGAAAATTAGAATAATTAAGTTTCCTCTGGCATAGCGGGAGTTGATATGCGTAATTAACAGCAGCCAGCAGTCCCTGGAGAACAAATTTATGAAAGACATTAAAGGAGGCAAGAAGCAGCCCTTTTTGAATGAGGGGAAGTGAGCATTAGTTATGTGAGCATGGCCGTATTTGGATGTTCCTTATCACATGCATGTTGACACTTCTCTGAAATTTAATAATGCATTTTCCTTTTATTTTTCTTGGTAGCATCCATCATGTGAAATAGAGGGATGTGAATGATTGGCAAACGAATTAATGAACAGGGGTGAGAACTTAAAAAATAACTTCTTTATAGGGGAGGAAAAAATTAGTTGGAGGCTACATTAAATTTTGCAAAAAAGAAAAAACAAAACTTTGAGACCCCAGTAATTGTTTGTGTATTTTCTTTTCCTAAGCTGTGAAAGTGCCTAGTATGAATTGGTCACAAGTTCCCGCCTGAAAAATGGGCAAGGAATATTTTGAACATATGTCTTTTTAAACATTTCTCTGAACAACTCTGACTCTTTATAGCACTGTTTTCTCAGCAATTGTCTTTAAATGTATATAGATAGTTAGGCTGATGGATAGATGAGAGAGGGGGAAGGAGAACAGTCCATTAGGATGTGGTTCTGTCTGTCTGGGTCTTTCCTGGTGGCTCAGAGGTTAAAGTGTCTGCTTGCAATGCAGGAGACCCGAGTTCAATCCCTGGGTCAGGAAGATCCCTTGGAGAAGGAAATGGCAACCCACTCCAGTATTCTTGACTGGAGAATCCCATGGACAGAGGAGCATGGTGGGCTGCCGTCCACAGGGTCACAAAGAGTCGAACACGACTGAGCCACTTCACTTTCACTTTCTGTCCGTCTGGGCAGACTGTAGGCGTGGTCTCAGATGATGCGCATTAGGGTTCTATCTGTACATGCTCTCTGTGGCTGAGCTCTTGTAAAGGGTGTGTGCTTCCTCTAGACTCATTCTGGTCTTTATTTCACAGTGTTGGAACTGATGTCAAAAAGTATGCAAGGGACAGTATCTGTCGGTAGGCTTTCCTTCTAGCTGTAAGAATACAGATTGTAAGTGATATACACACCTTCCAGGAAATGACCAGGGGTCTAGTAGTCTGTGCCCCTACTGCTTAGTCACTCAGGCTATCCGGCTCACTGCTGCCCCAGGCACTGTAGCTCACCAGGTTCCTCTGTCCACAGGATTTTCTGGCAAAAACAGTGGAGTGGGTTGCCATTTCTGTCTCTGGGGGAACTCCCAGCCCAGGAATGACCCTTGTCTCATGTCTCCTGGATTGGCAGGTGGGTTCTTTCCCACTGGTGCCACCTGGGAAGCTCCCTGGGAATCTCTGCCAAGAGGCCGAGAGAGATCAGTGAAGGTCCTTAGTCTTTGTGAAGAGCATCACAGACATCTTTGCCGCTGAGGACGGATTGATCAGTAACTCAGAAGTGGTGGTTGGTAAAAGTTACAGCAAAGGGTGGGCGCCGGGTGGGTGCACTGCACGCGGTCAGTCAGTCTCAGTTCTCTGGTGAGTCCGGGATTGACGAAACTTTGCTAAAGATGTCTAAGGAGCAAACGACTCCGTTTATAAATCCAGAAACTCCTGGATATGTTGGATTTGCAAATCTTCCCAAATCATATTCATTAAAAATCAGTGAAAAAAGGTTTTGAATTCATACTAGTGGTGGTCAGCAAATTGGGTCTCGTAAAATCGATGCTTATAAACCTCATCTTGCTGACTGACCTCTACCCAGATTGATGGAGCTGCAGAGAAAATTGCAAAAACTCTTCAAATTAAGGCTTCGACTGTTGAAACTGAAGAGCGAGGGGTCAATCTGCGTCTGACCACGCTGGACACACCGGGCTTCGGGCACACCATCAACAGCAGGGGCTGCTTTAAAACAGTCGTCTCCTGCATCTATGGCAGTTTGAACAGTGCCTGCAGGATGAGAGTGGTCTGAACAGAGGCGCATCGTCGGTAACAGGGTGCACTGCTGCTTTTACTTCATTTCCCCCTTCAGAGACACAGATGTCAACAGTTGGATGTTGCGTTTGTGAAGGCAAGACACGGCAAGGAGAGCACTGTGCCCATCGTTGCGAAAGGCCACACATGCACACTGAAGGAGCAGGAGCACCTGAAGAAAAGGATTCTGGATGAAATCGAGGAGCATGACATCCGAATCTGTTGCCTACCTGATGCAGAGTCCAGTGAAGATGAAGATTTTAAAGAGCAGACTAGACTTTCTCTGTGGTTGGATCCAATCAGCTGACTGAAGCCAAAGGCAAAAAGGTCAGAGGCCGCCTCTACCCTTGGGGCATCCTGGAGGTGGAGAATGAATGAAGCTGAGGACGATGCTCATCACTCACGTGCAGGATCTTTAAGAGGTGACCCAGGACCTTCACTATGAGAACTTCTGATCAGAGAGGCTCAAGAGAGGTGGCAGAAAGGTGGAAAATGAGGACATGAATAAAGACCAGATTTTGCTGGAAAAGGAAGCTGAATTCCACCGCATGCAAGAGATGATCACCCCGATGAAGGGGCAGCTGTAGCTGCAGGGCAGCGACAGTGATGGCAAGGTCCACGGGCACCATGTGTGAGGAAATACTTTGCAAGATATATATTCCCATGAGTAACACAGCTGCATATTTGCAAGACTGTTGGACGGGTGCCTGTCCACATTTCACAGTGCCTGTGCCTGAGAATTTATTTATTTTTTTTAACTTTTGATGTGTTATTTTGTATGAAGTACCTTATCATTTACATTTCCTTGTGATGTGATACTTGATATTTTGTGAGGTGAACTGTCCATTTTCCTTCTTCTTCCACTTTAAGTAACCACTAACGCTAGAATCCCATGGACCAGTCAGCACGTATAGTTAGTAGGTGAATTTGGTTTGATTGGCCTAACCGACTAATCATGATTTACTTCCAGAACATTCAGATTTCCAAGGATGTTCCTGAGCAGTAGAGACATGAACACAGAAGGGCGAGCCGCCTGGGTACGAGGCCATTTCTCACCAAGCCATGGCACCTGCTTCCCTGCCTTGCTTTTGTCTGAGCACAGCACCTAAAATCAGTTTTGCTTCTATAACTCCATACTGTTAATTCATCTGCACGTTATCTGTTTACCAAATGAAAAGAAATCTGTTTAGGTACATGTTTACACTTAAATAGCTTTTTCACAAATAGGCTGTTGGGGTGAGTTTTTTAAAAAAGTCTTTGAATTCTGAGGTCATTTTTTTAACTCCTGGTTTGGCTTCACTTGGACTGATCCTGTCCTGAATGGTTTTCAGGGAGATAGCAGTGTGTGGCCTGTCCCGTCCATTTTTAGCTGCTGTGGTTTCCTTCCTTACATGTTACACAGACTTGTGGCTTGAGAGTGAAGGCTCTTTCAGACTTGCTCTGTGGACTGGCTGACTGCTGGCACCACCCTGGCTGGTTTCCTTGCCCTGGGGTTGATCGGTCCCCAGAAGTGACACATGGAAGGAGATTGGAGGGGGTGGGTGCTGGCTCAGCGTTCTCATCCCACTAGAGCATGGGGGCTGATGTGGAGAAGCGCTGAGCTCCAGGGCTGAGGCCACCCAGGAAGGAATGGAGATGGTGGCAGCTGGCCAGGTGCACTGCAGAAGGCCGTCTGGTGTTCTCCCGACTGCCCTTGTACTGCTGCCTTATTGCCAGCGGTCAAGAGCTATAGGTTTAGTGCAGTGTACAGTTTTAACCAAGAAGTGTTCCATGACCTTAGGGTACCTCCATGCAGGACCAGTTATTTGGTTTACTTTGGCATTTATCAACTATGCTAGTAAAAGCTGTTGCTTAAAAAGGGGGTGGGGTGGCAGTACTTGAAAGCGGTAGACATAGTAAGCCCAATATAGTCTACTCAGTGCCAGCTGCCACCTAATGGATGCGTGAGTGTGGTGTGGCTTACAATTTCAAATTCCCTTTTGTTTTGCTGCCCCAATCTAAATACCTTTGCCAATAGATAATCGTTCTTTTACTAAGAGATAAAACTTTAACTATAAAAATGTATTTTGAAAACTTATTTTACACAGCAATTTTGTGTCCATTGAAACTAACCTTTTACCAATAAAGCACTATTGTTTAGATAGTTAAAAAAAAGACTACAGCAGAGAAGAGATTTTCTAAAAAGCATGTAAATGTTGCTGTAGTACTATGATGGGAACAAGTGCCCACAGTAGCGGTGCAGTAATGACCTGTACACTGTGATTCAGTTAAGGCTAAAGGAGACGAGCACATATTAGTTCCTTGATGGAAAGAACTAACAAGAGGGCAGGTGATAACTTCCGTATAAACATCCACTGTGGTAACCCTAAATTGATGTCCTTGTTTTATTGCTGATCTCTACCAACTACCACTCACATCACTGCTCATTAGCTGTCTTCTCACCCAGAGTGAATCAGCTTTGAGAAGATGTGAATGTTAAGAAATTAATCAAAAGATATCCTTAGAGCCTGGGCTTAGTGAATCACTCAGAGTAAGACAAATTATTGCTCAAATGCTGCTTTTCATCCTGTTCACTAATAAAAACAAATGCTATAAATTAATTATTTATTATGTACCACAGTGTACTGTGTACGTTAGGCCAGGAAAAATGTTTCCACTTTCTTTGGATTTTTTAATTGTGCTAATCAAATTTCAGGTTCTCTGGTTCTAGATGGAAGATTCATCGTTTTTGTCCAAGTAAAGACTAGAATCATTTCCCAAAACATTAAAAAAAAATAAAGGTCCTTTAAGGCACTCAAAAAGAAAAAAAAAAAGGATAAAA
>SJYF01000173.1:1812531-1825185 GCA_006410515.1 Procapra przewalskii | reverse complement strand
TCCCTCACCCTAAGTGGTGCGGGCCATGGTGACTGTCCTTTGAGAGATCATTTTCATTGGCCTCCCTGGGGTGTCTTCCGTGCTGGGCTTTTATATGGTGTGATGTCCTGCCAGGGGAACTGACAGGCGGCAGCGCCGCTTTGCACAGCCTGGGCTCTGAGCAGGCTGTGGGACAGCTGAGCCCGGCTCGAGGAGGACACAGGAGTCCTTGCATCGCGATTCCATCAGCCTTTAGCCCATGGCTTTCATTCAGCAAAATTCATCAACCAGCATTGCGCCTGCCTTCTGGGGGCCAAGCACAGGCCATTGATGACCATTCGCTCCATGTGAAGTGAAGCAGCATTTGCAACTATTTATCATAAAGTGTTGAGACGGTTGGTTACAGATCCCCATATTAAGACGACATTGGTTGACAACCTTGACTTGCAGACTGTCCTCTGTTCCAGTCCTGTGACCCTCTGTGCCGGAGTCTGCTGGGGTGGGGCTTCATCTGTCCCGGAACAGGGCACGGACCTGTTAGAGCGCAGCCGGGCGAGGCCAGACGCCTGAACGGGATAGTGCTGGCGCGTGATTGCACTGCAGGGTGTGTGCTCGGTAGCAGAGCCTGCGGCTTCAGAAACCGCTTCACGTACGCGGAGGCTTCCGAGCACCCCATTGCCCACGGGATCTTCCAGCTGGCCCTGACAGATGCTCCAGTAGTGCTGAGGAGTCGAGGAACATTGAATGAGGGAACGTGCGGGGGGGCTTTGGGGGTCTGGCTCCCTCCGCTGGCCGGCTCTGCAGCTTGGGGAAACCTCAGCGTGCCGAGCCTGAGTCGTCTTCAGAGTCTGCCACAGGACACCATGCATGGCCGTCTTCTGGGCTAGTGTCAGCTTCCATTGAATAAGCGCCTCCTGTTCTTGAAAATGCTCTCTTAACTTCTCTGTCTGCTCCTGGAATAGAGGACGAGTTTGGAAGTGTTTGATGATGGAATGAACCGAAAGTACTACATGGATCATTCTGGTCAAACCTTTTCAAATTCAAGCAGATGGGGTCTCTTTGCCTTCCTGCTCATTTGAGGGGAGAGCGAGTGCCTCACTTGCTCAACTGGGGGAACAGCCAACACTGGTGTGATGTCACCATGCATTTCTCTGGCCAGACATCAAACCCACGTTTCCCTGGGGGGGTCCAGAGGATCAGGAACGGGAAGCTGGCTGGTGTGGGAATGTGTTTCTGACGTTGCTTCAAATGGTAGTTGATCCTGAACTTTGCATGCCTGATCTGCAAGCCTGGAGCTCCTTCAAAGTGTGATACTAAACAAGAAGAGCTACGGTAGTGCAAGACACAGAGAAAAGATGTTTTGCTTTATTTTGTCTTTAGCCCAGGGTTTATTGCTGCCAGAGACCTACTTATCAGCCAACTTTGGAAAGCAGCTGTTCTTTGTCGTTTTGCCTCCAGTGATGCCTGTCTTGGATATTTGGGCACAGCTTAATTTTAGCAGTGCTCTGTAAAGTGAGTCCTGGGAAATGGATTTTGAATCTCTTTCAGAGGTTCGAGAAATGGAAGCGCAAATATTGAATCCACACATTAAAGAGAAAATAGATAATTAAGCTCTTGCTTGTTCCCCGGCAACTTGTTGATGCGTTTATTTTCTAGTGAATGAGTGATGTGTTTCAAAGGGAGGTGCCATTTGGGAAATCAGGTCTCTGCTGAATCACAGCACTGATCTGTTCACTGTCGCATTCAGCACAGGTCCGACTCTGACCCACAGGCAGGCGGCAGGGCTGTACTAACTACGCAGCTGTCAGAACCACACATATGAATGGGTTGGGAGCGCTGCTGCCTTACTGGGAGTGTTTGTGGGTTTGGATCTCACTTTTTTAACAGTGATCTTTTAGCAGGCAAGAGAGCACTCGTGAAATTGACAACTGTCTGAAAACAGTATTAGAAAGTATATCTGTCTGTGTTTAGGGTCCCATGATACAGAGCGTGCTTGCTACCGGTCCAAAGAACCATTGCTAGTGAGACAAATCGATGAAATTTAGAATCACACTGCGAGGCAGTGACCTTTACACTTCAGAAATAGGCTCATTCACACACAGGACACGTGCACCCACTATTTCCCCTCTCACTAGATACGTTTTATGGATGTTGTAAAGGTAAAGCATTATATTATAGGTACATAGGGCTTCCTGGGTGACGCTAGTGGTGAAGAACTCACTTGCCAACACAGGAGACGCAAGAGACATGGATTTGATCCCTGAGTGGGGCAGATCACCTACAGGAGGGCATGGCAGCCCACTCCAGTATTCTTGCCTGAGGAATTCCATGGACAGAGGAGCCTGGTGGGCTACAGTCCATGGGGTTGCAAGAGTCAGACACAGCTAAAGCACCCTAGCATGCACACACCCATGGTTGGGAAACTTCATGTTTTTCTGTGAATGACGGAGGGAAGGCCCCTCCTGAGAAGCCATCACCGCTGCCCTGCAGATACATTGTGAAGTCACCCAGAAACCAAATAGTAGGTTCTTTTTGTCCTGACCTGTAAGGACCAGAAAAATGTTTCAAGAGCTATGCCATGCCTCACCATACTGCAGCCTGTTGTTGAAGGAGCAATCAATAATACCGATCTTGTCTTTATTTCAAATTTTGATACTTTATCATTAAAAACGCTGTCTTAGGACAGTGTCTGTCTAGATTATGGTGGCTTTTGGGGCACCCACTTAAGTTTCATAACTGGGACAGGTCCCTTGCTGGTCTCACCCTAATCCTGGTCCCTTGGAGGGTCCTTTGCATCTTCCTAGAAGATGAGAGCACAGACGTAGGAGCCTCCCTGGTGCTGCCTGTCTACCGCTGTTTCCTCCCTCTCTAGTGGGCCTGGTTGTGAGATAGTAACCAAATCGGAGTGTAGTCCTCACGTCCATAGAGTTAATGGTCTGGAAGTAATGATAGACAAAATCACAGTGAACACATTTATAAAGTCAGAGTAAACACATTTATAAAAATTAGAGTGAACACATTTATAAAAATTAGAGTAAACACATTTATAAAAATTAAACACATTCATAATTTGATTTTACAAAATGCAAAGCACTGTTTTAAAAAACCGAGCATGGTGATGTGAAAAAGAACGGGGGTTGTGAGGATGCAGACTGTCTTTTGGAGCAGAGTTGGGAACAGCCACGTGGGAAAGGGGGCCTGGCACCCAGATCAAGGCCTGAGGAGGGGATGAGTAGGTGGGGAGGGGACCCCAAGCAGGGGTGCTGGTGGGTGAAGAGCTAGCTCTAAGGGGAAACAGAAGGTGGTTTTTTAGAGAGGGGCCTGGAGTCTGAGGCACAGGCCAGAGGAGCGAGGCCTTAGAAGGTTCAGGTCAGAAGTCGAGGTAAGGGCGCCCTGTGGTGTAAAGTCGCCTCCTCTGAGACACAGGCACCCCCCTCTTGGTGCGCCCCCAGCTCCCGTCATGGCACTCATCACAGCCTTGTTGTTCTTCAGTCACCAAGTCGTGTCCAACTCTTGGCACCCTGTGGCCTGCAGCACGCCGGGCTTCCCTGTCCTTCACTGTCTCCAGGAGTTTGCTCAAACTCATGCCCATTGAGTTGGTGATGCCATCCAACTGTCTCATTCTCTGTTGGCCCCTGCTCCTCATAACAGTGTGGTAGGTACTTTTTCATGCACCTTGTCCAGAAACTCTGCAAGGACAAGGAATGTGACTTAATTGTTCACTGGTATTTCTTGTATCTACTTGGAGCTCATTAAGCATTCTGACATAACCAATCCTTAGTGCTCAGGAATACATACTGGTAACCTGGCTGAGAATAAAACCAGGGAGCCACTTGATATACTCCCTTTGGGACTGAGGGTGTCAGTCTGTCCAAAAAAGGTTTAAGATTTAGGAAAACTCTAAGCTGTATCCACTGAGAGCCTTAGGACAAGAATCCCATACTCCCAATTCCATGAGTATTTTTACATTGTAGACATTTTCTTTTTCAACACCTTAGCTTTAAGATTTTATCTGGGATATTAAGGCAGATTCACCATCCTTCTATGTTAGAAATGGCAGAGGAAGACAAAGCAGATAAACAAACGGCAAGGGGAAGAGAGAACCCAGGGGAGTGTGGAGGACCATGTCGAGAAGTTCCGAGAAGTGCAGCCTCCTCGCTTGTTATTCTCAGAGAAAATCTAGGATGCTTTGTGCATGTTTTACCCAGAATAATTCCTTTGTTCATGCTGGAGAGTTCCAAATCTAAATTATTAATTAGCTTTCAGGTTTGAACGTCCTGATGCTGTAGTGACTAACTCTTCTTTGTGAACGCTTTTCATTAAGAATTGTGTTTTATAGCCGAGATGTAGAAACAACTTAAGTGTCTGTCAGCAACAGGCAAAGAATGATGGGCAAAGAAAACATAGAAGACCCTGATGCTGGGAAAGATTGAAGGTAGGAGGAGAAGGAAATGACAGAGGACCAGATGGATGGCATGACTGACTCAGTGGGCATGAGTCTGAGTGACTCTGGGCAATCGTGAAGGACAGGGAAGCCTTGTGTGCTGCATTTCCTGGGGTTGCAAAGAGTCGGACACAACTGAGCAACCGAACAGCAACAACAGTAAGCACCTGGCAGGCCCCAAAAATAACATATGTCTCCAGATACAGGCAAGTATTGGGCTAGGGTAAGAGGGGTCACCATCCTGATTGTAGTTAATACTGTGAGGTGTCCTTGAAAATCACTAAGATAATCTTAAAAGCTCTAACTACGCATCCACTTGCATCGTCATTGTTCAGTGATCGCTCAGTCATGAAAGACTCTGCGACCCCATGGACTGCAGCATGCCAGGCTTCCCTGTCCTTCACCATCTCGCAGAGCTTGCACAAATTCAGGTCCACTGAGTCGCTGATGCCATCTAACCATCTCATCCTCTGTCATCCCCTTCTCCTCCTACCTTCAATCTTTCCCAGCATCAGAGTCTTTTCTAATGAGTCAGCTCTTTGCATCAATTGGCCGAAGTTTTGGAGTTTCAGCTTCAGCATTAGTCCTTCCGATGGATATTCAGGGTTGGTTTCCTTTAGGATTGACTGGTTGGATCTCCTTGCCATCCAAGGGACAGTTGGAGAGTCTTCTCCAGCATCACTGTATAAAAGCATCAGTTCTACAGTGCTCAGCCTTCTTTATGGTCCAACTCTCACATCCATACATGACTACCAGGGAAACCATATCTTTGACTAGACGGACCTTTGTCAGCAAAGTAATGTCTGTGCTTTTTAATGTACTGTGTAGGTGTGCCATAGCTTTTCTTCCAAAGAGTAAGCATCTTTTAATTTCATGGCTGCGGTCACCATCTACAGTGATTTTAGAGCCCCCCCAAATTAAGTATATCACTGTTTCTATTGTTTCCCCTTCTATTTGCCATGAAGTGATGGGACCAGGTGCCTTGATCTACGTTTTCTAAATGTTAAGTTTTAGGCTAGCTTTTTCAAAGTTTTTTTGTGTGTATGTACACACATACATGTTGTTGTTCAGTTGCCCAGTCATGTCCAGCTCTTTGTGACCCCATGGACTCAGCACAGCAGACCTCCCTGTCCCTCACCATTTCCCAAATATTGCTCAAGTTCATATCCCTTGTATCAGTGATTCCATCCAGCCTTCTCATCCTCTAATGTTCTCTTCTCCTGCTCTCAATTTTTTCCCAGCATTAGGGACTTTTTCAGCAAGTCAGCCGTCCACATCAACCAAAATACTGGAGTTTCAGCTTTAGCATCAGTCATTCCAATGAATATTCAGAGTTGATTTCCCATAAGATTGAATGGACTGATCTCCTCGCTGTCCAAGGGACCCTCAGGAGTCTTTGCTAACACCACAGTTCATCAATTCTTCGGCATTCTGCCTTCTTTACAGTTCAGCCCTCATAAACATGCATAGCCACTGAAGACCATAGCCTTGACTATACTTCATATACTTTAAATAACTTTATATATATATACTTCATATACTTCATACTATACTTATACAAAGTACTTATGCAAAGTAATGTCTCTGCTTTTCAACACAGTGTCCAGGTTTGTCATAATTGTCCTGCCAAGAAGCAACTGTCTTTTGATTTCATGACTGCAGTCACCATCCACAGTAATTTTGGAGCCCAATTAGAGGAAATCTGTCACTACTTACACCTTTTCCCCTTCTATTTGCCATGAAGTAATGGGGCCAGATGCCATGATCTTAGTTTTTTTTTAATATTTAGTCTTAAGCCAGCTCTTTCACTCTGCCCCTTCACCCTCATAAGAGGCTCTTTAGTTCCTCTTCGTTTTCTGCCATTAGAATGATGATATCCACGTTTCTGAGGTTGTTGATGTTTCTCCCGACTGTCTTGATTCCAGGTTGTAACTCACGCAGCCTGGCATCTCTCATGATGTGTTCAGCATGTAGGTTAAACAAACAGGGTGAGAGCAGACAGCCCTGCTGTACTTCTTTCTCAATCCTGAACCAGTCAGTTAACCAGCTGGTGAACCAATCACACGTACATACAAGCACAAAAAACAGAACTATGTGAGGTGATGGATTTGTTAAGTAACCCTATTGTGGTAATTATTTCACAATATAAATATGCCAAATCATCAGGTTGTATACCTTAAATCTACATTTATCATATTCCAGTTGTACCTCAATAAAGCTGGAAGTGGGAAGAATTGTTTTAGAAATTGAATTTCCAATAAGATATATTAGATTGCTTGTTTTATTCCCTGGCCAGCAAAACCCCTAACAGCTTATGCTCTGTTTTGTCTCAGAAAGAAATACAATTTCCCTGCAACCAAACTTATTGTCCATTTGGCATCTTTTTTCCCCTATATTTTTCCCTTTCACAAGCACACTCTGGTGTCTGCTGAGAACTATGCTAACTGAGCACCCAGACCCTCAACTCCCCTGTGCTATGGAGAGACCTCCACCAGTGGGGCTGGGTGGGGGGCAAGGACAGAGGGTGATGTGATGTGCTTCTGAAGCTCTGCAGTGTGAGAGCTGTATTTTTCTAAGGTATTTGGGGAAGCTTCACAGAAGAGCAAACATTTGTGCCAGCACTTAAAAGGTGCCTAACAAATGTGTACAAGTTTATATGTTGTTTAGTCACTAAGTCGTGTCTGACTCTTTTGCAAACTCATGGACTGTAGCCCACCAGGCCCCTCTGTCCATGGGATTCTCCAGGCAAGAACACCGGAGTGGGTTGCATGCCCTCCTCCAGGGGATCTTCCCAGCCCAGGGACTGAACCTGCATTTCCCGAGGCTCCTGTGTTGCAGGAAGATGTTTTACCGCTGAGCCGTTCAGTGAAGGCCTGAATAAGCAAATAAGTACTTCTAAATATTTCTCAGACTATTCCAAGCCTTAACCTCAGGCTCCAATTTCTGTTTAAAGTAGTTTCTTAGGAATGTTGAAATATCTGTAGCACATAAATCTTGCCTGACTTCACTCTCCTCGTAAGAAATAGAAATGCACTGGGACCTGTTTGAGAAGACAATGCCATTTAAACCCTGAGGGCTAATGAGAAGGCCAAAGCACACATTTGATAAGCTTTGTCATCTTTTTGTCTGCAGATCATAGCCCCTGAGTTTTAATTTACTGTACATAAGGCTTTCTTAATGAGTTCCAATGGATGGCCATTGAAAAACACACTGGGCAGCTGCAGACATGATTATGGGGGGAGGGGTGGGAGGAGGAAGCATTTATTTGATTTATGTGATACGCAGTTAGGGTACCTAATATTTGCAGCCAGGGTACAATAACGGCAGGGGAAAAAATCTTCAGTATTACTCTGGACAGGAGAAAGGTGCTAAATCAATTTACTTTTTCCTGTACGTGTGAAAACTACCAATTGCAAGCTAATTGAACTGCATTTTAAATGTTGTCTTGCTAGACTGTGGTTTGCTTTATGCCAGAAAGTTCATATTAAGCCAGTGTAATTATCAGAATTATTTTTAAAGTGAAAATTAAATTGAGTCTTCCTAGTACTGATTTTGGCTTTGTTTTAAAGCTCTCTTCAA
This sequence comes from Procapra przewalskii, assembly GCA_006410515.1. Classification (NCBI taxonomy): domain Eukaryota; kingdom Metazoa; phylum Chordata; class Mammalia; order Artiodactyla; family Bovidae; genus Procapra; species Procapra przewalskii. The sequence continues at coordinate 1,817,183 of SJYF01000173.1, read as the reverse complement.
AACTAAATTGTGGCTTGGCGAAGAAAAGAAAAAGGACTGGGGATGATTCCTAAGAGTAAAACATGAAGAAAGTCACACATGTAGTTGCCACAGATACAGGCACCAGCTATAGGGCTTTAGTGTTAGTAAATGTTGAAAATCACTTTCATGTGTATCACCTCCTTGAAGTCTGCTAACTGTTCTGTACAAGAAGTATTATTGTTCTCATCTTCCAGATGAGGAAGGCTTTAATAGCTTCATTAATTTATCTGAGGTAGGAGTGCTAACTGTGATTTGAACTCTGACTGTCTTTACTTTGGTTTCACTTTTAAGGGTAATAATACTTGTGCTTGGAATATCATTGTCTCAGAAAAATCATTTTCTGGAAGCATGTACTAAATTGCAGAGTATTATGCAAGTGGACATAGAGGGTGATGAACATCATCAGTTGTACAGGTAAACCAGAGGGTGGGTGCACAAAGTGGACAGTGAGCAACCAGAAACCTAACATCGAGGGGTCTGCAGGCACACCTCAGAGATGCTGCAGGTTCAGACCACTGCAATGAAAGAAAAACGCGGCAGTAAAGGGACTCACAATTTTTTTGATGTCCCAGTGCATATCACACTGATGCTTTTACTATGCTATAGTCTATTAAGGGCGTTCTAGGTGACTAAGTGGGTAAAGGACCTACCTGCAATGCAGGAGACATGGATTTGCTTCCTGGGTTGGGAAGATGCCCTGCAGGAGGGCATGGCACTCCAGTATTCTTGTCTAGAGAATCCAGAGGAGACTGGCGGGCTACAGTGTGCAGGGTCGCAAAGAGTCAGACATGACTGAGCAACTGAGCACACACGCGCAGTCTATCGAGTGTGCAATAACATTATGTCTAAGAAACAATATACATATCTCAGCTAAACCACACTCTATTTCTGGGACTTCCTTGGTCATGCAGTGGCTAAGACTCCATGCTCCCAAGGCAGGGGGCCTGCGTTCAATCCCTGGTCAGGGAACTGGACCCCGCATGCCACAACTCAGAGTTTGCATGGTGCAGCTAAAGCCTGAAGATCCTGTGTGCCACAGCTAAGACCTTGCACAGTCAAAGAAATAAATAGAAATACATTTTAAAAATCCTTTATTTCTCAAATACACCATCTGACAAAGCAAGGTTGCCAGAAAACACCAATTAGTAAACCATGCAATAAAATGAAGTATGCTTATGTATAAATAAGAGAGAAATCATTCCTGGATGTTGTCATTAGATCTTATCTCTAGGTTCTGAAAACATGATTCAAGCCTATCACTCACGCACTCAGCAGTCCTCACCTTGTCTCCATCATGCCATCCACTCTGCATGGGCATGTCGCCACAGCTGTGACTTGCTTCATAATGTCTTTTGACCTGTATCATGACTCTCCTCTTCTCTTCTGTGAGTGAACACATAGAGACTCGCACACACCTTGGGGACTCTGTGGTTATTGTCTTACTTTTTCTATTAATCCTTCCCTTCCTTGGGTTAATGAGAAGAGTCATGACCTCAGCTTCAATTTCTCTTCTGTGTAAAGAAGCCAACCCATGATGACTTTGCTCATCAGTCCTCCTTGCCCTTACCCCCGGCCTCTATATAATTTGGTCAATCACGTCTGCTTGTGTCCAGGGCTTGGCAGCCACAGGTTTGATCCTTCTGTTGCTCTGTCGCCCACTGTCAGTTCTTCCAGACGTGCCTGCATCCTGTGCCCCGGCTGAACCTCAGACTTGATGATGAATGCTGTTGAGGGTGACCTGACCACGTGCCCTCTAATGTGGAGGCGAGTGCATCACTAGTTTTGAATGTTAGCGGAGGTTTCACTGTTTCTCCAATCCTAGGGCTGCAGCATTAACTTCCTTCTTCCCTTTCAGAAGAAAGAAAAATACAGCTGGTAACACAGGTCCCTTACCCCGTCTCCAAAGCCATGGGGCCAGCCAGGTGTGCTTCAGAATTCAGAATTTCCCGTACTCTTTGAAAGGCAACAAGAGAGGACATGTAATGTTTACGTGACATCTTTAGCTAGATGCAGGGTAGTAGCTTGTAATCAAATACTTGAATATTTCCGCAGCAAAAAAATCAGAGGATGACATTGGTGGGCTGACTCTAATAGCCTCACATTGGGCCAGGTTGTGTTTAATTATGAAATGATTTCTGGTTTGCTAACATTTGGCAGTTTAAAAGAGTTTTTGAACATTTTGGGATTTTAGAATTGTGGATAAATCAGAGATTGTAGCCCTGCACTAACAGAGGGTAACTGTATAAAGCACTCTCCATGCCACATGCCTTTTTATGGAAATTTGACTTTCTCTTCTTGAATTAGAAAGAGGTAGGTGTTTTCTCAAAATAAAATGCGGCAGGTTAAAATACGGCTGGCCTTCCTTGGTGCTTTATAGCATTTATTTGGCGGCACTGGGTCTTAGGTGTGGCACTTGGGGTCCTTAGCTGCAGCATGTGGGACTGCGTTCCCTGACCCAGACGCCTGCCTCGGGAGCTCCGAGTCTTAGCCACTGGATCACCAGCAAAGTCCTGATGCTTTATAAAGATCACAGAAGCTTGAGAAAGTTTTCCTGTCCTGTACACTATTTCTTATAGCGTCTATAAGGTACCAGTTCTCAATATATTCAGAAGAGAGGTATAGCAAAATTCCCCCACTTTTCCCTTTGAGAGATAGAGATAAGATCAGCAGAGGCAAAGAGCATGTGGAGAGAGTGGGTTAGATTTAGAGGCCTGTGTCAATCTTTATATATCATGTTTCTTTCCTGGTCATTTCTTTTTCTTGGATGTGAGGCCATACCCAAGCTACCAAGGTGTCTCATCATCCCAAAGTCATCTTCAAATGTGTTGACTTTTAATGCTGAATAATAATTTCTCAGCATGGTTTCACTGTCTATTAGGGCCATAGCTTAACGAACCATAAGGCTGATCAAGGTCATTGTATATGTTAGAGATGATTAAAAGAGAAAAGGCGGGCATGTGGGATCTTGATTGTTTCATTCAAAACCCCCAAATTGTTCAGGAACTCATAAATTAGCCCTGTTTAATGTTTATGAAGATAATTAGGGAAAGATTGCTTTAAAGTAATAACTGTTATAAAAACGAGACCTTTTTAAAACCTTGATTTATAAAGCACTTATTTGCCTGCAAGAATTTTGGGGGCTGATTTATAAGCTGATTCACCATCTGTCTCTTCTTGGCAAAACAAAGGAGAAATGGTTGGATACTATTTTAGGAGCTAGATTGAAATATTAATTGCATATTTTACATGAACAAGAAACCAGGGGAGCTAGGATTTGCCTATGACCGTGGGTGACTCCTTTCTATAAAGTATCTTAAATAATTGTCCTACCTTGTGATCATTTAAGATGAAAAATAAATATACTCTCAATAGGAAAAGTAAAGCTTGAAGCCAGTGTTGGTGGTGAGCTTTCAATCAAAGCTTTTAGAGTTTCATTTAGTTTACATGCTGTGCTGTGCTATGCTTAGTTGCTCAGCTGTGTCTGACTCTTGGTGACCCCATGGACTGCGGCCCATCAGGCTCCTCTGTCCATGGGGATTCTCCGCGCAAGAATATTGCAGTGGGTTGCCGTGCCCTCCTCCAGGGGATCTTCCTGACCCTGGAATCGAACCCAGGCCTCCTGCATTGCAGGCGGGTTCTTTACCCTCTGAGTCACCAGGAAAGCCCTTAGTTTACATAGTGGGCAGTTAAATATCCAGGATATATTATCCAGTGATGTTCCAATTCCGTTTACAGAAGAAACCACTCTATTCCTGGGATTCGTATATTCCCCTTCTTGAGTGCCTCCGACCTGCTGCCTCTGATACTTACTCTCATTGCTTCTAAAGGTCCAGTAGCCATGAATGGTTAATACTGTGCTGTTTCCTCTTTCTTATGATGAGTAAATTGAGTCTAAAGAGGTTGAGAAACGTGCCCAAGGCCAGTTTGAATCTAACCCTGAAGGATGTTCTCTCTCTTCCTTTCCATATTTGACTTTGATGCTTTCAAAATCCAGGTAATTATAAGCAAATGTTTCATAAACTAAAATAGTCACGCCGGCAGTTCACAGCATCTGATTTCCGGTCAAGGTGTTTCACAGTCAGCCTTTTCATCCCGTGTTGTTGACTTCTAGCATCAGCTGCATGAAGTGTACCTCTAAAAGCCTCAAAAGCCAGTTCTAGCTGTATTTTCTACTTCAGTCTGGCTTGGCTCTCCTTAAACTGTCCTCAAATGTAAGCATAGACATAGAAACCATATGCCCACTTCATGACTGGGGTACAAATTGCCTTTTTCATCCTTTGTCTGTTTGCCTTAATTGTCTCATCTGTCTTACTTAGATTGTAAAGCTTTTGGGAAACACTCAGCCCTCTGTATGTGGAACCCACAGAACGTCTCGGGTTGTTATTTTCCATTAGGTGAGACAGCAGTAATCCGAGGGTGATCAGTTCCAGTGGGTCTGGCTGAAATATCTGGCCTTAGGAACAGAAGTCTCACATACATGTACACACTGGTCTCACTTGTAGTTCCCAATGCTCTCTGCAATCTGGTGCTTCTCAAAATTGTCTCAGATTAATTTTTCTCCTGATCATTCAATTTTGAAAGAATCTCTCCATTATATTTATATGCATAACTTTAAGAAACTATGATTATGT
>SJYF01000173.1:1781750-1794125 GCA_006410515.1 Procapra przewalskii | reverse complement strand
TGTCCAAGTGTAGAGTCTTCTCTTGTGTTGTTGGAAGAGGGTGTTTGCTATGACCAGTGCTATGACCAGTTCTCTTGGCAGAACTCTGTTAGCCTTTGCCCTGCTTCATTCGGTATTCCAAGGTCAAATTTGCCTGTTAATCCAGGTGTTTTTGGCTTCCTACTTTTGCATTCCATTCCCCTATAGTGAAAAGGACATCTTTTTTTTGCTGTTAGTTCTAGAAGGTCTTGTAGGTCTTCATAGAACTATTCAACTTCAGCTTCTTCAGTGTTACTGGTTGGGGCATAGGCTTGGATAACTGTGATATTGAATGGTTTGTCTTGGAAGCGAACAGAGATCATTCTTTCATTTTTGAGACTTCACCCAAGTACTGCATTTTAGACTCTTTTGTTGACCATGATGGCTACTCCATTTCTTCTAAGGGATTTCTACCCACAGTAGTAGATATAATGGTCATCTGAGTGAAATTCACCCATTCCAGTCCATCTTAGTTCACTGATTCTTAGAATGTCAATGTTCACTCTTGCCATCTCCTGTTTGATCACTTCCAATTTGCCTTGATTCATAGACCTAACATTCCAGGTTCCTATGCAGTATTGCTCTTTACAGCATCAGAGCTTACTTCCATCAACAGTCACATCCACAACTGAGCGTTGTTTTTGCTTTGGCTCCATCTCTTCGTTCTTTCTGGAGTTATTTCTCCACTGATCTCCAGTGGCATATTGGGCACCTACTGACCTGGGGAGTTCCTCTTTGAGTGTCCAATCTTTTTGCCTTTCCATACTGTTCATGGGGTTCTCAAGGCAGGAGCACTGAAGCGGGGTGCCATTCCCTCGCCCAGTCGTCCAGTTTTGTTACTCTCTTATAACACATTTTGTTACTTTCTTATATGACAAGTGTTACCATAAGGTAGACTCGGAGGTTAGGCAAATGTTACCCATTTTAGAATTTTCACCAGCTTTGACTATTATGAGAAAGAAACCTTGGGAAGATAGTGCTTAAAGACTATTGTTGATAAGGGTGCCTCTTTGTGCTGCAGGTATAGCGTGGCATTCAAGACGAAATCTACCTGGGAAAGGGAGAAGGTGAAAATTACTTTAGAACAATGAAATATTGCCTTGCTTAGGCCTCTTCAGGGAAAGGAAAACAAAGATTTAAAATGTTGAAGCTGATAATGATGATGCATCTGTTTTGTCATATGTAAATTACGGAACTACAGGAAAAAATCGTTTAATCTAAAACCCTATTTATTGTATATAAATTAGATTAGAGGGACTGGGTGAGTCTCACCATCTCTCTGCAGACAGTAACTGTAAATTCACTCTATATGTTCACCTCTCCTTTGTATCTTCAGCTAATAACCACCATTAATAAGATTCTAAAATCCGACCCTCAGATGCTAGATTGTAACTGTAGCTCATCCGTAGGTGAAGAGAATTTATTTGTCCATAAAGAAGTTAATTAGACGAGTAATTTTTGAGAAGTGTCTCTGAAAATGTGTGTGATGAAATTGAATGAGGGGAGTGTTCATGTGTATATTTATACAGCCTCAGTGTACCGTTCACTCAGTGTACAATTTTTTGGAAAACAAGATTCTCAGGTTAAAAGATACAGAAGTAAGTAATACAGAAGTAAGCCTGTAGATAGGTTCCTCTAAGGGAAAAACAAGTCATATTTAATTTCAATTGACTGAAAATAGAACAATACATCAAATTAAAGAGAAGCTCCCTGGCATCAGGAAGCCAATAATGTAATGAAAATGTGCCATTTTAACTGCTTGGAATCCTACTGTTAGATCGTGTGTATGTTCTCTGGAAACTCTAGTGGATGTGTCACTTGCAGTAAACATATACTGAAGACCGAACTATATGTTGTTCATCTCTTCTCCACCCCGATTTCATTTTGGAAAGCATAAGGGAGCTTGGAGTGACCCAGGCGTCCTAGAAAAGTCCACAAGAGTGATCTCTTATGTCAGGCTTCTCTCACAACAGAAAAGGACCGGACTAAACCTACCTGTGTTTAGACAATTGAAATAATTGGACCACACATTGATAGACTGGCTTATTTTAATCATCTTAATGAGAGCACCAAATCCAATAGATTGCACAGAAATGAAGGGCCCCAAATCCCAAATTGGTGTCTGAAAAGCTAATTCTATGGCCATGTATATATGATGAATGAAAACACTTGTGCCCATCCTCCCCTGGCCCCAACACAAGCACACAAGGTCACGTGAGCTAAACAACCACAGGTCCCGTGGGAACGCTTCCCTGCCACTGAAGCACCAGAAGAGCATAGGATCTGTTCTCACGCGCAAAGAATAAAAAACCAGCTTTTCTGTGCCCTAGGAGTTCTACTGACTTAAAATAATCATTAATGATTTGATGAAAGGACTTCTGATCGTGTAACTGGCTCATTGCAACCTAATCAAAACTCTGACTCTGTTCCTAGATCAATATGGCTTGTAAATAGTTAATTCTGAACATATTTTGCATCTAAGGAATAGTGTAGAGCCCTGAGCTCAGAGTCCATTCAGTGTAGCTGCACTTGAACAAAGATTTTGTGTTGACACTGTATACTGCGCATAGGAGATATGCAAAGATATAGATAATTTCCATGAATCCCTCTAAGGACTCATGAGAAATAGAGGAGAGTCTGCTGTATTTTTGGTAGACTCATCTTTGTCTTGCTTTAATTTGCCCTCAGAATAAAACCCTCCAGAATTGTCCTTTGGGGGGTTGTTACTACGGATTGGTTAGTTACTTTATTGACTGTGGATTAACATTCTCTGAAATACGTGTTCTGCCTGTTTCTTTACTAAATTATACTTCCCAACCTAGGCAGATGGCGGTGCTTGTTTCAGATGGGCAATTTTTGGTGTTGCTTTTACATTTCTGTCTGCCATTTATTGGGGCCATGTACATTTTGTATTTTGGTAGTCAATAAAGAGAAGTCAAATTACAAAGTACAGGGGAAAATATAGGATCAGGTTTCATTCATTTATTCATTCTTTAGTTTAAGCATTTTTAAGTACTATCTTTGTGCCAGATCCTATAACCATGTATAATTTTAAAATCCCAGATCTTCCGTCTTTCCTCTTTGCCTTCCTGAAGAACACTACCCAGGGCTGTACACCGAGGGCTGTATGATTAGTGTCATCCAGAAGCTTGCTCACGTATCCTCTAGGCAACCTCATCCCTCTCCTCTGAGTCTTTGTTTTACCTCGGGAATGTTAAAAGCCCATCTGGGTGGTTTGCCTAACTAAATAGCTTTCTTTGCACAAAGATGAACTCTGATCTTTACCTTTATGGGCTCAGAGAACTAGAGGGGAGGTTGAAATTAAGTTTTCCTTTATCTTCTACCAAGATCTTACCCCAGTATCTAGCTCCCTTCTGATCCCTACTGGCAGGCACTCTCTCAAGTGCACAGTTTTTCCCAGTTACTGGGAAGTTTAACTTTGATTGGGGAAGACAGAGAAGGACCCAAGAGAACAGAGGAGAGAGAAGGGCGAGTCAGAAAAGACATCACCTCTTTCCGAGAGAAGCTTCTCCTCCGCCTTTTCCAGGACAGTGCAGTGTGGTATCTACTTCCGAGGAGTTTTTAGTCAAGTAAGGGAGACAGAAAAGTAAGTCTGTAATTGCAATGTTTTGTGATAAGTGCCCGAAGCAGGAGTTCCCATGGAACAGAATTCTCACTTAGTAATTGTTTAGATACTTCCTTGAGGGTGTTTGTATGACTTGTTTGAATCTGTTTCAGATTATCTCTTTCAAAGGAGGCAAGTATAGGAACTGGGTAGACAAAGCATTTAGGAGGTCTACACAAAAATTATTTTCTAGCAAACAAAGGAGGCTGGTAGGGCTTCATTCCAATAACATAGGAGATTAAAAACTCATAGTCTGGATGGTGCTATTACCATTATAGAAAGCAGAGGGGAAAAAAAAAAAACCCTTCTGTAAAGCGAGAACTTTAATCTATAATACTTGAATTCTAGAACCAGGGGACATACGTGGTCTAATCTCATTTTTACAGAGGAAGGTGAAGCCCACAGATATTTTAAATAGTAGCTGTGTTTGTTGAGTATCTCTGTGTCAGACATCCAGACATACTTTACACTGGTGACCAGTTCCCTCTCACCACAGCCCTAAATTCTCAGAAGCAGATTCCTTGGGAATGCCATAATATAAGATGAAGAAAAAAAGAAGAAGCTGAAGCTGCTTGAAGTTAAGTAACTTGCCTAAGGTCACATAATTCAGGAAGCGGCAGAGACTTTAACCTATATCTTGATGGCTCCAAAGCTCATGCTTATGACCCCAGTGCTAAACTAAATAATCTGTAAAGATACTGTAGCTCCTAGCTGTTTTGATTGAAACTTCTAAATGTCCCTAAAATCCATACTCTGGACTAGTGCTTCTTAACTCTGAGCGTGCATCATTGTTATATGGAAGACATCTTAAAATACAGAGTATGGGGTCTATGGTAGACAGACTCTGAGGTGGTACCCCACAATTTCTGCTTCCCGGTATTCGTGCCTTGGTATGTGCAAGGGATCTGTGACTTGCATCTTTACCAACAGCATCTGGCAAAGGTAATGAGTGTCACCCCCATGATTAAGGTACATCATAGAAGATTGTGATGGCTTCCCTGATAGCTCAGTTGGTAAAGAATCTGCCTGCCATGAAGGAGACCCCGGTTCGATTCCTGAGTTGGGAATATCCACTGGAGAAGGGATAGGATACCCACTGCAGTATTCTTGGGCTTTCCTTGTGGCTCAGCTGGTAAAGAACCTGGGTTCTATCCCTGGGTCGGGAAGATGCCCTGGAGAAGGGAAAGGCTATTCAATAGGCCTGATGTGGGTCCTCCAAATGTCAGTTTATAAAAACGCCCCCGTGGGCAGTCATGCCGCTGGTCTGGAGGCTATGCTTTGGGAATCACTGGCCTGGACCCCAGAGGACTACACTATATCCTGCTTGTTCTCTCCACGCTCCTTATGGACCTCACTGCTCCACTGCACACACTGTATCTAGAGAATGTTTTCAAACACAAATCGTAGCAAAGAGTCGGACATGACTGAGCAACTAAGCTTGCACACACACACAGCAGCTTTTCAGCAACTTGTCAGTGCTTGTGGATGCAGATCCTGCTTCACGGACACTTGTGCTGCATCACCAGGGGACGAAAACGAGTAACAGGTGCCCTGCCAGCTGGCTGGGCGGTGGCGAGCTGCTTCCTTCCCGGGTGAGGGTGGGGCCGACCCCCAGCGCAGGTGGAGGGCGGCCTTCCGGGTGCTGGGCACAGTCCCCCTGCACAGGACCCTGCTCTGGCACTGTCATCTCAGAAGCGGCAGCTGGCTCTTTTTGTGTCTTTTTGTATCTTGTCCATAATATGCCCCCACTGCCAGTTATTTTTAGTCTGGTATAGTTTCTTCCTATCTTGTTGCTCCAGGAGACATCTGCCCAGGTGTGAGCATTGCAGCAAAGGTTCCGGTTCTGGCTTGTCTCACATGTTCTGCTGCTGCAGCCGCTTAAGCCCCCCTCCCCATTTTCCCTCCTCTGCCTAGAGTGAACCCCTCCCCCTGGATTAACTTCCGATCTCTCTTTGCTGCTGCTAAGTCACTTCAGTCATGTCTGGCTCTGTGCGACCCCATAGATGGCAGCCCACCAGGCTCCCCCGTCCCTGGGATTCTCCAGGCAAGAACACTGGAGTGGGTTGCCATTTCCTTCTCCAATGCATGAAAGTGAAAAGTGAAAGTGAAGTCGCTCAGTCCTGTCCGACCCTCAGCGACCCCATCGACTGCAGGCTCCTCCATCCATGGGATTTTCCAGGCAAGAGTGCTGGAGTGGGGTGCCATTGCCTTCTCCCTGATCTCTCTTTAGATGAACCCATACTCACCTTCCAGCTCAAAGGTCACCTCCTCAGCAAAGCCTTTGCTGATCTCAGCCTGAATGAGGAGTCCTTGCTATACACCAGCTTGGAGGTTAAAAGTACGGGCTCTGAAACCCACCTGTCCAGGTTCTAATCTCAGCCTCACTGTGTACTATCTGTGGAAGGAACTTTGAATAAGGTGTTAACCTTTCTTTGTCTCTATTTCTTCAACACTGCAATGATGAGGATCAGTTGTGTGCGTGTGTGTGTGCTAAGTTACTTAAGTTGTGTCTGACTCTGTGTGACCCTATGGACTGTAGCCCACCAGGCTCCTGTCTCCATGGGCTTTTCCAGGCAAGAACACTGGAGTGGGCTGCCATGCCCTCCTCTAGGGGATCTTTCTGGCCCAGAGATGGAACCTGCGTCTCCTGCGTTGCAGGCAGATTCTTCACTGCTGAGCCACCAGGAGAGCCCTGAGGATTCGTTACATCATCAAATCAGGAAAGCACCGTTATCCTCACTAAAGAGGAGGGATGGTGGCGTGGGGTTGCTTCATCAGGTTAGAAGAATCAGATGAGTTAAATGGTACTTGGAATGCTCTCAGTCAGCGGCGGTGGTGCTGCTTTCTATGCTGTGACTATTGTGATCTCATATTTCTTCATTGCTTGAAATTTTCCATCTGTTAATGCTCATGTCTGTCTTCCCTTCTAGATTATAAGCCGCATGTGAATAGGAAACATGAGCGTTCTTCCTTCTCATTTCAGCCCCTATGCTCCTTGCAGGGGGCTTCCCTGGCAGCTCAGAGGGTAAAGCGTCTGTCTGCAGTGCGGGAGACCTGGGTTCGATCCCTGGGTCGGGAAGATTCCCTGGAGAAGGAAATGGCAACCCACTCCAGTATTCTTGCCTGGAGAATCCCATGGACAAAGGAGCCTGGTGGGCTACAGTCCACGGGGTCGCAAAGAGTCGGACACGACTGAGCGACTTCACTTTCACTTTCACCTGCTCCCTGCAGTACCTGGCGTGAGGTAGACAGTCAAGCGATCCAGTAACAGGTCCAGGACCCGACCCAGAAGGCCTGTCCCAGATCCGTGTGTTCTCTCCACTTGGGTGGAATGCAGTTTCCTCTATATTTCAGTCTCTCACTGCACTGGCCCGTAAGCCCCATGCTTCACCCTCTGGGTTATGTTGAGATCGCATGGAGAATCTGTTAGGCTTGTTCTTGATCATGGGTTCCAATGAACTCTGTACCTTCGTCTATAATTTGTTGTCATGGAACAGAGAGGAGAGGGAGTCTTGAATGACTGTATGAGGTCAAACACTTCAGCATCTTTGCTCCTTAGTGCTTACTTCTTCCTTAATGTACTTCCAAAGCTGTAACATCCACCAGATATTAATAGGACTTTACTGCTCTAAACCAGACTATATTGGCCTCTCTCTGAGATGGAGCGCTGTGTGCCTGGAATTCGCCTCCTCTTTGCCAGGGCTGGTCAGAGTGCTGGAGAATACATCACAACATAGTTTTCTTCGCAGTGTGCTGGAGAAGAGCTTAGTTCCAGTCTTGATTCCAAAAAGAGAAATGAATTTTGTACATTTTTTTTTTAACTTATCCTGAAAGCAACAAAAGAGCTGGCCCAGAAAACTAGTCTGCAAGCTTCTCTGGAGATGTTTTCCCTCCCTACCCTACTCCATTAACCTTTCCTCTGAAAATACTTCGGAATGTCTGGGTTTAATTAAGAGTTTTCACATGTAGTTGCGACAGGAGCCCATCCCTCCCCTTGGTTTGTTCCTTCATCTGATTTGGGTTGAACATATACATATTTTGAGAATTAATTATAATCGCTTTTGACAAAAGAAATAGCTCTTTTTTATGTCTGCAAATCCTTAATGCTGGCTTATGTGCAACTAATGATGATAGCCATTGACATAATCAGTGCTAATGGTCTCTACTCTCTACCTAGTTTTGCATATATGGATGTAATTCAAATTTCAGAAAGACTGGGCTGAATGGCTCTTTGTTCTGCATTTAAAATATTACTTCAGTGCTCACTGGAAAGAGGTCTGTTCTCACAAACTGGATTTGAGTGTTTGCTTTCTGGCTGTGAGAACACGGGTGTTTCTTTAGTTCTTTAAGGTCATCTCCTCACTTTGCAGACAATGCCATCCTGAGCAAAGAGACCATCCAAAGAGACCATGTGTGTGAAAGGAGGTCATTATTATTGCTAATTCATAGCACAGGGAATTTAAAACTTTTGTTTGAATGCTACATTGAGAAAAAAAGCTCAGATTTCACTGCTGATTTTTAAAAATTAGATGGTAACACTTCACAACTGTTTAGCACTTACGATTTATAAAGCATTTCGTCACACATTAACCAGTTCCTAATCTTCTGGGGCACAGGGAGATGTGATCTTACTAGGCAGCTTTATGTGAGGTTTTTACTTAACCCAAAAACCTTAGGAGGAAGCAAAACTTAGTTCCACTTTTAGGATAAGTAAACAGAACAAGGCCCAAGGTCCAAGCTTGAATTCCTCCTTCTCTTGTCCTCAGACATAGGCAGGGATCTTGAGCTCGCAGAGTGGACCACTTGGCAAATTCTTCTTTTTAAATCTCAGCCTTCAGTTAGCATAGCAACATGGAACTAGAAGGGACTTCAGTGATTTAATCATTTGCTTAAATCCAGGGCTCAGCCAGTATGACCAAGGTATAGACCTAACACCCAATGACTCTGGCTCAGTGGGTCTGAACTGAAGGTGATAGCTCTTACCCCAACCCAACATTTGCCTATTTCTGGAGACATCTATTATGTTGCAGCTGGTCAGGTACTATTGACATCTAAACAGTTAGCAACCAGGGATACTGCCAAACATCCTGCAATGTGCAGGACAGTCCTACTTCTCACAAGAAAGAATTACAAGGCCTCAAATGTTAATAGTGCCAAGGTTGAGAAGCCTTACTCAAGCTGGAGGAGTCAGGGAAGGCTTCCTGGAGGCAGTGACACCAGAAATGGTATTTAAAAAAATAACAGAAAAAATCGCCCAGGCAGAAAGAGGAAAGAGGGGCCATCCCTGACAAAGAATGTGGCATTTGTAAAAGTAGAGAGGCCTGGAATCGCGCCTCACGTGTAAGAAATCCTGAGCTCTTTGGCACTGTTGTAGCATTTCTGAGAGAAGTAGTGTTGTGTTAAGTTCCTTTCCTCCAGCAGTAATTCACGTTGAGGGTGGGATTGTAAATTCATTTTGTTCCTGAGAATAAATACTTCTTCCTGCCAGACAGCCCGTGAATATTATCACGGTTCTTAAGATGCTCATGCGGAGAGTACTCTGTAGTGATAACACAGGCGGATAATCAAACCCAGCGTCAGGACTTCACAGAGCTGGTCTCGTTTCCCCTTGATGAGTGTTTCTAGGGATTAGACCCCATGAAGGTGAACATTTGAGCATGCGAGCCAAACACTTCTTTGCTAGCTTTGGCACCTGGTACAAGGTCTCCTGCATAGTCTAAGCTGCAGAGAAGTCTGATGCGCCAGCATGTGGAAGTGGTACCCAGGGTGCTCCTCAGCAGCAGTGCAGGGCTGTGGATCTCAGCTGATGCGGTGTGCCAGCCCTTTGTGCTTCTAATTGTTATTTGTGTTCAGTCTCTAAGCTGTGTCTGACTCATTGCAACCCCGTGAACTACCAGACTCCTCTGTCTCCACTATCTCCCAGAATTTGCTCAAATGCATCTCCATCGAGTCAGTGATGCCATCCAACCATTCTCTGCTATCCCCTTCTCCTTTTGCCTTCAACCTTTCCCAGTCTTCAGGCAAATGCTTTCAACCTCTCTAAGCTTTGGTTTCCACGTCTCTAAAATGGAGCTCATAATTCTTAAAGAGCAAGGTTGGATTCAGGATGAGAGACAGTGCCCAGAGGATCTAAAACATGGGCTTCCCTGGTGGCCCAGATGGTAAAGAATCTGTCTGCAATGCATGAGACCCGGGTTTGACCCCTGAGTTGGGATGATCCCCTAGAGAAGGGAATGGCTACCCACTCAAGTATTTTTGCCTGGAGAAGTCCATGGACAGAAGAGCACGGTGGGTTACAGTCCTTGGGGTCGCAAAGAGTCGGACATGACTGAGCGGCTAGCACTTTACTTTTCAACAGCAGTTATGCTAATTGATAGTAGCTTTAGTTTTACTGCTGTTATGACACGGATGATGATGGCGTGCAGAGCATTTTGATTGGTGCTTTGGAGAAAAGTAGGGTTGATAAGATGACTTCCTGTTCTTTGGAACTCACACTGAGAGCTCCCCCCTCCAACCCACCACCACAATTGCTTCTACATGTCCTGCCATCCCAATCTGGTACCAGCTCTGCCCAAGCAGCGGTAAGTCAGAGCTTTGTGACCTTGGGTAAGTCATGTAAGTTCTCCGAGCATCACCGGGTGATTTGCAAGAACTAAATGAAATAAAACATTTAAAATTCTTGGCACACAGTAGATACTGAACAAATGCTGGTTCCCTTCTCCCTGAGGCAGTCGTCGTCAAGATGTTCTCTGGGTTTTACTGCTGGCGAAAACAAATGAGGTTAAATAAAGTCAGGGGTGAAAATAAGGGGAATTGCAGAGATTTTGTTTTGTTTGGCCTTGTCTTCTTTAAGTTTTGCAAAAGATACAAAGATTCTTCTCTCCCTCAAACTTCAGTGAATTTCTGAAGACTTGTCATTCTCCAAGGTGAAATGTTTCTGCTTTGATCTTTAGACATCTGATATTTCTTATGGGTGGTTTTGACCTTGGATGGAGGGCTCATCCCTGTCTGCATCAATCTCCTGGTTGCACCCCCTTCCAGTCCTAGTTTGAACTCCAGAATTTCTTCTCTGGCTAAGTCCTTTCTTCTGTGACCTCTGGGGGTCTCCTTGAACTAGACTGCCCAGGAGGTGGACAACATTTTCCTACATACCCCCAGAGCGGCAGTCATTTGGCTCCTGGCCTTCCTCTGAGCTGCAGATACTACTCTGGCACTTGACTGACGGTGTGTGCTCTCCCCTCTCAAACCCTTCGAGCTCCCCTGGTTGAAACTGAACTCCACGTGGAGTTCAGGTATCTTAAGTGAGCTTCACCCCAATCTTCTGCTACTTCCTCAGACACCTTCCTCTGCTAGGTGTTCTTGAATATGCTAATGCTCCTTCCACTCTGGTTGAACTGCACTTCCACCCTCAAGGACAGGCATGGCTATCTTTCCTAAGGCTCAACCCAGAGGGAGAATTTTTCTCCCTCATGTAATCACATGGCATATGTGACCATATTTATTATGCTACTTACCATGCTTGTTAGTTTCCTGTGTGAGTTCACAGGGCCAAGAGGCTATGAAAAAAGAATCGTCATTGAATTCACAGGCCTGCTATGATGTGAACATGGAGTAGTTGTACCTCAGTGCATAAAAAAAAGGAGATGGAAAAGGAAGCAAAAAGTATTTAGACATGCTTAAGGATCATGGCAGGAATGGAACTATACACAGATCCTTCAAAGTTCATTCTCTTGGTACCCTGGGAACTGATCATATATGAAGTCCAGGAGTTTCAGAGACTTAGCTAGAGTCAGCAGTGGACTGGGAGAATGGCCTCCTAGAATCCGCAGGAGCCTCTGAGACCAGCGCGGAAGTCTTCTTTCTGTCAATTAGTCACTTTACAATTTCATGCAAATTGTATAAGATCTCTGATGGTGACTTGCATTTTTGCTAAAACTGTGGTTAGTAACACCTACTTAGAGATAATGCATTTGACCCATAGTGGGCACTTAGTGAAAAGTTTTTCTGGCTAGCATCCCTGATGTGTGAGTAACTTTAGGGTGTTCCTTGCATGTGTCTACTGCATGGTCTGAGTTTACTGCGTCTACCCTCTGGTTGCCATCATCATGATCATTCCGTTCAGTTCAGTCACTCAGTCATGTCCGACTCTTTGCGACCACATGAATCGCAGCACGCCAGTCCTCCCTGTTCATCACCATCTCCCAGAGTTTACTCAGACTCACGTCCATTGAATCCGTGATGCCATCCAGCCATCTCATCCTCGGTCATCCCCTTCTCCTCCTGCCCCCAATCCCTCCCAGCATCAGAGTCTTTTCCAGAGAGTCAACTCTTCGCATGAGGTGGCCAAAGTACTGGAGTTTCAACTTTAGCATCATTCCTTCCAAAGAAATCCCAGGGCTGATCTCCTTGCAGTCCAAGGGACTCTCAAGAGTCTTCTCCAACACCACAGTTCAAAAGCATCAGTTCTTCGGTGCTCAGCCTTCTTCACAGTCCAACTCTCACATCCATACATGACCATTTGAAAAACCATAGCCTTGACTAGACAGACCTTAGTCGGCAAAGTAATGTCTCTGCTTTTGAATATGCTATCTAGATTGGTCATAACTTTTCTGCCAAGAAGTAAGCATCTTTTAATTTCATGGCTGCAGTCACCATCTGCAGTGATTTTGGAGCCCCCCAAAATAAAGTCTCACACTGTTTCCACTGTTTCCCCATCTATTTCCCATGAAGTG
>SJYF01000173.1:1723245-1738190 GCA_006410515.1 Procapra przewalskii | reverse complement strand
TCATGTATGGATGTGAGAGTTGGACTGTGAAGAAGGCTGAGCACCGAAGAACTGATACTTTTGAGCTGTGGTGTTGGAGAAGACTCTTGAGAATCCTTTGGATTGCAAGGAGATCCAACCAGTCCATTCTGAAGGAGATCAGCCCTGGGATTTCTTTGGAAGGAAGGATGCTGAAGGTGAAACTGCAATTCTTCGGCCACCCTTTTTCCATCGCAGTTTGGAGTGTCTCTTTTGTAAATGAAAGGACCATAATAGACTATTGCTGTGGAAACCAGGTGAGGAGCGGGGCTTAGGACAAAAGAAACATTCTCCAATATCAACAGTGCACACAGGTTAAAGACTAGAAGAAGCCTTTAGATTTGGTAATTTGGGGAGAAACAAGTGAAAGGTTTTGTCTTTTAAAGTCACATTATTGCTAGGATTGTTCGTCTGCATTAGCTTGAATGTCGACCACCACTTTGCCTCTTTTATTTGTGGAATTCTGAGTCATGACCTAAAATATTTGTGGTCTCCAGCATGTACTTGAATTAAACCCTGTCTCTCTTTATTAATAGTTCTCAGAGGGATATTAGCTGGCTTAAATTTTATCTGTAGGAAAATTTGCCAACAATTTTGTTAAAAGCACATTATCCTGTTTTAGACAACCCTGTTAATCCTTAATGTTTAGAACAAGATGTGCATGATAACCACCTGTTTTCTCATAGTTTCACCCTGTGAAATTCACCAGATACACCGGTGAGAAGCAAGGAATCTTCTTGGATTGGCACCCCATCTTGTCACATGCTAAACTTATGGCAAAAGACAAGTTTCTTAACTTCTTATGACCAGGTTGTTCATCAGGAAAATGGGGATACTGAATTGATGCTAAGATTTAACAGATTTATGTACTTTATAAAGCCTTAGCTTAGCCTTGTACAAACAAAATGCTCAAGAAATATGGTATGAACTGCCATAGTCATTATTAAGGAGCTTCCCAGGTGGTGCTCCTGGTAAAGAATCCCACCTGCAAATGCAAGAGATGCTGGAGATGTGGATTCGATTGCTGGGTCAGGAAGATCCCCTGGAGGAGGAAAATGGCAACCTGCTCCAGCATTCTTGCCTGGAAAATCCCATGGACAGAGAAGCTGGTGGGCTACAGTCCATTGGGTCGCAAAGAGTCAGACACGACTGAGTGAGCGAGCAGGCATGCGTTGCAGTCATTATTAAATGCATTCAACATTTTGCCTTTCATCAAGATATGCTTGTAAAGAATACTTTCTTGAAAACTGACAAGAATCATTTGTAAATAGAAGCCTTGAGGGAACTAGATATATAGTGAATGTTTCATTTTTAATGAGTGTTTGCTGTATACCAGTGTCCGAGGATGATAAAACAAGAACACTCTTCTTTAGGAACACTCTTCTTCATAGTGCAGATGTATTTCGCCATCAACTGTCACTCATTTCTGCTGTCACACAGCTTGAAAATGAAGAGATTAAGTAAATAATATTAAAGGCTTTTATGGGACTTTTTTTCCCAGCAATAATAGATGGTTACAATATTTATAGGTTATTTTCGGAAGGAAAACATCTGAGAACATGAGTTAGGAAATGGAAAATAAATACATCACATTAGAAACAGACTATTACAGGCAGAAAACGCTGAGCTTTTGCCAATGCACCATTTTTAAATATGTTGCCATTACAGATACTTCAGTTAGGGAAGACAAATCCAATTTTATCTCCGACCACTTTAGTTAATTTCTCTGTAAAATTTCCTATTTTATAAAGACACACTTCATCTTGGCTATGTACATACTAAATTGTTCATTTTTTACTTAGTTAAATTGTTTTCTGTCACAGTGAGAAATGCTTTTCTCTGAAGAAATGATGTTCATGCACGGGAAATAGGGTTCTTTATTAAAATGGTTTACTATGAAACTAGATTTAGACAGATTTCTCTCATTTTGTATTTAAGTGTTTCTAGTGTCCAATGAAATGACTTGTAGTGTAAAGTGGGCTTTGACAGTCCATCCCCAAAGTCTAACTTTTATAGTTAATCAAATACACTTGGTGGATTTATATGTACGTGCATATGTTTAGAAATATCAGAGATGGTTTCAGTTGATCACGATCAGTGCTTTGCTGGGTTATCATAATTAGTAAATGGCTTAAGTTATTTTGTGTTCTCAGTCCTGTCTGATTTAATAAGGCTTTGTGGTTTGGGGACTCTGTGCATAGGTGTGAGAGGAACAAAAAGAAATAGGAAACTTCTCAGCCTTCTAAGAGAGTAAACTGTGTGTTTTTACAATATTGCCAACCACTTTCAAAAGCAAGGCGTATGTTTGGGACTGAATCCTGAGCTTGTTACCGAAGCTGTGTGTTGGAAGTTAGTCATATCCAGTAACTTCTAGGACAGTGAAATTACACAGAAGTGGTTTTCCATATAACTGAGTTTTAACCCTTTAACTTATCTGCAAAACAGAAGTAGACTCACAGACATAGAAAGCAAACATATGGTTACCAAAAGGGATAGGCGGGTGCGAGGAGGGTGGAGATAAATTAGGAATTTGAAATGAACATAGACACACTCTACTATATATAAAATAGGTAAATAACAAGGATGTACTATATAGCACAGAGAACTATACTCAGTATCTTATAGTAACCTATAATGGAAAAGAATCTGAATCACTTTGCTATATAGCGGAAACTAACACAATATTGTAAAGTAACCATACTTCAGTTAAAAAAGAAAAAAAAAAACTTTAAGAAAACATCTCTGGGTTTCGGGTCCACTTTCCAAAGTGACTTAAGTGTATCTTTCAACTTGCAAGCATCGTATACTTATATTGAACATGATGATACCAGCAGCTGTGGTGTCAGAGTCCCACCTGGGGCTCGTGTTCAGAAAGATCACAAGTGTGGTTTAATGCTCTGCTGGCACAATCGGAAAATTCTTAATAATTTTTGAAGAGGCTTGGTGCTTTCATTTTACACTGGGCCCTGAAAATTACGTAGTCCATTGTGGATACAGGGCTTCCCTCTGGACATCTGATGGTTGTCTAGGGCCATCAAATGGACTACTCTGTGCGCCTGCCCATTTGGGCCTCCCAAGTGGTGCTAGTGATAAAGAACCCACCTACCAGTGCAGGAGACTTAAGAGATGCCGGTTCCATCCCTGGGTCGAGAAGATCCCCTGGAGGATGGCATGGTGCCACTCCAGTGTTCTTGCCTGGAGAATCCCATGGACAGAGGAGCCTGGGGGTCTGTGGTCCTTAGGGTGACAAACAGTCACACACAACTGAAGTGACTTAGCACGCACGTGCCCATGCCTGAGCTCAGCTCGCCGGCACTGGCTTCTGTTATCAGCATGCCTTTCTCTCCCAGGGCTCTGTCTTCTAATTTGCTGCTTCTCATCTGCTGAGACATCATATAAATGAGGGATTCGAATAATAAGTAGGTTGAGAATCACCAGGCTTTAGAGGGTGACCTTGAAGACTCCTCCCCCAGAGTGAAAATGCACAGCCCAATAAACAGGCTTCGTGGGGCCAGTTTCAGTGATCACAGGCCGTTTTCGCTCTTCCCTTGGACTGACTGCTGTGGTGAAGAGGCCGCTTCTGTATAAACACCAGGTAAGACCGTGCAATCCTGGTCCATTTCTATTAAAGGGATATTGTTGGCAACAAGCTCTTTTCAAAGCCCACTTAATTTTCCAAATTAATCATAGACAGAAAGAACATAAATGAGGTTTCTTTCATGAAACTTCCATCACACAAATCTGATAAGCTATGAAGTTTTCCCTGTTGATTTAAAACACTTTACATTTAAAGATTTTAGATACTTTAAAACACTTTAGCTTTTTAAAGTGAAAGCACTTTAGATTCTGGTAATTTCTGTCCTTTCAAATTGTCCATGTACCTTCAAAGCATTGTTCTTGCTTGGTGGCCTCTTATTCTAAAGGAAACCATGTTATACTTTAAAAAAAATTATAAGTACATTTGTTTATCACAGCATTCTGCATCATTTTCTTTCTTTTCTTTTTTTTTTGACACAGGTCATAGTTGCTAGGTTTTCCCTACAACCATGCAACTTCATTTTTCACAGTCTGCTTGGATTCCTGCTAGCTCATCTTTGCAGTGATTTCTAGTTTTTTTCTGGAGTAGTTTTCTGCTTTCCAGCATCCAAGCTCTGTCTGGCAAAAGCAAGCAAAACCACGTAAATATTCTGTTATTTCCTAGGTTGTTCATAGTTGAAGAAATGTGCTGACATGTGTATTATAAGAAAAGAAAAGTCCTCAGTGTGGAAAGGGATGTTTCTTGTTCGTCATTATCTTTTAATTTAATTAGCGGGTTGATTTATGTTTGCTACACCGGGTCTTCCTTGCGGCCACTGTCTGTTGCTGGTTGTGGTGAGTGGAGGCTGCACTCGAGCTGTGCGCACTGGCTTCTCATTGCCGTGGCTTCTCTCGTTGCAGAGCACAGGCTCCGGGCACTTGGGCTTCAGTGGTTGCAGCCTGTGGGCTCAGCAGTTGTGACTCAGAGGCTCTAGTGTTCAGGCGCAGTAGCTGTGGCAAATGGGCTTAGTTGCTCCCCGGCATGGGGTGTCTTCTCGGATGAGAGATCGACCCCGTGTCCCCTGCGTTGGCTGGCGGATTCCTAGCCGCTGGACCATCAGGGAAGTCCCTCATCATCACGTTTACTTGTTCATTTATTCACCATTTGTGTTATTTATTGAGCACTTACTGTGTGCTAGACAGTAGGCACCAGAGTACAATGGGAAATGGGAAGTTGTTTTCCATTTGGAGAACAGTGCTTTACACACAGCAGAACTCTAAGGAAATGTGGAAAGAAGGAAAAGAAATACATGCGTTGGGTAATATGTGTCATTTGTTAATATTGCATAGGGATTTCTGAACTCCTTTTGTAGCAAAAAGCACTTAAACGTTTCTGAAATCCAACCATGGTTGAAATTCTCCTGACTAATTGCTTTTGTTTAAACTTCCATTTGACATTTGAACTATTTTCAAAATGTCATCTCTGGATTCACTTGCCTCTGAGAAATTGAAAGAAATTTTATGTTGACATAGCCTTCAAGTCATCAAAATGTGCAAAGTCCTGAAAATTTCTTGTGTTCATAAAGGAAAACTAAGCAAGTTAGTCTTTTGTATAATCAGTTTATTCTAGGTTATCAAAGTATTTTGGGAATTGCAGCTGCAATTTTGTGCCAGGTCTTAACATTAACTGGTGTGGGCACGGTGCAGTGTCCCAGTGACCTGCTCCATGATGCTGCCCTTCTATTATGTTGGATTTCAGTGTGATTTGACGTGTGGAGGGGGAGAGCAGGTGATTATTTGGGATATACCTTTTACTTTCATAAACAGGAGGAAAATGGGAGTTGGTCTTTGCTAATAGCTGTCATAGTAATAATTATGATCATAATTGTAATTTATATGATGCTTCACAGATTTAAAACTCACACATTTTATCTATGATAGGCTTAGAATAACCTTTTTCTCAAGATAAAAGTCCACCTAGGTNNNAACCTGCAGAAAAGTTCTCTAGATTTAGAATTGTATACCTCAGAATCAAAAACAGTGGACAAATCTTAGTCACTAACCAATCCTACTTAGATTCTTTCTTTTTGAGGAAGGCCAACCATTGTATTCAGAATTAAAATAAAGAAAGGGTTGGGGTAAAAGTAAGGCCAGTTGTCTATAAACTCATTAGAAACAAAGTATTGGAAGCAGTGTATTGTATATCTATGGATTTGGTCTTTATCATAAACATCATAAATAAATTCAATATTCTCTGGCCTCCCATGAATTGATATTGTTTTGTCTTGACTCATGTAGTAATTGTTGATGTTGGTTTAGATGCTAAGCTGTGTCCAGCTCCTTGTGACCCCATTCACTGTAGCCCACCAGGCTTCTCTGTCCATGGGATTTCCCAGGCAAGAATACTAGAGTGGGTTGCCATTTCCTTCTCCAGGGGATCTTCCTGGACCGGGGATAGAACCCATGTCTCCTGCACTGGCAAACAGATTTTTAATCACTGAGCCACCAAGGAAACCCCCATGTAATAATTCTGGGTTAATTAATTCAGCAAACACATAAGGAAAATCTGCTCTGTGTCAGGAGTTCCAAAAGTACAAAAGCAAGAACATGTCATTCCTTAAGGTAGGCAGGATCTTCAGACTTCTGTTACAATTTTGCAGTACTTCATGTCATTTTTATTGATCCCTACTGAACAAATGGTCCCTTACCTATAAATAGCTTTAATTTCCTCTGCATCCTGGATTCTTTGTCAAGACAAGAATGATTGGAAACCAATACTTCCTTGCGCTGGAGGAGCATGTGTGAACCCCACAGTCAGCCCTCTTGGTAAAGAAGACTCTCAGATAGTTGTTTGGGGGCATACAGTCCTCAGTTACACATTAAAGAACACATTTCCAAAAGGATGTTTGTGAAGAGAAACTGGTTTCTTTCCAAAAGTAAATGCAGAGCTGAAATAGAAACAGACTCAAGATGTAGAGAACAGAACAGACTCAAGATATGAAACTTGTGGTTTCCAAGGGTTTGGAAAGAGTGGAGGAGGCATGGATTGAGAGTTTGGGATTCATACAGTGCAAACTATTGTATATATGATNNNCAAGCAACAATATCCTGCTGTATGGTCCAGGGAACTTTATTCAGTATCCTATGATAAACCATAATGGATAAGAATATGAAAAAGAATATATATATATATATATATATATATAACTGAATCCCTTTGCTGTACACCTGAAATTAACGCTACATTGTAATTCAACTATACTTCGGTAAAATTGAAAACAACAGCAAGTAAATAGAGAACCAACAATCTGTTTTAAATTTTTAATTTTAAACCTGGTTCCAAATTGGGAAAGGAGTATGACAAGGCTGTATATTGTCACCCTGCTTATTTTAACTTATATGCAGAATACATCATGTGAAATGCCGGGCTGGGCTGGATGAAACACAAGCTGGAATCAAGATTGCAGGGAAAAATACCAATAACCTCAGATATGCAGATGATACCACCCTTATGGCAGAAAGTGAAGAAGAACTAAAGAGCCTTGATAAAAGTGAAAGAGGAGCATGAAAATATTGGCTTAAAGCTCAACATTCAAAAACTAAGATCATGGCATCTGATCCCATCACTTCATGGCAAATAGAGGGGGAAACAATGGAAACAATGAGAGACTTTACTTTCTTTGGGCTCCAGATCACTGCAGATGTTGCTGCAGCCATGTAATTTAAAGACACTTGCTCCTTGGAAGAAAAGCTATGACCAGCCAGACAGCATATTAAAAAGCAGAGACATTACTTTGCCAAAAAGGTCCATCTAGTCAAAGCTATGATTTTTCCAGTAGCCATGTATGGATGTGAGAGTTGGACCATAAAGAAAGCTGAGCTCCAAAGATCTGATGATTTTGAACTGTGGTGTTAGACAGGACGCTTGAGAGTCCCTTGGACTGAAAGATCAAACCACTCAATCCTAAAGGAAATCAGTCCTAAATATTCATTAGAAGGATTGATGCTGAAGCAGAAACTCTAATACTTCGGCCACCTGATGAGAAAAACTGACTCACTGGAAAAACCCTGATGCTGGGAAAGACTAAGGGCAGGAGGAGAAGGGGACGACAGAGGATGAGATGGTTGGGTGGCATCACGGACTCGATGGACATGGGTTTGAGTAAACTCTGGGAGTTGGTGATGGACCCAGAAGCCTGGTGTGCTGCGGTTCATGGGGTCGCAAAGAGTTGGACACGACTGAGTGACTGAACTGAACTGAATGTGTTTTAACCACAAATGAAATACTCCCTGGTATAAACCAACTCTCATCACCTGCCGTGCCTCCTCCAGCCCAGGAAATATATCACACTGTGACAGCTGGACTTTTAGCAGAGTCCCCCTGAGTTGAGGTTCCCAGAGTCCTGTCCCCAGCTATGAAAGCTCTTGTGTGCATGCTAAATCTCTTCATTCATGTCTCACTCTTTGCAAGCCTATGGACTGTAGCCCTCCAGGCTCCTCTGTCCATGGGATTCTTCAGGCAAGGATACTGGAGCAGGTTGCCATGCCCTCCTCCAGGGGATCTTCCTGACCCAGGGATCGAACCCACATCCCTTATGTCTCTTGCATTGGCAGGTGGATTCTTTACCACTAGTGCCACTGAGGAAGCACTTAGGATCAACACAGAACCCTGGTGCTCTCAGCGGGCAGCCCCCTCTGAGGGCAGAAAGGAGTGGCCAGCTGCCCGGGCCCTCGGGGAGCTCCTGGTTGAGCAACAGCCGTCACTCTTGCAGTTGCGCCCTGAGGCAGTGTGGTGACTAACTCTTCAGACTGGTGTGGAGGTGAGGTGGGCCAGGCACTGTGCCGTGACTTGTGGAACTGTCAGAGGCACCTCCTGTAATTAATGTTCACTGTTCCACAGATGCTCAAAAAGTTCGGTTTTACTAGGTCACAGCACGAGTTCTTTTGGCCTCGAAGGACAGGTGTGCCGGGGCCTCCCGCTCCCCACACCCTCCTCTGCCCTTGGGCACCTGGCCCTCCTGCTCTGGGGCCGGGGGTGCACATCCCCTCAGCCTCCTGGGAACAAGCTCGCTCTTTCCAGGGTCCTGCCCTGGTGCCAGCCCTGGAGGCGGCCTTCCTTGACCCCCGCGCTAACCCCGCAGGTCCTGTTCTTCCCAAGCCCTTCCCTGCTCCAGTTCTCTCGGTGCACTTCCCGTAGTCTAACAGAGAGCGTATCTGTCACCTGCTTATTTGGCTTCTTTATTTACCCACTAGGATAGAAGGTCCAGGAAGATACCCCTGTACATTCTGTCTTAAACAGCGACTGGCAAGTAAGTAGATGTTTAGTAAATAATTTTTTTATTCTCCAGTCACTTTTATTTTTTTGGCTTTGATAAGCAGCATGCAGGATCTTACTACCCAGACCAGGTATGGAACCTGTGCCCTCTACAGTGGAAGCGTGGAGTCCTAACCATTGGATCTCCAGGGAATTCCCTAGTAAATATTTGTTGAATGACTAAGTGAATAATCAGATAATTTAATGAGGGGATAAATTTGCTAGAATCCTTACTTGGAGGAATCACAAATATGGAGGTCCAAATTTGTACCCTGTCTGTTGAAAGGCCATGCACTAATTTTCCAAACCAAAAGCCTAGGGGGTAGGCATGATATAAACTTGCTCTTTTAAAATGTGCAGATGTTAGCAAGTGGGTCACAGAAAGAAAAGCCGAGGTGTACATGAAGGTGTGGAAGCAGAGGTGGCCGGGTACATTCTTTCCCTCTGTCCTGGGTTTGTATGGGAATTTGCTTTGCTAGGCTTCTATTTAAAGACAACATTTTCCCATGTGCAGTCATGGATGTTTCATGCTTTATACTAAAGCCATTTCAGAGCCACCTCTGGACATGTTGTGGCTTAGCAAATAGCCTTGCCATCCTGAGATGATAACTGATAGTAGAATGTGAGCATTTCTAAAATTAAGCTTTTGATCCTGGAAACATTCACAACTGTACTTAGAGAAATTGTCATTTTTTTCCCCCGCTTCTCTCTCTGTGTGCTTGTTAGATTTTCCATACGTTGTTTATAATAACTTTTCCCTGCGGTTGAAGATAACAGATTTTTGCTTTTAATTCAAGAAATGTCATCTGCTGTAATGTTTTGCAACACGATTCTTTCCAACTTTCAAAGTGAGAGTGTGTTGTCTGATTGTGTTTTTGCATGTGAGCCTGTAGAAATGGTGATAATAGCCCTGGAACTGCCGTGTGCAGCTTCCCTGCCCTTCATCCTTGCTGGTGTGCTTAAGCGCATGTACAGGATTTTTTTTTTTTTTGTCACTGTAATTTAAATTCAGAAGGAGTCAATTTGCATGGTAATCATAAAGTAAGGGAAGCACTGTTTCATTTCTCTCTGGGATCTGTTTTCTGGCATCTTCACATTCTCTAGCACTTTAACCTGGCAACAGCATCTTAACAGCCATTCATACACCTACTTTAACATGTAGAATAACCCCCAGAAGATTAATACGTGATGAGGAGAAAAAAATTAAGAAGGGATGTTGAGGCCATCATTAATTTTGCTTTCATACATCATATCTTGGTTCTTTCTGATCTGAAGTGAAATTAGAGTCACCCTAGAGCTTTCAGCATCCAGAAAAAAATATTGTCACAGTGAAGCAGAGGCAGCATTGCCTTTCTTTAAAGACTGAGATCCCACCAGGAGGGCACAAATGACAGTCTCATTGTTTGGATTCATTATTTTCAACAAGGCTTTTTAAGAGGGTTATTTTCTTTCTGTGAGCATGATCAGGAAAGAACTCTGTAACTAACTGTTCATCTGGTGTGCCCTGAACCGGAGAAAGATGGATAGTTAAAGAGACTTCTCTCTCAATTCAAGTGATTACCCCATGTTCTTGTCTTAAGTGAGAGAGTCGTGAGGCCAGGGGTTATATCTTCAATCACATCAAATGACACTTATTTGTTCACAAAACAAGCTCGATTAGATTAATTTCCCCAGATGATCCTATTAGATGAGGTGATTCAGCTAAAGCCTTAAGATTTCTTCAGATCAGGGATGTCTGCTCAGATGCCTGCCATGGCTAAGAGGGAACACAAGGCAGTGAGGTGGGCCTGGTCAGGTAGCTGCTCAGAAAGCAGGACGCTGGCTGCACAGGTCCAGCTGGACCGTTACCTGGAGCCCTGGTGGCTCAGACGGTGAAGAATCTGCCTGCAGAGTGGGAGACCTGGGTTCAATACCCAAGTCAGGAAGACCCGCTGGAGAAAGGAATGGCTACTCACTCGAGTATTCTTGCCTGGAGAATTCCATAAACAGAGGAGCCTGGCAGGCTGCTGTCCATGGGGTTGCAGAGAGTCAGACACAACGGGATGACTCACACTGTCACTTTTCACTGAAGGTGGCGAACAGCCAGTCCTGCCCTGCCCGCATGTAACAGGGAGCTGCCACTTTCCGTCCCTAAAGATGATTGAATCCAGAATGTTGCATTGGAGTGGCTAACTCTTTCTTCAAGGGATGCGATAAATCACTGTTTTCAGGCGAAATCCCTCGAGTTTTATGCAATGTTAGTTCAAACGTAAAAGAAGCAGTTGTAGGCGCCAGCCTAACAAAAACGTGCCTACAGCCTTAACCCTGACAGGTCTGAAGTCAAAGAGAGAACCAATAGAGGCCCACACACCACAAGTGTAAATATTTAAAACTAATAAATCAAGCTAGCACAGCTGTTAATGAAATATGTTCCATGCTCCTCTGACAGATACTCAAATTGGAAAGGCCATGTTGAAGCGGGAGGTCTCTGCACCCTACGAGCATCAGACCAGTGTGGGGCAGCAGGCCCTGCCAACCTCCGCCCAGCTCCCCTCTCACCCCCGGCCCGATGCCACGCTCTGCCCCCTCACATTGCAACTCTTGCCCCCAGAAGCAGCTGCTGCTTAAACAGCCCTATGTCCCGGGCACTGGAGGGGCATGGCCTACCCAGGGAGAACAGATCTACTGAGAAGACCCACTCTGGCCTGGAAACAGGCTACAGGTGGTGACTGAGACAAGGAATCCCAGGATCCCTAAAGCCAGAGACTGCTCTAGAATCTAGACTTCATTCCAAGAGTGCAAGGTTATACACTGAGTGGGCCCCGCTCCACGGCTCCTCAGGCTCTTGGTCTTGTCGGGTGGCGGGGGGTGGTGGAGGGTGAGGCTGAATGAGGGCCAGAGCCTCCTCTCCTCTCTGTAGGGACAGCGGGCTCGGTGGCTGAAATCTCAGGGGGTGTTTAAGCTGTCGATCCATAGAATATTATTTGTTCCCAGTGAGATCTTAGAGGTCATCTTATTAGTCTCAAGGCCTCAGTTTACAAAGAAAAGTGAAAGTGAGAGGCTCTCAGTTATGTCTGACTCTTTGTGACCCCATGGAGTTCTCCAGGCCAGAACACTGGAGTGGGTAGTCTTTCCCTTCTCCAGGGGATCTTCCCGACCCAGGGATCAAATCCAGGTCTCCCGCATTGCAGGAGGATTCTTTACCAGCTGAGCCACCAAGGAAGCCCGTTTACAAAGGAATATCCTGGCTAATGAGAGACGAGTCTCCATTCATGTAGGGTCAAAGGCTTTTGAGTCAACTGAATCGGACGTATCTGAAGGTCCAGTCACTTGCCAGATGAGTGACGGTTTACTTAGCTTGGTTTTCCCCTCAGGAAGACGGGAGATGAAACAAAGTTTATTCTGGCTTATTCAGGTCTTTTCTAACCAGTATGGATGAGACCTTTGGTTCCTCCAAGCAGAACCTCCTTGCCAGGGAATGTCTGTTCCATGGAACTCCCTCAGCCTCAGTTGTTTGCTTTAGGCTCTTGCGGTTAAATGCAAAGACCATCTGAGGCTACCTTTCTAGCCCTGGAAATATTTCCCTTTGGCTTGAGAAAGGAGCAGGCAGCAGACAAAATCAGCATGATGGTGTTGTTTAAATATGAAAACGTTCATGTCTTTCCTCTGAATCTGATAACTTTTTGATTTTTAGGGCCCTTGTAACCATTTTCAAAGCTCTGTATGATTTCTAAAATTAATTTGTTCAAAGGACTTGGTGCTTATATTCTTGCCTAAGTTTCCCTGGAAACATACACCCATGTAGCTTTTATGTAACAGTAAAGGATCTTTTCAAAAACAGATTACTGTTAATGTTTTTGTTTAGGAAGGCAACTGAGAAGAGGGAAAGAGAGTTTCCTTACTAAAAGGAAGATATTTTAAACACGATTTAAACTAAAGCATTTCATAATTGTAAGACTGGTTATTTGGTGTGGAATGTAGAATTTAATACTGAAGTCAGTTAAATTGGCATTTGCAGGTTTCATTGACCACCAGCAATGACCATTGAGTGTTGGCATCAGACTTATATGCTCTTCTATTTAGTGTATTAAATCAACTGTTTTAAAAAAGAAAAGTCTGGCTAATTGGCCGGCCAAGATCATAACACTGTCTGGTTCTAAGGCTATATAAGCCTGAAAACCCCATTATGGAATACTTCTTTTATGTGCAGAATGGTTTCTAATGCCTAAAAATGTCATAATTGCCTCTTCATATTAGAAAAGCAATAGATATTATTGGATAGCCACTTCCTCACAGACTCAATCACGTTTTTCCTATCTTAGGCATTGTCTTCGCTATTAGGACATTTTCATTTAGGACAAGTAATAAGCCATCTTTTAGTACAAGCAGATCTTGTTGTGTGTGTGTGTATATATATATATATATGAATATTTCGAATCAAGAAGCTCATTCAAAATCTTTCTGCTCTTTTAGTCATAATGCAGCTTGTATTATGTTGTAGATTAAGGTTGTTATTTTTCATCTGCTGTCAGTCTATCACTGGAATTTCTTTCTCTCTTCATTGGTTCCATGACCCAATGAGCTGGATTAAGTAGTAGATCCCAAATGATAGTAGAAGATAGATGAGAATGTTGTGATTTGGGGCATTTAGTGAAGGTATAGGTGGATGATAATGATGACTTATGTCTTGGTGTACATGCCAAGCATGCTTAATGATCAGTGTCAGAGTCCCTAGTTTATCATTTAAAAAATGAAACTCAGGAATCTAACTTGGCAGGGTCACTCAGCTAGTAAGTAGCAGGATCAGAACTCAAGAACAGATCCACTGACTTGAGAGCAAGTGCTTTTGTCTAATGCTCCATGAACACAGAGACAGACATGATAGCCAGAGTTTTTTAGTGATAGGAACAGCCTTGCATATATACTCTGATTTTCCATTTCATTCCAGCAAGCCAGAGGAGGCTGTTGTGATTAGCTTCATTTTATAGATGAGGACACTGAAGCGTGGAGAGCTTTTATAAATGTGCCCAAATCACAGCTTGTAAACACAAGAGTTGGGGTTTACTCCAGAGCCTCTAGAGGGCTGGGCCTTTTGACCAGAAAGGGGAGCAACCTTCAAGAATTTAAAGCCAATTTTTGTTTTAAATCATTTTCTATAGTATTTAGCAGATAACACCAGGTAATTAAGCCATAAGAGAGATGCCACAGTGTCTATACTTACGTTCACCAGACAAAACTTTCCGAATGGATTCTTTCATCCGGTTGTGTGAGCTGCTGTGTGGTGTATCCCTGCCCAGCTTAAATGAATAGGCCAGCAACCAAGCGAGAAGAGCCAGCGGGCTGCAAGCTGTGATTCTGCAACTGTTCAGAGATCAGAGTGGGCAATTTTTAATATTATTTTATGGTTTATTTTGAAAAGCGTATCATCCACCTACATATATGTGTATACAGATGGATATACATATCCCCCTGATGGCTCAGATGGTAAAGCGTCTGTCTACAATGCAGAAGACCTGGGTTCGATCCCTGGGTCGGGAAGATCCCCTGGAGAAGGAAATGGCAATCCACTCCAGGATTATTGCCTGGAAAATCCCATGGACTGAGGAGTCTGGTAGGCTACAGTCCGTGGGGTCGCAAAGAGTCAGACACGACTGAGTGACTTCACTATATGCATATACATATGTACGTATATATTTATGTTTGGCCAAAGATTCAGGAAATCTTTCAGGGAGACTTTCATAGGTGTACTCTTTCTCATGTTGCTCTCCTGTGACTTCTTTACAAGGTAGTGATGACCCTTGCAAGCACTGGCCAGACCCACTTCCCTGCTGTCTTGAGTAGCCTCTCTGCTGAGTTCCTGCTAAGACAGAAATTCACAAACAATGGGTGGCCATTGCCAGCAATTTGAACACAGCAGTCTTGGTCCTTGGCAGCAGTAACCAGCAATTGGCAGGCTATTACCCAAATCCCCTGCCAAGAGAAAGCTAGGACTTTGGAAATTACCTTGTTCCTTCCACCTGGTTGCCATATTTCTGTCTTAAAAAAAAAAAAAAGGTTTTGTATGTGCAAGTATGTTTCTTGATAGCCTTCATGCTAACACAGTCCTTGGCATGAACGT
>SJYF01000173.1:1687321-1715055 GCA_006410515.1 Procapra przewalskii | reverse complement strand
CAGCTTATCTCCGTGGGGCTTCCTAGGTGGTGCTCATGGTGAAGAACCGGCCTGCCAGTGCAGGAGACTTAAGAGACGCAGGTTCGATCCCTGGGTGGGGAAGATCGCTCAGAGGAGGGCATGGCCCCCACTCCAGAATGCTTACCTGGAGAATGCCAAGGACCGAGGAGCCTGACGTGCTATGGTCCATGGGGGCGCAGAGTCAGACATGACTGAAGCAACTTAGCACCCTTATCTCTGTAGCCCTGACCTTTCCAAGGTAGGGTCGCTTCATTCTTGATAAATTCTATGTTGATGCAGGACCTGCCTTGAACTCAGCCATGGTCTGGTGACAGCTTGCTGCTCTTTGCCCCGTTCAGCCTTCAGGGAGCCTTTGTAAATTCATGAGCAGTGGGGGGAGTGATAAAATGTGTACTTTAGGAAGGCTGTCTTGGTTTGGAAGGGAGGAAAATAAAGTCATAGGATGCCTTAAAATGTCTTGAAATCTTAGCCTCTGATGTGCTAGGAACCAAGAAATGTTCTGAATTTAATAAGGGAAATAAAAAAGTTCATTCTCTATTCCTGAGGGGTGACTTATTTGGGGGTAAAGACTTGCCAGGATTGCCTTTGACAAAATGTGAAAATTTCATAGGCCTGAAGGCTCTTGCCACATGTTTTATGGGCCTTATTTTGGAATGGCTTCTTTTATTTGGCCAAGGTAGATGTTTCATGCTATCATAGCAGGCCTTTGCTGCCAGCCTCTGGCTTGTGAAAAATGCTCTGAGATATGAAGCATCCTATCCCAGGCCATCATTCTCCAGGACAGGTCTGGGCATG
This sequence comes from Procapra przewalskii, assembly GCA_006410515.1. NCBI lineage: Eukaryota > Metazoa > Chordata > Mammalia > Artiodactyla > Bovidae > Procapra > Procapra przewalskii. Next base: position 1,714,239 of record SJYF01000173.1, on the reverse strand, counting down.
CAGAAGACTTGGCTCACTGGGCTGGATGGTGAAGTTTTCTGTCCTCAGAGGCGCTGGTTGTCAGGGGCTCATTCCAGGGACATAATTACTAACTGCTGATAAGAATTTATTTGAATAACTCTAGAAAATGTTTGTTTGGGGAAGCGGGAATTTTCTTTTCCTAAAGATAAGCTCTTGCCTAACCAGCATTAAATTACATTTCGAATGGTCTCTCAGAAGTCAAAGCGTGAGTGCAGAGTGTGATGTATTTGCGTGTGCTACTCATGCGTGCGTGTGTGTGTGTGTGTGTGTGTGTGTGTTTAAGCTGCTGAGTGCTAAACCTGCTTTTGTATTTTGAGGGTTATTTCTAGGAGATGAGTCTGTCCAATTTATCTCTGGCACCGAGCAAGCCCTATTTGTCTCTGGCATGAAACAGGCTTAGCTCGTCTGGTACCGTCTCTGGTTATCACACTACTCAGCAGGGGTAATTTGTTTTGTTTTATTTCTGTCCTGAAAGGTAATTAATAATACAGGGACAAAATTGTTTGTGTGGTTTTTTTTTTAAATATTTTTGATTACCCAGAGAAGAATTTTTCAGGAGCCTTTCCAAATAGCTACTCTGCACCTGGCTGGGGGAATTGCTTTCCTTGATGGAAAAGAGCTGGCTTTGGGGAGACCTTCAAGGGTCTGTTCCTTCACCCCCACACTCCCCAAGCCCCATTAGTGTGGGTCAAGGAGAACTTCAGTCCGTATTAAAACTGATCAGTGAATAGTAGCGCTGAGCCAGAGCCTTTACTGTTTAGCACAATTTTCTGGCTTTTGCTAATGCTTTAAAAAATCATTCAGAGCACTCTAACACACTAGATGTTGTGTGTGTCCCGTTGTTTCCATATGTCTTAATTCATCTGCATAACAACCAGCAAAGCCACTACTGTTATTCTCCACTCCAGAGCTGAGGACCTTGAGACTTGGTAACATAGTATTTAAAACCTGCTTTTTCATTTTAAGAGGAATTCTTCACAATCCTAAGATCATAGTGACTGTTCCAAGAGTGGCACATTTGTTGGTCTAGAGCAGCAGTCTCCAACCTTTTTGGCACCAGGAACCAGTTTTGCTGTAAACAGTTTTTGCACGGATGAGGTGAGGGGATGGTTTCGGGATGATTCAAGCACACTGCACATATTGTGCATTTTATTTCTGTGGGTGGCAGGCATAACTCATTGGCAAGCACTTGTCCCTCTTAAGAAAGCTCTTTGTATTTTACACTTGCTGGTGGTTGTCAGAGAATGATGTGGGACATGGATACCAGATAATTCTGTTTTCAGTGCGAACTGGAAATATGGTGTTCATCATTATACTTCTGTACATTTGGTATAATTGTTATTTTCTTTTCAAATCAATAAACTGAGGTCTAGGGAGAATAAGTGGCTTTTCCAAATTCATTCAGACAGTAAGTATTTTAATTGGAATTCCAACCTATGCTTGTCAACCTCAAAAGCCCCGTTTTGTACTGTATTCTGTCCATTTCTGTGATTCCAGGCTCAGCCGCTGGGAAGCGCCAATAATTTTTTAATAAGAACTTTATTGAAATATAATTCATATACCATGCAATTTATGTACCTATTTATGTACACGTCCACATGTTTATGTGCAATTTTTGGATATATTTGCAGATTTGTGCAACTCCTACCATGACCAGTTTTAGAACTTCGACAGACTTCTGCCTTATAGCAGTCACCCCCCTTCCCTTGTGCCTCAGCCCTAAGTTACAGCTAACTTATTTCCTGTCTCTGTATCTTTGCTTATTCTAGACATTTCATACAAGTTGAATTATATAACGTGTGGCCTTTTGTGTTCAAGGTTATTAATATTGTCATATACATCGGTACTTAATTTCTTTTTATGGCTGGATATTATCTGCATATACCATGTTTTGTTTATCCATTCATCAGCAGATGGGCATTTGGGTTGTTTGGACTGTTATGAACAATGCTACTATGAATGTCCATGTACACGTTGTGTGTGGATATATACTTTCATTCTCCTAGGAATATACATGGGACTGTAATTCCTAAGTCATATGGTTGTTGCTAGGTTATATGTTTAAAGTTTTGAGGAATTCCCTACGATTTTCCAAAGTGAGTGCTTCATTTTACATTTCTAGCAGCAGTGTGAAGGTTCTGATTGCTCCATATCCTCTCCAACAATTATTATCATCTGACTTTTTGTTTTCAGTCATCCAGCAGGGTGTTCAGTGGTATTACATGGTGGGTGTTTGTTTGATTGATTTTATTTATTTTTACTGAAGTGTCGTTGCTTTATAGGGTTGTGTTAATTTCTGGTACAGAGCAATGTGACTCCGATATATATACGTGCATGTATGATTCACATTTTTTTGTGTTATGGCTTATAAAGGGTGTTGCGTGTTGCCTGTTGTGTGCAGTCAGACCTCGTCATTTATCCGTCTCACATACCATAGTCTGCATCTGCCAACCCCGAAATCTCACTCCCTCCCTCCACCACCCCTCTCCACCGTGGCAACCACAGATCGTTCTGATGTTTGTGAGCCTGTTTCTGTTTCATAAATAAGTCATCCGGGTCATACTTTAGATCCCACATAGAAGTGATGTCATATGTAATTTGTCTTTCTCTTTCTGACTTCACTTAGTATGGGCTTCCCTGGTGTCTCAGATGGCAAAGAATTCGCCTGTAATGGGGAAGACCTGGGTTTGATCCCTGGGTTGGGAAGATCCCCTGGAGAAGGGAATGGTCACCTACTCCAGTATTCTTGCCTGGAGAATTCCATGGACAGAGGGGCCTGGTGGGCTATAGTCCATGGGGTCGCAAAGAGTCGGACACGACTGAGCGACTGGCCCTCTCACTTTTCCCTCCGTATCTCTCTGTCCAACCGCGTTGCTGCAGATGGCATCATTCTGTTCTCTTTATGACTGCGTAGTGTTCCATTATGTGCAGGCACCACATCTTCTTGTCTGTTCATCTGTTGATGGATATTTAGGTTGCTTGCTCATCACATGGTGATTTTGAGTTGCATTTGCCTAATGACTAATAATGTGGCATGTCTTCTCATGTACTTCTTGCCTATTCTTGTAACATCTTTATAGATATGTCAGTTCTTTCCGAAAGCATCTAATCCAGTACTCTGACCAATTTTTAATTGTGTTTTCTTTTTATCATTGATTTGTAAGAGTTCTTCATATATTCTAGGTACCGATATCTTATCAGATATGTATGATGTGCAGATATTTTCTCCTCATTCTGATTGTCTTGCACTTTTTTGATAGTGTCCTTTGAAGAATGGAAATGTTTTGCTTTTGATAACGTCCAGTTGATCTGCTCGTTTCTTTGTTTCTGTGCTTTATCACATATCAGAACACATTGCCGAATCCAAAGTCACAAAATTTTATCCCATGCTTTGCTTCTTATTTGTATTGTTCTAAGACCTAGTTTCCTTTTTACAGGTATATGCCTTGATTCAAGAATACTGGAATTTGTTGAAAAATCCTGTTTCTACTGTGTGTGATCATAGAAACTACTATCGTCCAGTTTTATCCTTGAGTTTCTAAAGATGTCCTTCCCCCAGCTGAGCATCACTTGTGTTCATTGTGGGTGCTGCACTAAGTCTGGCTGGAATTTGATGCTGTTTGTTGGTCTGTTTGTAGCTGAGTTCTATACTTCAGCTCCTGTGGTTTGCATGTTGCTTATTTTTTGTTGTTGTTGTTATTATGCTACTGTCTCACCCATTGGCCTTCTAAACATTTCTGCAGAAGTATGAGAATATTTACTGCAGAAACTTTTCATGCTTTAGAAATTCTAAGAGATCCTTTTAGAAAAGGAAGAATGCCTGTCAACGCACTGCCCTCTTTATGTTATCAGCTCTTTTGATAGAATGTTTAAAAGGTGATTTAACACTGGTTAGGCAGCACTTATCAGTAGGAAAGAAAATTTCTCTTTCAGTTACTTAATAGCCTATCTGAGGCACTTGCAAGGAAAATTCTCCAAATTCATAGATGTTTTTGTCACTGCAGTACCCTAGTGTTCCAGCGTGGATGACACATCTATAGTTCTTCTCCTTCACTGTTGACAGCCTTTCAGATTCTTCTACTGTGTGTGTGTGTGTGTGTGTGTGTGTGTGTATGTGTGTGTTTACCCAAAATGGTTCCATTATGACACTTTTATCTGCCTCATGTATTAATATTATCTGCTTTAACTTTAATAATGTTCTGAGAACTCTCTGAAGATGAAAATACAGCATTTACATGGAGAAAATTCAGCTACTTTATTACCTTAATTTTCATAAAATTTCCACCAAAATCCATGCAGTTAAAAGTACTTTAAAGAGTTAAGTTATATTTTTTTCATGTGGGAATTTATCCAACTCCATAAATATCTTGTGTCTGTAGTTCCCATGTCTTTCCTCTTTTGTTTTCTCAGAGGAAATAGTAAATTTGCCATCAACCATTTGATAATGTTAAGTGCCTCTTGCCCATGTGAAAGTGAGTGAAAGTTGCTCAGTCATGTCCGACTCTTCGAGACTCCATGGACTATACAGTCCATGGCATTCTCCACGCAGGAATACTAGAGTGGGTAGCCTTTCCCTTCTCCAGGGGATCTTCCCAGCCCAGGGATCAAACCCAGATCTCCTGCATTGCAGGTGTCTTGCCCATGAAGAAGGAATATTTAGGAATTTGATCTTAATAGCATCTATATTCATTCACTTAGAGAAGGAAATGGAACTCACCCCAGTATTCTTGCCTGGAGAATCCCATGGACAGAGGAGCCTGGTGGGCTACAGTCCATGGGGTTGCACAGAGTCAGCCATGACTGAGCAACTGAACACACATTTGTTCACCAAGTTGAGTGATTAAAATCTCTGCCTAAGGTAACCTTTCCTTTTGCCCTCTTATCTGGGTGTTCTCCTCTCCCAGCAGCTGTGTTAACTGACCTCTCACCTGGCTCTGTTTAACTCTGATGATCACTTTCCAGCCTTTCACCATTTAACATGAAGTTTTTTTCATACATAAGTCACTACTCAGATATTTGGGCTTCCCAGGTAGCGCTAGTGTTGAAAAACCCGCCTGCCAGTGCAGAGACATAAGACACATGGGTTCGATCCTTGGGTTGGGAAGATCCCCTGGAGAAGGGAATGGTGACCTACACCAGTATTCTTGCCTGGAGAATCCCAAGGACAGAGGAACCTGGCGGGAGTCCATGGAGGTCACAAAGAGTTGGTTGGACACAACTGAGTGACTAAGTACACACGCACGCACTAGGCTATTTATGCTTACGTGTGATGTGTGCATGTGGTTGCCTCCCATACGGAGTTACCACATAAACTGTACAGAGCATTCTGTCTGTGTGGATCACAACAAACTGTGGACAGTTCTTCAAAAGATGGGAATACCAGACCACCTGACCTGCCTCCTGAGAAATCTGTATACAGGTCAAGAAGCAACAGTTAGAACTGGACATGAACAACAGACTGGTTCCAAATCAGGAAAAGGAGTACATCAATGCTGTGTATAGTCACTCTGCTTATTTAACTTATATGCAGAGTACATCTAGCGAAATGCCAGGCTGGATGAAGCACAAGCTGGAATCAAGATTGCAGGGAGAAATATCAATAACCTCAGATATGCAGATGACATCACCCTTATGGCAGAAAGCTAAGAAGAACTAAAGAGCCTCTTGATGAAAGTGAAAGAGGAAAGTGAAAAGTTGGCTTGAAACTCAACATTCAGAAAAGATCATGGCATCCGGTCCCATCACTTCATGGCAAATAGATGCAGAAACAGTGGAAATAGTGACACACTTTATTTTCTTGGGCTCCAAAATCATTGCAGATGATGACTGCAGCCCTGGAATTTAAACACACTTGCTCCTTGGAGGAAAAGCTATGGAAAACCTAAACAGCATATTAAAAAGCAGAGACACTACTTTGCCAACAAAGGTCCATCTAGTCAAAGCTATGCTTTTTCCAGTAGTCATGTATGGATGTGAGAGTTGGACTATAAAGAAAGCTGAGTGCCGAAGAATTGATGCTTTTGAACTGTGGTATTGGAGAAGACCCTTGAGAGTCCCTTGGACTGCAAGGAGATCCAACCAGTCCATCCTAAAGGAGACCAGTCTTGTGTCTTAGCATTCTTTAACTTTCAGCCAAGAAGTATGAACCCAGGATTGGTTTTATGACAGGTGACTCATTTTTAACTAAGAAATTTGATGAATTCTTTTTTCTAATTTTGCCATTGCACTGCAAGGGCTCCTTGTTGCAGAACACGAGCTCTCTCTAGTTGCAGCGCACAGACTTTCTCTAGCTGCAGCGCACAGGCTGCACTCCCTGCGACCTGTGGGAGCTTAGTTCCCCAACCAGGGACTGAATCCATGTCTCCTGCATCGGAAGGTGGATTCTCAACCACTGGACCACAAGAAGTTCCCTCTATACATTCTGGAGACTTAGTATCCTTCCACCTAACCTGCTTTAAATCCAGTTTAAAATTCATCCTTTTCACCAGTGGGGAGGGGGTAAGAGCAGAATTATAGAGTTGGGGGAGGGGGAGGTGGGTACATGATAAGCTCAAGGATGTATTTATATAACATGGGGAATATGGCCAATATTGTACAATAATATAAGTGGAAAATAACCAATAAAAATTTATACTTTTTTTAAAAATTAGAAATGGAAACATTCACTCCTTTCAGTCCATACAGCAAACTATTGAAAACCTGCTTGGCCATGCAGCACTGTTGCAGGCACTGAGAGCATGGTGAGGAGCAAATGCCTCCAGCCTGCGTCCTTAAGGCAAGCCCACCCGCTATTCATGGACCAGCAGCATGGGCACAGCAGCATGCAGTCTGTAATTTCTAAATATACTTATCTTCACCCCCAGATCAGAAGAATTTGAGTTTTACTGATATTTAATGTGCAGATAAACAGTGTCACTGCCCCTTCTCCACTTCTCCAGGGGCGGTGGTGACCTGCCACTTGTAATATTCACAGTATCCTGAGGGCATCAGCAGGTACTGGGGAAGCACACAATTAAGCCCTTTTTATATTGTGCATTTGCTTTAGTGTGAACCAAAAATTGCAGGTGATGATGCTTTGTTGTGATTAATGCCAGCAATGCAAAGGAGAGAAAATGTGTTGCTATTAGGCCGAGATACACAAGAGTGTAACAGATCCTCTGGCAACCATTAGCTCACTGTGACTAGACTGGTTATCGCACAACTCTTTAGTCCTTGAATATTTCTCCATTGCTAATGGGGTAAAATCCATACTCCTTGACCTGGCATTCAGGCACCTTCACTCTCTGATTCCTACCTGCCTTTTAGTCTTGTTAACAATTTTGTTTTTTACATTTATACATGCCTTGAATATAATCCTCACCCTATTTACCCAGTGGTTTCCAACTTGTCCTTCAAAACTGCTGAAAGATCATCCATCCCCTTTATGAAGTCATCCCAGATGTTTCCAGACTGTTACTCACCCTGCACTCTGACCTCCAGTGGCTTTTCCACCTGGGTGCCTGTCAGCCCTCAGCTTGCTGAGTCTTAATTATCTTGACTTGTCTTTTCCCTGTGACCGAACTGTGGACTAGTGGCACCACCTGGTCCTCATGAAAACTCTGGTTTTGGCCAACATGCACACTAAAAGATGCTCAGCATCACTATTAGAGAAATGCAGATCAAAACTGCAAGGAGACGTCTGCTCGCACCAGTCAGCATGGCCATCATCAAAGAAATCTACAAAGGATAAATCCCAGGGCGGGTGGAGAGAGAACGGACGCCTCCTGCAGTGCTGGCTGGAACGTTAACGGATGCAGCCGCGGTGGAGAACAGTGTGGAGGCCCCTTAAAGCCCAGAGCTGGATCTGCCATGTTCTTGTCATTTAGCTGCTCACTCATGTCTGACTCTGCAGCCCCATGGACTGCAACACGCCAGACTTTCCTCTCCTTCACCATCTCCCGGAGCTTGCTCAAACTCATGTCCATTGAGTCAGTGATGCCATCCAACCGTCCCACCCTTTGTCATCCCCTTCTCCTCTTTCCTTCCAGCTTTCCCAGAATCAAGGTCTTTTTCATCAGCTCTTCGCATCAGGTGGCCAAAGTATTGGAGTTTCAGCTTCAACATCAGTCCTTCCAATGAATATTCACGGTTGATTTCCTTAGGATTGAATGATTTGACCTCCTTGCAGTCCAAGGGTCTCTCAAGAGTCTTTTCCAAACCACAGCTGGAAAGCATCAGTTCTTCAGTGCTCAGCCTTCTTTATCTACCATATGAGCCAGCAATCCCACTCCTGGGCATGAGTTTGAAAAAGACAAAGACCCTACTTCAAAAAGATACATGCACCTAATGTGTTCATTGCAGCACTATTTAAAATAGCCAAGTCATGAAAGCAACCTAAATGTGCATCAGTGCATAAATGTATAAAGAAGATGTGATAGGTAATGGAATGTTTCTCAGCCAGAATCATGCCATTTGCAGCAGCGACGTCATACTACGTGACGTGTCAACCTGAGAAAGACAAATATATGATATCACTTATATATGGAACCTAGAAAAAAATCATAAAAATGAACTTATTTACAAAGCAGAAACAGGCTCACAGGTGAAGAAATCAAACTTGTCGTTACCAAAAGTAATATATAAATTGGGAAATGGGGTTAACAGAGGCACATACCATATATGAAATAGATAAGAAGAATTTATAATATACCAATATCTTATAACAAACTATAATGGAAAAAATAGAATTAAAAATATATATCTATACACACACACATATTTATAACCAAATCACTTTTCCCTACACCTGAAACTTAACACCATATTTAAATCAACTGTGCTCCAATTTAACAGAAAGAAAACCAGTGGTTTTGACTTGGAGGGCTTTCTGGATATAGCTTGATGTTCTGGAGTTAAAAGGTCTCTCCCCCATTGTGTCTACACTGTTAGGTGTCCCAGGACACCTACACTGAGCAGGTAGCCACGCCCTCTCTTTGCATGTAAACTAGAAGCTGGCGCGGGATCTCCACCTGCCCCTGGTGGCCGTCACGTGGGAGCAGTCAGTGCTCTCCCTCATGCTAACTCCGCGACCTGCTGTTACTTAATCGCTACGTGCCTCAGTTGTAAAATGAAGGTAACAAACATTGTCAGGAGGTAGCAGGAATGTGGTAAGCGACACACCTCTTAGAATCAGTTTAGCTACCATGGTCAAAATGCAAAGTCTGTGCAAGTCCACAGGAGTGTATGTGGCCTTCCGTTAAAGTCTAAATGACGTGGTCATCTATGGCATCGGTTCTTGCTTGTTTTGAATATTTGACGTGATGAATGCAGGGAGGCGACGCCAACCACAGGAAGAAGGGGAGAGAAAGATGAGACGAGACTGGGATACTAGAAACAGTCTTGCCCCTATTTTCCCAAGAGAAGTTGGTAGGTTTGGTAGATTTCCAGCTGCACTGGTGGGAAATTGAGCAGAAACATGGTTGCTCATGTAATTTTTGTTGCCGTGGCTCTTACTGTTGATTTCCCCAAGAGTAATGGCTGACTGCCCTACATAGCCTATTGTATTCATAAGAAGTCTAGTGGACACATCCCCACTCAATTAAAGTACCCCCCCTTTAATTTGATTATTTTGCATATTTAATAAAGCTAGCATGCTCGCTGTCTCGTTAGGAGACTGGTGTCTGCTGTGGGAATTTCAAGCCTTTACCACCTCAGTGCCTCATTGCAATAATTGGTGGGAAAAGTGATTTCCAGCAGCTCACACTATCTGCAGCTAGAACTGAGCACTGCATCTCACCACAGGCCTCCTTGTCAGCCTGTGAGGTGTTATTGCTCGCTTTTGTCTGACTACGTATGTTCCTTTAATGTCTCTGCCAGCAAGGTGTCTGAAATCCACAATTTCAGCTGGTGATGAGAGGAACTGAGATCAGTGTATCCTTAATAGTTGTGGTGGGACCATGTAGTAAAATTGGGTTTTGGCTGGTGAGCAAAGAATAGAATGAGTCTGCAGTAGTTGGTGAGAATGAGAAATTGTAATTGACTTAAGCTGAATTCACTCTTTCACTGCATATGCACTTGGCAACAGTTTTCAGCTCCTGCTATGGATAATAATAATAATAGATGCACATGTTGTATCTTTTCTCTAGGCTCAGCTCCCTAAGACAGCCTTGGTCACCCAGTGCTTGCATATAAAGCACTTTCAGCATATATTACCCCTCAGAACTCAGCTGATCAAGGACTGTGTGAGTGAGAATCTGAGCATGGTGTTGGATAATCATTAATGATGGGGAATTAATGTTGGGGAATTTTCAAAACATTTTGATTATGAAAATTGGTAAACAAACACCACATGAAAGAGAATAATATAACAAACTCCTATACACCCAGCATCCAGCTTCAACCACTACTGAAATGAAATGGAGTGGTAGTCCCTCAGTCGTGTCTGACTCTTTGCAACCCCCTGGACTATAGCCCACCAGGCTCCTCTGTCCATGGGATTCTCCAGGCAAGAATCCTGGAGTGGGTTGCCATTCCTTTCTCCAAGGGATCTTCCTGACCGAGGGATTGAACCTAGGTCTTTGCATTGCAGGTTGGTTCTTTACTGTCTGAGCCACCAGGGAAGCTATTAACCCTTGGCTAGTCATGTATGGATGTGAGAGTTGGACTGTGAAGAAGGCTGGGCGCTGAAGAATTGATGTTTTTGAACTGTGGTGTTGGAGAAGACTCTTGAGAGTCCCTTGGACTGCAAGGAGATCCAACCAGTCCATTCTGAAGAAGATCAACCCTGGGATTTCTTTGGAAGGAATGATGCTGAAGCTGAAACTCCAGTACTTTGGCCACCGCATGCGAAGAGTTGACTCATTGGAAAACACTTTGATGCTGGGAGGGGTTGGGGGCAAGATGAGAAGGGGACGACAGAGGATGAGATGGCTGGATGGCATCACTGAGTCGACGGATGTGAGTCTGAGTGAACTCCAGAAGTTGGTGATGGACAGGGAGGCCTGGCATGCTGCAATTCATGGGGTCGCAAAGAGTCGGACACAACTGAGCGACTGAACTGAACTGACTCTCGTTTCAACTATACCCCTAGCATGCCTTTAACTCAGACTAATTTGAAGAAAACATATAGGAAAGATTGTGACACATATTTGCAGATAATGCAATAAATTAAATAAATATATAACTTACATTGCATTGTCTGCCTTCAAAGAATATTTTCTAAGAGCAAGCTCTGGTTGGCATTTTAATGCCATTGATTCAAAATGGTATAATCCTGTCTGTATGGACAGAGCCAGTCTTTTCCAGAGTTTCTCAAGATCCTCGTTTAATAGCTAGTGGAAGTGACAACCAGCAAGGTGTAATTTCCATGTCAGGAGCTTGTTAATTTGTTGGTTCATTTATCCTCTGAGAATGAAGTTTCTGTCCTCTATCGAGTGTTCAGTGAAGGTCACTGACTACCATTTTATATCTGTTCTTTGGCAGGGACTGTACCGGGTGCTTGGATTAAAAATAAATAGCAAAATTCTTCTTAGCTCTTTCTAGAGCTCTCTAGCTGGAATAGATTCCATCACGGGGGCCTGGAAGTGAAGAACAAAAGAGGGAAGAGGGGAAGACCGAGGCATGACCCAGGGACGGAGGAGCGGGCTCAGTGCAGCGGGAGGAGGGCTCCTGGAGGCTTCCCTGATCCTGAGGGCCAGGCGTCCGCTGCAGGCTCTGCTGCCTGGAGCTGGGATGTGGGCAGCCCGGGGCTGGGGGGAGACCGCCGACGGCCGTCCTGGGCGCTGAGAGTCAGCGACAGGGAGCATCACTGCTCTCGGGGTCTGCAGCCCAAACCACACCGTCAGCAGTCTGCTTCCTACTGTGATGAGCTCAGTGAAGCCTGTGTCACCCCGCAGAGTGACTGTCAGCACCGTCCCCGCCGTGCAGCGCCACCTAGCTTCTCTCTGCAGCTTTGCCCTGACTTACGTTTGTCAATGTTACTTCCCGCCTGAAATCGGAACGTGTGATACTGCTGTCTGCTCACGGATGTGTCTTCTGCAGAGGGCTGGTGAGACCAGGACAGCTGCTGTCTTTTTTGCTTTTGCTCTATTTTTTCCTGTCCCTTTCTCCTCTAGGACTTAGCTTCTCTTTCGGGACCTGGGTTCTCTTTCTCCGTCTAATTCTCGCCTCTCTTTTGTTGCTCATTCTGAGTCACTTCCACATTTGATTTCTTCCTTTTCTCTGACCATCCTTCTTCCCATTTTCTCCCGACTTTGTTCTTGGGTAACCATGTGAGAGTTTTCACAGAAGTAGCATTTTTGTATGTCGGGAAACATTTGAACTTCAGCATTGCCTGTCATGTATTTGGGGATGGAAGGAAGGCTCAGAGTCTCGCCCTCACACTGACGCTTGGCTTTCACAGCCCTTATAGGTACCTGGCCATAAATCCCTTGTGCATTCAGACAGTATTGGCTGAGTGTCACTTATGTCTGAGGCATAGAATTTCATGTGGCGTTAAGGAGACACAGCCTCTACTTTCATGGGGCTCAGCACCCATCCCGTTGTGATTTACGGTAACACATCGTGCCTCTAAAAAATGTCATTCATTATACAGTTTAAATTGAAACATCTTAGAGGTCTGGGCGTCCCTTGTGTCTTAGCTGTAAAGAAACTGCCTGCAATGCAGGATACATGGGTTCGATCCCTGGGTTGGAAAGATCCCCTGGAGAAGGAAATGACAACCCCCTCTAGTATTCTTGCCTGCGAAATTCTATGGACAGAGGAGCCTGGAAGGCTACAGTCCATGGGGTCACAAAGAGTCAGACACAATTTAGTGACTAAACAACATTAGAGGTCTATAGTTTTAAAGATACTGAGTTGGCCAAAAATTTCATTTGAGTTTTTCCAGAAGACAGTAGGAAAAACCAAGTGAAGTTTTTGCCCAACCAAATAATATTTAGCTAAGTTACTATGTTATTCTACCAACAAGTTTGATGGGTAATTTTTATACTCAAAAGTTGATAGATTCTCAAATGAGATTCAGCCTGCAGCCAGCCAGGATGAAATGGTAATCCTGAGCATCTGAAGACAAAGATGACTTGAAATAGGTGCTGCAGATAGTTCAGCGTTTTCTCATCCCTGCACTAAATGTCAAGGGGCATGTTTAAAAATGCCACCGGCTCTCTGTGCTATTCGAGCAAGAGTATTAACAACTGTCCACTTTTTTTTTTAATCTGTCAATATTGCAACATTAATAAGATAGTTAAATGAAAGACAGCGTGTGGTGATGCATCAGTAGGACCTCTCACATGTCAGGAGAGGTATAAAACTGAAATCTCTCCCAGGAGTGGAAGAATGAAAATGACTGTGTACATTGAGGTGTTTTTAACTAGTTAGCCAGTCACTGAAGTAACTAATTGCTGAGTGGGGGAGTTGTTCAGTCTGTTCAGTTACCATGACAACAGAACGCTTCATCTTCTGTAATACACATTGAATTTCCACTACTTACAACTGAAGCATTTGATTTCCTCATGGGTGAACTGATAAGCATTTGGTGTCTTGCTAGCCTAATTAAGAAGCTGACGCCATGAGAAGATGGTACCCAGCATACCAGTGAAAAGAGAGAAGGGAGATTGTTTGAGTCTTGTCAAAATTGAGAAATCAACACTGATGAGTTGTACAAAATTGGTCCTATTTTATCTTCTGTCTACTATTCTGGTTTCTTAATTTCCCCACCTTCCCTGGAGCTTAACTGTCTTAATTATTATGTCCTGGGACCTGTGCAGGTGCTAAGGCACAGAGATGAAGAGGGATGTTCTTGTTTTTCGTGAGCCAACAGACTAGTCTCGGGTCATAAATGCTTAAATGTGCTGTCGGAGGATACTGAAGAGGTGGCCACTTCAGCCTCTGCTCCCTGAGCCCCTAAGGGTGACTATGCTGGTAGGGCTAGGAATAATTTCCTCAAAATGTCAAACCTTACCCCAACAAGAAGTCTCTCCATGACCCCTAGAAATACCCCTCTACTTTCCATTTTGTTGGAATTGTTGGGACTGAACACAGACTGCATGCATGCTCAGCTCTAGTTGTCTCTGACTCTTTGCGACTCCCTGGACTGTGGCCCACCAGCCCCCTCTGTCTGTGGGATTCTCCAGGCGAGAATGCTGGAGTGGGTTGCCATGCCCCCCTCCAGGGGATCTTCCCGACACAGGGACGGAACCCGGGTCTCCTGGGGCTCCTGCACTGCCTGCAGGTTCTTTACCACTGACCCAGCTGGGAAGCCTGAACACAGACAACCACTGGTTATAGTGCTAAGAATAGGTCACGTAAGACCCCTAAAATGTATGTCCAAGTCCTAATCCCAGCACCTGTGAGCATGAGCTTTTTTGGGAACAGGTGTAATTAAGTTAAGGATTTTGAGATGAGATCATCCTGGATTTAAAGTGGGCTCTCAAATTAGATATTTGGGCTTATCTCAAATTAGATATATAGTAGATATACATACTACTATATATAAAATAGGTAAACAACAAGAAACTGCTGTATAGCACAAGAACTATACTCAATATTCAGAATAACATATAATGGAAAAGAATCTGAGTAAGAATATATATATATATATGGTGGTAGTGATTTACTCACTAAGACATCTCCAACTCTTGTGACCCTGTGGACTGTAGCCCACCAGGCTCCTCTGTCCAGGGGATTCCCTAGACAAGAATACTGGAGTGGGTTTCCATTTCCTTCTCCGGGGGTCTTCCTGACCCAGGGGTTAAAACTGCATCTCCTGCTTTGCAGACAGATTCTTTACCCTGGAGCTACTAGGAAAATCCATTTGCTGAATTACTTTGCTGTACACTTGAAACTAACACAAAAATGTAAATTAACTACACTTCAATTTAAAAAAAAATAAAATAAGCTTCTCATTGGAATAATTTGTAAATAAATAAATACAGTGGGCTTTGAGTCCCATAGTGAATCTTCTTATAAAAGGGGACAGGAAGGGAGAAGACACAGAGTCACCCAGGGAGAAGAAGGCCATGTGAAGCCAGAAGCAGAGGTCAGAGTGAAGGAGCAATGCTGCCCCAGCCAAGGTCAGTCAGGGTGCCAGCAGCCGCCAGAAGCTGGAGAGGCGCCCAACTTCAGACCCTCCAAAGGAGAGCAACCCTGCTGACACCTTGATTTTGACATTATCGCCTCCAGAGCCATAGGAGAATATATTTCTGTTACCTTAAGCCACTCAGCTTGTGGAACTTTGTTCTGGCAGTTCTAGGGAGCTAACATACTGACCAATTAAAATTAACTAATAGAATTGAAATCACCTACAACGAAGAGGCTCCATCCAGCCGCAGCATGTAACTGACACATTCCACTCAAGGCAAGTTTCATAAAAGAGCAAATGCTGGTTTTCACAAAGCTGACGTGCCTCCAAACATTCCAAGGGCCTTTAGGGGAAAGAGAAATTTGATCTATTTCTCCCTGCTGGTTGAGAATAGTGTAGCAGTGGATGAGGCTGGTTGCCACAGAGCCATGTCACACACCTGTTTTATGTGTTGCGGTCTCTGGTGGCCAAAGTTAGGCACAAATATCTGAGATGACACTGTGGCCGCAGAGCAGCAGGAAATAAAAGTCCCTCCCCAACTCCCCGTTCATACATCAGACTTAAAATTTGAAATGTGCTCATGGCACATGCCAGAGATAACAGAAGCATCTGCTCCCTTGATGGTGAGCCCCAAATCTCCTGTGCCTGCATCCATGCTTGGTCGCTTCAGTCATATCCAACGCTTCTCAACCCCATAAACCGTAGTCCTCCAGGCTCCTCTGTCCTTGGGATTTTTCAGGCAGTATCCTGGAGTGGGTTGCCATTTCATTCTCCAAGGGAACTTCCTGACCCAGGGATTGAACCCACATCTCCTGCCTTCTAGGCGGATTAGGCAGATTCTT
Organism: Procapra przewalskii; assembly: GCA_006410515.1. Taxonomy (NCBI): domain Eukaryota; kingdom Metazoa; phylum Chordata; class Mammalia; order Artiodactyla; family Bovidae; genus Procapra; species Procapra przewalskii. The sequence continues at coordinate 1,698,321 of SJYF01000173.1, read as the reverse complement.
TACCGTCGGAGCAAATCTCTCAGTGGAGTCCAAATGCCTTAACCTGGCAGCAGCCTCGCGTAGAAGGAGCCCTGCATCCTGCTCAGTCTCATATTGTGCTACTGAGCCTGGAGTTGACTTTGCAGGGTTTTGTCTCTTTGTCAATAAGATGAGGATAACGCCATCACGGGAAGCACTGTCATCAGCCTCTTAACAGAAAGGGAAAGCAGCCTTCTATCTCTTCAGTGGTTGATTTGTTTTCTGCTAATACAACCTGTATGTCTTGAAGCAGATTTCTGTTCTTCCTATTTCAAATGCTGGTGAGCTTCTAGTAAATGTACTGTGTCTTTGGCAATCTTGTTGAGCCCTATGTATCGTGCATTATTTTTCGTATCGATAGCTAATGTGTGCGGAACCTTGCTTCACTGTAGTCACTGTGCGAAGCATTTAGTATATATTCTATTTGTCTTATCCCAGCTCTGGGTGCGGATAGTGATGCTCCCATCATCATCTCCACTTGCCGAGAAGGGGACTGAGGCTCTGAGTGTACCACAGTCACTGACTCAAGATTCCATCCCATTACGGAGTGGGGCTGTCGGCTGGCCTGCCCTCGGATTCAGACCTGGTGGCTTTGGAGCCCAGGCTCCCGCCCACACAAAATAGATGATTATTATAACACCTGTGACTTGCCTTTTAAAAACTGCCCTATCATTGTTCTCTGTTTACCCTGATTTTCTCATTTATTTATACTGTTGTTTGGCATGGATATCGTTTAGCTACTTCAGGAATTTTGAGGGGCAATATATAAAGCTAATATAGGTGATGCAAATATTACCTGAGAGAATATAGGTAAGCTCTAACGTGGTTTCTGATGCATTGAAGTGAAAGTATTAGTCGCTCAGTCGTGTCCAATTGAGAAGCCCATAGACTGTAGCCCACCAGGCTCCTCTGTCCGTGGGATTTCCCAAGCAAGAATATTAGAGTGCGTTGCCATTCTCTCCTCCAGGGAATCTTCCTGACCCAGGAATTGAACCTGGGTCTCCTGCATTGCAGGCAGATTCTCTACCATCTGAACCATTAAAGGAACACAGTAAACACCATCTCTCTGGCTTCCCATTCAATGCCCAATACTAGAACCACACTCAGTCTGGTTGCTTCTGCTGCCTCTTTTGACTTCCCAGGCAATACTGTAAATTGATTGTAAATGATGCTGAAGAAATAGTAGTAATAATAATACACTACATATGAATCTGTAATGAGATTTCCTGAAATGAATCAAATTTGGAATTAAACTATATATTTTGTCTCTCATACTTTCAACTTAATTATCTAAGTATATAATACATAAGACCCTTCTAAAGATCTTATAAGAGAATTGGTTTAGATTTTTTGTTGGTTTGTTTTATAGGGTAGGCAGAGGGGGAAGATCTCTTTTTAATAATATCAACACTTGTCTAAGTCTCAGTTTTGTTAACCGTAATGCGGGGCTGACAGTGGCTGCTTCACCAGGTTGTCATTATATAACTCAATGCTGAGAACACGTTCCGACTCCATGCTTGGCACTTCTAAAAGGTGCAGTCTCAGCAATAGCATGAACAAATTTAGAAATCAATTTTTAATTAAAAAAATTCCAGGTGTGTTAGTAGGCAGAAGGAAGAAGACTTTTCTTCAGGACCATTTTCAGCTTCTTGAGACTAGAAATGGCAAGTCAGAGTTTGTGATAAAGTGGAGATACTTAAAAGTATCAGAGATCCAGACTGTGCTTAAATTTACTACAACTAAATTCAGGTTCACATGCGAATTAAGAGGGCATCAGAGGACAAGATGGCTGGAGGGCATCACTGATGCAAGGGACATGAACTTGGGCAAACTCCAGGAGATGGTGAGGGACAGGGAGGCCTGGCATGCTGCAGTCCAGGGGGTCGCAAAGAGTCAGACACGACTGGGTGGCTGAACAACAGTAACAATACTGAGCTGTCGTAAAGTGAATTATAACCTGAGAGCTTAAAAATGTGTGCTCATTCTCAGTAGCGTCTTTGCCAGCAAAAGTGATCGCTCCGACCCGGGACAGGATTCTGCCGTAGACACAGTAGTTTTTGAAGGAAGAGCCCTGGTGGTTCCGCAATAAAGAACCCGCCTGCAGGGTAGGAGATCTGGGTTCAATCCCTGGATCAGGAACATCACTTGGAGAAGGGAATGACAGCCCAGGAGATCCAGGTTCAATCCCTGGGTTAGGAACACCGCTTGGAGAAGGGAATGACAACCCACTCCAGTATTCTTGCCCTGAGAATTCCATGGACAGAGGAGCCTGGCGGCTACAGTCCTTGGGTCACAAAGAGTCGGACACGAGTGAGTGACTAACAGAGTCGTGTCCTTAGGCGGGTGCAACTGAAGAAGCAGTACAGCCTCTGCAGGTGGCCGCTTTGCCTCTCACAGAGCTGTGTCCATTTCTCTGGAGGCTGGGGGCTTCCCAGAGCTGATTCCTAGACAATACTAAATATTCTTGGTTTGGTTTCAGTTACTTTTTGGTCTCAACCTCAACACAACCTTGCCTGTGTCATTAAATGGCATCTGGTGGTGAGGTCTTTGGGACATTTTGACAAACAGGTGGATTGTATCACAAGTAAATTTATAAATTTGTAGCCTGAAAGTTCATATTTCTGTTTTGATCATGTGTTCATTCCCAAGCATGATGTGTAAGCTGTTCTTATTTCAGTAAGTTCAGTTCGAGAAGTGCTTTTGTGCTACTGGGACGTCCATTCAAATTCTATACTCTGTTATCAAATGCTAAAAGTGGCGGATATGGGCAAAACATACCAAGTTGGCATCCTGTGAGGAATACTCCTCTGAAAATCGGCATTAACTTCCAGGCCAAAGTTCCAATCAGTTGAGTGTTCGTCACATGATGGAGGGAGAAACATAATAAGAATTACACCTTTCCTGTGAGTGATAAAGAAGCAGTTTAAATAGCAAAACCAATAACTGAAAAATACCCCTTTCGTCTCTAACTTAAGTTTTGCTTTAGATAACCACCAGGAAGAGAAAGCAGCAGTATGCTCATCCCACTGAATTTTTTATAGTCCTCAGGAGAGGAAAGTGGCTTCATGTGAAATAGATGACTGGTCCACGCTGGCTGCATGAGGCAGGGCACACTGGGACAAACCAGAGGGATGGGATGCGGGGGCGGGGGAGGGCGTTTGGACAGGGGCCACGTGTACACCCAGGGCTGATCCATGTCAGTGGACGGCAAAGACCATCACAACATTGTAAAGTAATTGGCTTTCAATTAAACTAGCTAACTAACTAAAAAGAAACAGCTAATACTGTGGCACTGAAATTCCTGCATTCAGGTGACCTGGAGCTCAACAAAGAACTTCACAGGGTTTACAGGGCATCCAAATGCTGGGAGATAGCATCCATTTCCAAAGAAAAATGCAGATCTGTTTGTGATATAAGCTTTTGTGATGTAATTTTTTATTGTTGTATTTCCTTCGATTGTATCTTGTGGGAAACCTGGGAGAGAAAGAAATTGAGTTTTAGAGAAAAAGAGAAGAGAGAGAAAAGGAGAGAACAGTGAACTAGAGAGTAAACACACTGAGAAGTGAATCATTTGCAAGTAATCCTTCTATTAGAAATGGTCCAGCAGATTCTTATGACACAGCTAAAGTATAAACAGTGTAACGGGACACATGGCTATTATGTAAATTCTAAGCTTTGCATTTAAAAATTATATGCAGGCTAATCAGTTATGGACTAAAAGAGACACTGAAGTGTTACCAGAAAAGAACTATTCGAGTACTAAATAGTAAGGATAAGAAAAAAGAAAAAATACCGCCACAAGACCACTTTACAAAACAAACACTGGGAGTTTGAGTGGCCAGCTGGAAGCCACACCTCTAAGCAGCTTTCTGATTGCAGACCTCATGGGCTTTCCACCAGGCTATGCTGTCCCCTGCAGCACAGTTACACGGGGTTGGAGATGTTTACTATTTTGGTAATGGACTGCAAATTTGAGAGAGCTATTTCCAAGGGCAATCTTCCTATTGCATTAGGCAGCAAAGAACCAGGAATACACAAGCCAGTTCTTACCTCTGTTCTGTCTGTCAAACCTTCATCATGTCCTCTTCTGAGGCCTTGCTTTGCCTGTTTATAAAATAAGAAGTAATAAAAGCTTCCATCTCTCAGAGATGAGAGCTTTAAGGAACATTAGATCACTTATGAGAGGAGCTTTGTGTTCTTTAGAAGGAAAGTACATGACAAAGTAACATTTTTCACTGTAATTGTCTAATATGTCATAAAAAAAAACAGTGCTGGAAAGATAATTAAGTATGTGGCTTTGACAGAGGAGTTGAAAGGAATGAAAAACTGATGAAAATAAAAATAGTCTGTTATCTTGGTGACTGGATGGTATTACCTTATAAGGGCATTTCTGAGCCCATGGTTCTACTAAGACAGTTCTTTATTAAAAACCAGATGAGTATCTATAGCCCCATTAATTGTGTTGTAAGCTAAAATCCAGACTCCTCTGGGAGTAAAATTTGAAACATAAAGATCAGTGGTCTGTTCTTATTAAATTGCTATGTCAGGACCCTACGATAAATGAAATATTTGGAAAAGGTCAGGAATGGATCAGTGAAAATGACTCCGAATTAGGAAGCAGAACTTGTTAGGGAAAGGTTGGAGAGAGAGAATAAAATAGAAGACAAGTTATAGGCTGAGAGATGTATGAGAGGTGGATGGTGACTGGAGGCCAGAATGAAAAGAAATTGCTTTAAATTATGACCAGAGGATTATAAGCAGTGCTCTAGGGAGACCCTGATGCATCTGAGAGTTGTAAGCTACTGGAATGCACTATTGATTGAATTTATAGAATCTCTCTTTTTTTTGGAGATACATTTAATAATAGGCCACCTTTCCATCTCAGCATACTGCTAGAGGCACTAGATGAAAGGGCACATTCTATCATAGTGTGTGGTCATGCCCTGAGATAATTAAATTTGGGGTCAGAGTACTTCAGGATGTAGAGTCTTTCACCCGAAGAGCAGCAGCTTTGCAGGACCCCGTGAAATGCTCCTTGGCATGTTAAGTAAAGACCTTATGAGAAAACATAAGACTGTTTCTTTTTCTCATAGCTACAGAATTCTGATGACTTCAGCAGTAGCATCAGAAAAGCCGCCCCATTGTCAGTACCTGTTATGGAAAGATTTTGGAGTTTAAAGGACTCGCCACATTCTGTCACCTTATGAGGGCTTCCTCCTTGGCACAGTGGTAAAGAATGCGCCTGCCAGTGCAGGGGACTGCCCTGGAGTAGGAAATGGCAATGCACTCCAGTATGCGTGCCTGGAAAATTCCATGGAGAGAAGAGCCTGGCGGGGTACAGTTCATGCAGTCGCAGAGTCAGACATGACTGAGCAACTGAGCATGCACACACTTTGGTACCCCAAATGGCAAAGAGTGTGGGATGCCTCCTTTGAAAATTATTAAATGTTTATAAAAAGCAGTAATTATGTAATCTCAGACTATTTCTATACAATTAATATGCTTTTAAAATGCCAGTAGTGGGGGTAAACAAACAGTTTGGCATGGACTAGAATATTACATAAGGCTAGTTATCTGGGGTATGTTAAATGCCTGATAGTTGCTTGAATTGCTTAAGGCATGTAAAGCAGCCTCCAGTGCATCTTGCTTTTGTTTTTTTTGTTAAGTTGGCATGGAAAAACATTTAAATGTAAGCTTTTTGTGTTAAGTAGAAGATTAGGTCAGGAAGAATAATGACTCATATCTGTTACTGATGTGCTCATTTTCACTTTTAACTCAAGCTTTGTTTTTCCAGCAAGTTCCAGAGCAGCCTTATTTAGATGGCTCGTTATGTGCTGGACCCATTGTTCCATTTCATCCAGCAGTGCTACCATGATCGTTTGATATCACCTTTGTTGAAAATACTCTTCCCCCAACACTAGCAGCACCTGTTAAAACCCTACACATTCTTTAAGATTCAACTCAAAGATCCTTTGTCCAGTTCCCTCCTTGTTCCCAATTTGGAAGGACAGTTTCCTGTCAGGGGCACATCCATGGGACCCAGCCTTCCCTGGGGTCTCAGCTGGTAAGGAACCCACCTGTAGTACAGGAGACCTGGGTTCGATCCCTGGGTTGGGAAGATCCCTTGGAAAAGGGGATGGCAATCCACTCCAGTATTCTTGCCTGGAGAATCCCCGTGGACAGAGGAGGCTGGTGGGCTTGGGGTCACAAAGAGTCTGACTGACATGACTAAGCAAGTAAGCACAGCACAACACATGGTACCTAGTTCATACCTTCTGTTGGCCTTATCAGAACTGGGCTGTTTATATCTATCTTAATCTTAATCTTTCCCTCCTTAATCAGAAGCATTTTGAAGGCTTTGATGTCTTGTTTATCCTTGTCTTTGCAAAGTCTAGAACCCCGTCATGCATATAGTGGATATTAACTAAATATTTGTTGCATCTGTTTCCCCTCTTGCCACCTCTTTACCCACCATCAGTGGCCTTGTCTTTGAATTGAATGTCTGAATTGAAATGGCCTTTGAATTGAATGCCTTTTGCCCACTCTCACTTTGGCCCTCTTGCTCTGGGCTTCTCTTGATGATTTATAGCTGAATTCCTGCCCCAGCTACCTCATCTGAGCCTGTTCAGATTTCTTGGCAGTCTTGCCCTCTCCAAGCTTTGAGAAGCTATCAAATCCCACAGGTACAACTTAGAGCTCAGGGGACTTTTCCAGCCTTCGCCTTTTTCGTTCCATTCCCTCTTCCTGTGTTTGCTTTGGGGTTCCTAGTTTCTAACCTGGTTCCATGTGCTTGAGTTTGGCCTCTGGATCATTCCATCATGTCATAGCCCTTACTGGGCAGCTCTTTGCTTTGTTTTCTGTTCTCATTCTGCCAAGGAACTGACTCTTGGCTCTACTTTCCCTGTATGTTTTCAGCCCAAATGCACATCACCATCCAACATATCGCACATCCTAGTAGAGACACAGAGGCTGCTGTTCTCCTTGTAGGAAAGGGAATTATGGTCCCTATTGCCAGGGTCCAGCCCCGGTGGATCCAGGGTGATTTGAAGGTGGGGACGGAATTGGAGTCCTAGGAAAAAACTTACTTAATTACAGATATATAGAGAAATTAGAAACAGATAGTGTAGTAGGAAATTTAGTGGAGAAAAAAGAGGCTGAATAACTTGGTTTACGTGGAATACCAATCACCACCTACATAGGCCACAGGCGTCTTTCCGTTCTCCTGGAGGAGAGGAGGCACTGAAGCCTCCCTGGTCCGATCTTAGAAGCCCAGGCAAAATTAGCAGGCTTGGTGAGTAATCACATTCCAGATGGGAATTCAGCCAGCAAAATGGGGAACAAGAAAGAAAAAACATGGGGAAATCACTCTTTCCAGAAACTGATCCCATTTCTTTATTTTTTAGGTTTGCTTATGTACCTTTTGTTACACATAGGGATGAATACAGAGTCACGTGGGGGTCAGCAGTCCTGACCTTTATCAAAATCAGGTGCTTTACATAAAAAAAAGGTCTTAGGGGTTTTACATCATCTTCTGGCCATTACGACCCTTTCTTTCTGATAACCAAAAACTTATTTTTTCCAAGGGTGTTTTTTCTTAAACCAGGCACCACCCTCCAAATAAAGTTGCATTCCTATAGGGTGAGGGTGTAGTGAGTTACAATCAAGAAAGGAATTTATTTAACCCAAGGTTAACATGATCAATTTTAAAGGTTAATACTTATTTCTCCTATGTGCTAGTTACATTTATTATAAAGGCAGGGAATATGGAGATTTAGCAGCAAACATCAGCCCAACAAATGAAAACCCTTCACCAACGTTCCCCTTAAGATCTATTTAGTCTTAAGATAGTGATAAAGTTGCATTTTTACATAGCAAGGACACAGTGATTTATAACAAAGTACAGTGATTTATAGCAAAAGAGAAAATTCATTAACTCAAAAAGTCTAGTACTGCTAACATCAAAAACTACTATATTTTCTTTTCTATATTCCAAATACATTGATTAATATATTCCCAGGTGCCTAAGGATATGGAGGCCTGGCAGCAATCATTGACTCAACAATGAGAAAAGCCCTATGCTAATTAAGACTCTCAAAATACTCCAAACTCTCTGTGCTGTTTATGGTTGAGAGGTAGTAAACAATCATGTGTGTAGTGGGAGGAGTATGGATAATCCTGTCACACAAGCTAGTTTGCCAGCAGAGAGGTTTGATCTGAGACAACCTTGTCCCACCCAGGGCAGGGAATTAGCAGCCAATTACTGGCACAACAAATAAACCCTTCACCAATATAATTCCTAACCAACCCACTATACCAATAATTTCTAACCTCCCGAAAGAATTTGCCTTTAGTAAGTCTAAAACATCTCGTGCCTCTCATGGTCGGGAGGCTGTAAACAATCATATGCGGCTGGATGACCCTGTATAGGCAGGCCAGATAACTTTCAGAGGAGTTCGTAAGTTGAAACACTCTTGTCACGCCCAGGAATTTTTATTGACTTGGAGCTGCATGTTTACTCCTTCTCCGAGAGAACCAGTAGGGAACAGCCCCCCAAAAGTCAGAGGTGTAGGTGAGAGCATGAAACAGTAAAGTAGATAGACTCTGGTTTTGGAGGTAGATGCTCAGGAACAGGTGGTTTCCTGAGGCTTGATCACGCCTTTGCGTATGCCAAGCCTCCTTCTTCATGACCTTTGCCATGGGCGGAGTTCCTCACGCTGGCTCCCGGCCCCCTATGAAATTAACAAGTCAGAGTCTTATATCAGCACCCCAAACCCTGTGTAATCTGCCCTCACCCTCTCTAGGCAAGCTTCTTTGCCCTCTCACACCAAGTACCCCCCTGTTGGGTGGCTCTTTTTGGTGACTTTTGAGAACGATGGGTTCCTGCCCCCTTGGGGAATTTGCTTGTGCTGGGATGGCCTGTTATCTAAAACAGCATCCTTTTTACTCTCATTTTTCCATCGCACTCCAATTCAAAATCTATTCTCGCAATGATTTTATTGTCCCACAATTCAGGCCATCTGATTTTTCCCCATCTTCACCCACACAGTGCATTTATGATTTTGGCCTTCACTGAATTGTTATCTTACATTTGTTCCAGGAATGGGCATCTCATCTTATCATCTAGCTGATAAAGTTTCCTGTGGGTGGAGGGGGGCAAGGAGGAGATGCCCTAGTCTTCTCTTTTGCCCACTGCGCCTCCCTCAGAAAATGTAATTGTATTTGTGTTTACATATGCATGTGGGTGTGCACACACACAAACATATTGGTATGTGCCATGCTGTCCATGATTTATTTACCTTAATCTATACAAGTAGGGTTGCCAGATAAAATACAGGATGAAAATACTGAGTTGTGCAATATACTAAAGAGTTATCCAAACTTTATTCGTTGTTTGTCTGATGTTCAAATTTAACTGAGCAGCTCATATTTTAATTTGCTATATGTACCAATCTTTTACACAAAGCATTCATTACATTTGTTATTTTGGGAGTGAGGAAACTAAGGGTCCATGGCATTCAGTCACTTGCTCAGAGCTAGATGTCAGATAAAATCTTCGGTCTGGAAAGGTTCTCTGAGCTTAGTAAGTGTGAAATACTGTGATGGTGCACAGAATGACTTGATGCCCTTCAAGATTACCTCAGTCCACTTTGTCTTAACTTCAGCTCATCTTCAGATCTTCTGCTGTGAAGATAAAGTACTGTTCAATAGTTGGAAAATGCATTTCTCTAAATATTATCTTAACATGGAATTGGACCTCTTCTGAGCATGGAAGCATACACCTAGGCATAAAACTTAGCCACAGTAGGTACCACAGAAAGCAGTGGAAGTGAAATATATTGTGCATGATAAAGCACCTATTAAATACTCCTTAACAATTTTTGTGCTTCACTTCATATACTTCCCTGTAAATATTGGTTTCCTTTATTAGGCTGTGGTTATGGTGAATCACATTAGCACTTTGCAAAATATTTTTTTAAACCACCCATCTCCTACAATTATGTTAAATTAAATTTAATTCAGGCTCTCTTGTCTAGAAGAAAATATCTTTGCATTTAGCAAATCTAATTAGCGTTACAGACCTTTCCCATTAAGGGAGGCGTCTTGGAATATTTCCCTTGAATAGAGACACTCTTTTGTCTATTAATGAAGGAAAACATGGGAAAAGTTTAGGAAGCTTCACCAGATAACCTTCCGCTTCTTTTGTATTTTCCTCCTTTCTGTCAGGGGTTTGGTGGAAAGCTTTGCTCTGGGTTGGTCTATGGAAATCACACTTAAAGGGAAATGGAAATTGATAACCTCTCAAATTAAAATACTAATACATTAACTCAGACATGGCCAGCCTAGGATAAAGTTCATCTGACGTATAGTCTGCCTTTATGATGCTCAGCAAAACTAAAGAGTGTAACTAATATCTTTGGTTTTCTTTCTTCACATTCTGAGTCATTCTCCTTTCTCTGCCTCTCCTTTTTTAAATTGGGCTATTCAGTTCAGTTCAGTTCAGTTCAGTTGCTTAGTCGTGTTCAACTCTTTGCAACCCCATGGACTGCAGCACGCCAGGCCTCCCTGTCCATCACCAACTCCCAGAACTTACTCAAATTCATGTCCATCGACTCGGTGATGCCATCCAACCATCTCACCCTCTGTCGTCCCCTTCTCCCACCTTCAATCTTTTGCAGCATCAGGGTCTTTTCCAAGGAGTCAGTTCTTCATATCAGGTGGCCAAAGTATTGGAGTTTCAGCTTCAACATCAGTCCTTAAAATGAATATTCAGGACTGACTTTCTTTAGGATGGACTGGTTGAATCTCCTTGCAGTCCAAGGGACTCTTTAGAGTCTTCTCCAACACCGCAGTTCAAAGGCATCAATTCTTAAGCGCTCAGCTTTCTTTATTTTCCAACTCTCACATCCATATATGACCACTGGAAAAACCATAGCTTTGACTAGACAGATCTTTGTTGGCAAAGTAATGTCTCTGCTTTTTAA
>SJYF01000173.1:1671019-1685373 GCA_006410515.1 Procapra przewalskii | reverse complement strand
CTATCCCTACAGAGATACGTGTGCTAATTATTTGTAAATTAGAATATTTCACTTCATTTTCTAAACATGCAGAGGAACACTTTCAGTAGGTTGAAAATGTCCAAAACAAAAAAAACCAAAAAAAACCACACCTGATTGGAAAATTAGTCATTATCTCAGCTGGAGGGCAGTATTTTACCTTGAGCTGTGTTTTGAATAGCCTGTGGAATGTACTTCGATTATTAGAACTACAGATTTAGAATTTAAAATGATGCCACTTTGTATTCATGTAGAGGCCTTCATTTTAGAAATTTTCACTGCTGAAAAAATTCCTTATCTATCATCATGTAGGAAGAAAAATGATGAAAATGATAACTGCAGTCATGGACAATGAAGTTATTGGGACCGTAATTAATATTTGCACGTCTTCAACAATCAAGATAACCCAGTCTCTGTTCTTAGGATGTGGCCATTCTGTAGAAATGAGGGATTGGGGAAATATGAAGGAGTTAGGACTGGATATGATAATGAATTTTGTTTTCATTGTTTCATATTCTGGTGACTGTAAATTTAATTTTCCATTGTCTTTCTGCACTTTCCACAATCAGCATACTTGCCAGGACATCTTAAGGTAGAAAACTTGGCTGAATGCATTAAAAGAATTGCCTCACATTCAGGAGAGAAATTTTTCACTTCTATAGATAAGTAATAAAATAGCATTCAGTTATTCTTACAACATTCCAAGTGCTTTTCCATATACTTTAAGTATGTGAACATATTAGTCCTATATGATAGGTGCATGTTTTTTGTCCTGACTTTGGGGAACAAGGCACAAATTGGTAAAGCAAATTTCCCGAATTTTCGCAACTATTAAGCGGATTCAAGATTCCAACCCAAGTTTGCTTCTAGAGCCCAGGATCTTACTGAGTATTCTCTGCCACCTCTGTCTCTTCCTCCTTTTTAAATTTTCCCTTTTTTTTTTGTCCCTGAAATTCACCATACCTACTACTATCAAAAACTTTTTTCTTCTTTCCTTTCTTTCACTTTTCTTTTCCCTTCTTACTTTTTTCCTTCTTCTTTCACCTCCTTTCTATTTCAGAATAAAGTGGGGAGAAAAGGCCAAGAGAAGAGGGTGGCTGGTAAAAGTTGGCCCCACTGAGGTCAGACATGGAGAGAGGAAAATGCTGAGATCAATGGCTGGGTGTGTCGGTAGATAAGACCGGTGACATATCGGCTGGGGAGCAAAGAAGTGGGTAATGAAAGCCAGTTTTCTTACTGTCAGAGGAGAAGGATGTTACTGTTACAAACAGTAGAAGGAGAAGGCTAGAGTGACTCTGTGATGTTGGATTGGAATTAGAGGTATTGCTATATTCAAGATATATAGGTAGCTGTAGAAATAAATATAGATGCAAGGGCATGTGTGTGTGTTTATATACAGATATTTCTTAGTTCTGTGCAGGAGGGACACCTCAGTATCAATAAACACACCTGAGCCCAGCCTGCATCCTTAGAAATGATAAAGCCATGAAGGTGAGCAGGGACTGAAGGGTGTCTTCCTGACTGAAGAAGACTACAGAGCTGTGACCAGTAAATGCCATGTGTGGTCCTGGGTTGGATCCTTCTCTGTAAAGGCAATTATCAGGACCACTAGTCACATCTGAGCAGTGTCTCTGAGTGAGGGATGTATGAAGGTTCATTATGCTCTGCTTGTAGCTTTTCTGTTAATTTGAAATTATTTTGAAATAAAAATTAAAAGAAATAATAGTATTGGCCAGGATCACAGTTGTCTTGTTAATTTCTGGTTCTTTTTGTCAGTAAATTTAAAGTCTGGAATTTAATCAAATCCCCAGAATCGAGGATTATTAAACTCCACTAATTGTGGATTAAATAAGAGTTTCTTTTAATGGCAAATAGTAACTCTGCATAATGGTAATATTTTTATATGCTTTCTTTTCAGAATGTACTCTGATTCACTGAAATACCATGCTTTTAAGAAATGGGCTGCATTTCAGCAACCTCTTTTCCTAAATTGCTTTTGTAAAAATCATGTTTCTGAATGATACTGACTGGAGACTTTTTTAGAACACTGGTTCCAGGTAATTAAGAGAAAGATGTTTTCCTTGTCTTGGAATAATTTCAAATGTGAGAAATGGCGAATGGCAAAAATGAAATGTGTAAATCTGGACAACTGATTTCCTGTCAGCATAAGTTTACCTGCGATCTCTCGGTCGGAAAGATCCCATGGAGAAGGAATGGCAACCCACTCCAGTATTCTCGCCTGGCAATCCCAGGGACAGTGGAGGCAGCGTGCTGCACTCCCTGAGTTAGCAAAGAGTTGGCACAACTTAGCAACTGAACACTAATGAGGATGACAATGTTTACAGCTGATGTGTTCTCCTTTTACTTAATTTTCTTCTAGACACGAGAGAATATCAATGTGACATTTTCTAAGGATTTTTTATTTGATGTTAAAGTGGGCCTTTTATAATCTCCTTAAATTCAAAAGAATTCATTACATTATATTCAGGATCCTCAAGACAGGGACCTATATCTGTCGAAAATGGAGGGTTTAATTATACTAACTTGGTTATTAGTGTGATTTCATTCAGCAGGTCCCAGGTACTGCCTTTTCTTTCGTCTCCAGTATCCAGGATGGGACTGGTTATAATTTTTTACTCTTATTAAAAAGGTGCTTTGGTCATTATCTTTGTAAATCTGTTTCTATTTTGCCTTTAGAAAAAAATTCCTAGAGGCAGACTTGCAAGTCAGAGAGATGAGATTTTTGAAGTGTTGCTAAAATACTTGTAGGCACATGAACTAAAATGCCCCTCGTGATTTTAACTGCTTAAGCTTTTTTTAATAATTAAAAATGCTAAAGTATAGCATATTTAACTTAGCGAAATGAAACCTTGATCTTGAATGTGGCATCAAAATAGTGTGTCTACTGACTCAGACCACATCATGGTATTGGAGCATAGAATTTCTGATGCCTAGGGACTTGGGAGAAGGTGAGGTTGCAAGCTCTGCCTAAGGCCGAATCTCACCAAAGAAGAAATTTGTTCATTTTTTCTTATCGGTGGATTTGGAGCAAGGTTGGTCATGCGTTTGAAGCCTGTTGTCCAGTCCTCACCACATCTCTGAGTCACTCAGAAACTTCTAGGACTTGAGGCAGCCAGTCTCCTACTTCGCTTTACCATCAAGAGGATGGCCATATAAGGCGAAGGATCTTCTCCAGTAGATTTGTGCTCAAGACTTGGAGAGCATACGTGATTTCAGCAGTGGTGCCCCTTTGCTGTGGTTCACTTTGAATTCTCTTGTAGAGTAACAGATCTCTAGCAATCGCCTTTGTTGCACTTCCTTTTTGGTGTTGCTTGGCGTGATGCACAGATATTTCATTTGTGTTTTGCAATAAGATGCTGTTCCAGGGCAAAAATGGAATGTTTTCTTCTTCCAGTAACTTGCCAGTGTGGTACATCCATTAAATCCAGTTACACATGTAACAGAATGTACTATTGTTATTGGCAGTGACCTCATTGATTAATTACAGGCTGACCCTCTTGACGACTTCCTACTGATTTTACTTCCTGAGTGATTAGTTCTAATGTTGCTTATACAGTTGGAGTAAAGGAGGCTTACAGTAATAGTCCTGCTTTGGAACATTCTCTGCTCTACTGACATTAATTAACAAAATACTCCACAGAGGAAAATGGGTATTTTTGGTGGCGCAGGTGAAGAGTTGAGAGGCTTGTTCTGGACCATTCAGCAAGTCACTGGTATTCACAGATCAGCTGAGAAAGAAGTCGACCTTTTTTTTTTTTTTTTTTTTTTTGTAGATATCAGCCAGTTGAGTTTGGAGCATAAGTAGACAAGGACCCACAGAAGAGCAAATAGTATTTGACACGTTTCCCACAAAGTAAGACCACAAAAGCCTGGCCCCCATTCTGACTGTGCATACTAGTCGCTTCAGTCGCGTCTGACTCTTTGAGATCCCATGGACTGTGACACAGGAGGCTCCTCCATCCATGGGGACTCTCCAGGCAAGAATACTGGAGTGGGTTACCAGGTCCTCCTCGGGGGATCTTCCTGACCCAAGGATTGAACTCGAGTCTGTTCTGTCTCCTGCATTGGCGGGTGGGTTCTTAACCACTAGTGCCACTTGGGAAGCCCCATTCTGACTCTGCTGCTGCTGCTGCTGCTGCCACTGCCACCAAGTCGCTTCAGTTGTGTCCGACTCTGTGCGACCCTAGAGACGGCAGCCCACTAGGCTCCCCTGTCCCTGGGATTCTCCAGGCAAGAACACTGGAGTGGGTTGCCATTGCCTTCTCCAGTGCATGAAAATGAAAAGTGAAAGTGAAGTCACTCTGTCGTGTCCGACCCTCAGCGACCCCATGGACTGCAGCCCACCAGGCTCCTCCGCCCATGGGGTTTTCCAGGCAAGAGTACTGGAGTGGGTTGCCATTGCCTTCTGCTAGGTAGGATAAGAATTAAGCTGTCATAAAGAAGAAACTTCTGAAGTGCAGTAGAATAATGAGACAGTTTGCTTGCGTTTCACGTAACAGGACCAAGGTGACAGCTGAGGCAGGTGCGGTGGTCTGCTCCAAGTGGCCAGTCAAGGGCTAGGAGTTGTCCATCATGTGGCCCCACTAACTCCTTGGGTATTATCTTTCTGTCTGTGGTTGAAGCTGAGTCCTAGGCACATCCATGCTTCAGCTCATAGGGAAAGGAAAGGAAGGAAGGGCGTATGGCTTGACCTCTTAGTTGGAGATGACCTAGGAGTTGCATTCCGTTGGCCAGAACTCTCCATACCCAGCCGCGAAGGAAGGCGGAGAATATATGTGGTTTCTAGCTGAGTGGCCAGACTTTTCTATTACTGCAAAAGGAGAGAACAGACAGTGGTGGGCAAGAGGCAGTTTCTACCTCAGATTTATTGGCTGTAGCACTCCCCCTTTTACCAGTGAAAGTTTTGTCAAACAGCATGTAACTAGCCACGTACAGGTGAAAGTCTTGTCTGATTCTTTGTGGCCCCATGGAGTACAGAGTCCATGAAATTCTCCAGGACAGAATATTGGAGTGGGTAGCCTTTCCCTTCTCCAGGGGATCTTCCCGACCGAGGTCTCCTGCATTGCAGGTGGATTCTTACACTTATGGGTACTCAGTCTATTTTCACTGAATGAGATGATTCAGTTATGAATTCAGGTGTGAAGTATAGCGGGTTCTAATCCACCGATCCCAATTCTCTCTCTCCTCACACCATCTCGGCACAGTTTTCTCCTCCTTATTAAGCTGTGTTGCTTACTTAAGCTTAACCTTGCTTGCGTGTTCAGCCAAGTGGATATATCATGCTCGCTTTATTTGGGTGAGCGTATTTTTCAGCATGACTTTTGATGCTCTCTCTGGCCACGCAGACGACATTTCTTCCCCTCTGATCTCCGTAACAAAGATGTGACACGTCTAACTGAACCCTAATTGAGGCTATTCATATTGTGAAGCTGCTGTCTCCTTCCATATCAAGCCCTGTTTGTCATAAAAGTATGCTTAAATACAGGAAATCAATCTTGTACCGTCAGTAAGCCCGTGGAGTACCAGCCTGCTGCTTCAGACCAATACAAATAGGTGCCTAGTGTTCATGTTTGTCCCCAGTTAAAATTTCAGTGGAATTCTAAATTGGAGCAAATTTCTCTCCCTTTAGAAACTCACCTTTTCCTTCATTGTTTCCTTTTGGTATGATTTCAGCAAATATTCTTAAGCAGATGCTCAGATTCAAGTGCTTTGGATTCAAGATACTCGTATTCAAGTACGTGATTCAAGTGCTTCGTACATGGAGGCTTACACATGGAGATTTTTTAGTCCGGGGAACTTACTCATGAGTGATATAATCAAAGTTTCAGGAGGTTGGGGAGTGGCAGATCAATGCAAGATGTGAGAGTGTGGCAAAGGCTTCTTGGGAGAAGGAAGATTTAAACTTGGCCTTTAAACCTTGGGTAGGGACGTATGGTAGGAAGGCTTTTCTGGCAGGAGGAGGAGCTGAGCTAGGAGATGGGAAAGTTCAGTCACAGAGGGCAGTAGCGTGTTTGGAGGGAAGGTGGAGTGGTAAGGAAGAAAAGCCCCTGCATGAGTAGAGAATTCAAATTGTAGATCGACGAGCAGCTGCCAAGCTGTGTGACAGGTGGCCAGGCTCGCAGGACACAGTTTCTTACCATAAAACCAAGCTGAGCCTTTAACTAGTTCTCACTACTTCTGTTGTCCCCTAAAAATAGCTGACTTTGTATAAAAAGGTTGAAGAAAAAGTGCTTGAAAACTAACATTGATTTATTCGTAAGACTAGTCCTCTGTTTTACAGTAGTTGTCTCGTTTGATCGGGCACAAAGGCTTCAGAAGCACTTGCTTATCAAGCAACCGCTGGAGTATATTATCAGCCGCTGGAGTATAGTATCAGCTGCTGGAGTATATTATCAGCGTGCACTGCATGTGCCGGTCTAGCTGCTGCTGCTGCTAAGTCGCGTCAGTCGTGTCCGACTCTGGATGACCCATAGACGGCAGCCCACTGGGCTCTTCTGTCCCTGGGATTCTCCAGGCAAGAACACTGGAGTGGACTGCCATTTCCTTCTCCGCTAGCATGCTGAGGTACAGGTAAAAAACAAAGGCGATGTTTGTTGCCTTTATCTTACATCCCTTCTTTTCTTTCATTACTAACAATCCCTCTATAGTTTAGGATGGTCAGAGGAGCTACGATGTTGACACAGAGGCTAAACTGTGCTTAAAGCAGTCTTTACAAGACTGGTAACCAGTCTTGACTTATAAGCAGTCTTGGTTACAAGACTTCCCAGTTTCTGTCTCTTACTCAGTCCAGCACAACCCATTTCTACTGCTGGAATTATCATTCAACCCTAAACCCAAGGAGACTGACCTCTGTGTGTCTTTAAATCAAAGGCAAAAGAAGGAAAGCTAAGGGGCCTGGATGTTTTCAAATTCAGGCCCCTTTGAAAGAATTCTATTACCAAGCCAAATGTAAATTTACCTGCCCTAGGAACAAAACAATAAAACCCACTTAGAGTACTTAGGATGGCTTTCTGGCTTTGAAATATGGCTTTGGTGACCTCATATCCTCTAAGGCTGAAGTTTAATATTTTAATATCCCTCATCTCTGCAGTAAATGCCAGAATAGCTATGGTTCTTAATGGGCCCCTGTGCCTCCCACAACTGGTTTCTGCACTGGGTGTATCCACAGTGCAGGTCTCAAATGTAAGGAGCCCTGTAAGAGGCCACATTCTGGGAGAGGATTTTGGAAGGATTCTGGAATACTGTGGAATGTATTCATCTATTTCTGTCAGTTCCAAGAATTCACTCACTTAATGTAAACAACCACATCACAACAACAGAGGCATAACAGCTGGGACTTTACTGTGTTAATTACATTACCCTCGGACTTCCCTGGCAGTCCAGTTGTTAAGACTTTGCCTTCTAAGGCAGGTAAGCTGTTAGTTTGATTCCTGCTCAGGGAGAAAAGATCCCACATGCCTCGCAGCCAAAATCTAAAACATTTAAAAAAAGAAGGAATATTGTAGTAAATTCAATAAAGACTTTTTAAAAGTGGTTAATATGAAAAATTACATCCCTCTTAATTATCTTATTCCATGTAGAACATCATCATCTCCTAAAGAGTTTTGTTTTGCTTGTTTTTTTAATGTCTAACACGGTATCTCTAATGCAGAGACTGCTAGGCATACCAAGTCAATTTTTGCTAAACTATAAGCGTATCAGTTGTTTTACAAAGCTCATGACAGGAACTTTGGAGAAGGCAATGGCAACCCACTCCAGTACTCTTGCCTGGACAATCCCATGGACAGAGGAGCCTGGTAGGCTGCAGTCTATGGGGTCACTAGGAGTTGGACATGACTGAGTGACTTCACTTTCACTTTCCACTTTCATGCACTGGAGAAGGAAATGGCAACCCACTCAAGTGTTCTTGCCTGGAGAATCCCAGGGACGGGGGAGCCTGGTGGGCTGCCGTCTATGAGGTCGCACAGAGTTGGACACAACTGAAGCGACTTAGCAGCAGCATCATGACAGGAACTTAAAATATTTTTGCTTCTAAAAAGGCATAGAATTTTATCAATTTAGCTGCAGGCTGAATAGCAAGCATCCAACTTCTGACAGATGAATTGTTACAAAGGAAAAGGAGCCTTTTCTGTCAGTTTCTTTGGACCTATATCTTGTTTCCGCAGTAGTTAAACTGAAAGAATGTGCTATTTGGTCATTTATTCAGTATTTCTTCTAAGGCTTTGGGGATACAGAATAAATAAGACAACAGCTCCTGCCTTCAACTCCTTCTCAGTCTTGTAATCAAGGAGTATGTGTCATTTTAAAAATTATCTAGACACTACTTTTATAGACCACAATATTGCCCAACAATAGATCAGGAATCTTCTAAATCTGCTAATTATTGTTTAAAAATAGTATGAACCATATTTTGGTACTGATTAAAGCAAATTTATTACATTTATGGAACAATTGGGCTGCTGGTGGGTATTTGATGATATTAGAGAATTATCTCTCTTTAGTTATTGTGGATATCTTTTTGTTTCTGTGCACATATTTTTTAACTGTGGCAAAACACAAAACATAAATGTTACCATCCTAACATTTTTTAGTGTACATTTCAGCAGCCTTAAGTACATTCCCACTGTTTGGCAATCAATCTCCAGAGCTCTTTTCATCTTGAAAAACTGGAACACAGCACCCATTAAGCAACTCTCCATTCCTCTTTCCAGTGGCTCTTGGCAACCGCTGTTCTCCTTTCTGTCTCTGTGAATCTGACTACTCTAGGTGCCTCGTAGAAGTGAAATTACTGTTTATCTCTGTGGCTGGCTTATTCTGCACAGCATGATGTCCTCAGAAGCCATCTGTGTTGTAACATGTATCAGAATGTCCTTCCTTTTTAAGGCTGAATAATATCCGTTTGTAGGTGTTCAGTTGTGTTAGGCCTTTGCGACCCCATGGACTGTAACCTCTGTCCATGGCATTCTGCAGGCAAGAATACTGGAGAGGGTAGCCGTTCCCTTCTCCAGGGGATCTTCCCAACCCTGGGATTGTACCTGGGTCTCCTGAGTTACAGGCAGATTCTTCATCATCTGAGCCACCAGCGAAGTCCAAGGGTGAGAGGCGTCCCTGGCTGGGCTACAAAGGAAAATGCATACATCACATTTTGTTTATCCATTCGTCTGTGGGTGGATGCCTGGGCTGCTTTCATCTTTTGGCTGTTGTGAATAATACTGCCATGAACACAGATGTGCAAATAACTCTTTAAGGCCCATTTTCAATTATTTTAGGTATATCCAGAAGTGGGATTTCTGGATCAGGTGGTAATTCCATTTTCAATTTTTTGAGGACCACCTTCCTGTTTTTATATCAGTTTCACCATTTACATTCCCACTAACAGTACTGTAAGGAGATCAAACCAGTCTATCCCAAAGGAAATCAGTCCTGAATGTTCACTGGAAGGACTGATGCTGATGCTGAAGCTCCAATACTTTGGCCACTTGATACAAAGAGCCTACTCATTAGAAGAGACCCTGATGCTGGGGAAAGATTGAGGGCAGGAGGAAAAGGGGAAGACACAGGACAAGATGGTTGGATGGGATCACAAACTCAATGGATATGAGTTTGAGCAAGCTCTGGGAGCTGGTAAAAGACAGGGAAACCAAGCGTGCTGTGGTCCACGGGGTCGCAAAGAGTCGAACACGACTGAGCGACTGAACAGCAACAACAGGATATACGCGTTTCAGTTTCTTCACATCCTCACCAACAGTTGTTATTTTTCTATAGTTTTTCCCCTGGTAGCCATCCTCACGGGTGTGAAGTGGCCTAATTCGGTTTAATTTGCCATTTATCAAATGTTTATGGAGCACTTGCTGGCTAAAGGCCCTGGGCTGGGCTGTATTGAGCTCTAAGAGTGCTTCTCTTGCAGTTAGCTGACTGATCCAAAGTTGCCTGGTGACCTCAGCTTACAATAGGTGCATTCTCTTCCCTGAACATTCCAGAAGGACGACTACACCAGGTTAAGGGTCTGGCTGTGACCCTGACGCTGTTGCGTGATGTAGCACCTTGTCTCACGACCTCAGATGAAAGGAATCTTATGATTATGAGCAGATTGTATATTGCGTGTGTTTACTAATGTCTTACGGCACACATACCATTATAATATAGTGTTTGATTCCCAAGCTAGGTCAGGAAAACCTGTGTGCAAAAAGTGGTAACTTGATATGATGATTTTTATTACAAAGCTCAGTTACGTATGTTCCCACTTCCAGGCTGTGGCTTCAGAGACACACCCTGAACAAACTAGGAGAAGCAGGGACCCCTTCGCCCTGCTGTCCGTTTCGCCCACTGATAAGCGGTGGCGTGTGTCACAGTGAGGGCTCAGCACTAGAAGCAGAAGGAATGAGAGGCAGGATTCAGGGAGCTGGGGATGGTGGGCACCGCAAGGACTTTGGATCCCAGTTATTTAACTTGCACATCTGTGTAAGTGAATATGAGAATGACTGAATAATCTTCTTAGTCCCTGGGTGTTTAGAAGCATGAAAACAAGACCATTTGTCACTGCTGTGTACCAGTTGCCCTGGAACCTTCATCGGCCTTCACTTAGTCAGTGGGCCATACTTGTATGGAACTCATCCTTTCACTGCCTCGTGGGGCAGGCCCTCTGCTGGGCATGGGAATGCAGTGTGGTGAAAAAGGTAGCTGAGCTTACGGCGGACACTTAGGGTCAGCTGGTATTTATGGATTATTCATAAGGCAGGGGCTCTTAGTTGAAAGATTGCCTATACATTTTGCAATGATACCCCAGATTGCTTTACCGTAAAACCCAGCCCCCTTTCCCCACCCTTGATGTTTGCTGCCAGAATCCACAGCATGCTTCAGAACGCTTTCTATTTTGGTAGTACTTCTGAAAACGTGTGAGGTGGATTGCTTGCAGGGGAAAAATATATTATATATAGTAAGCGTCACTTAAGATATAGTATTAGAAAAAGCATACATCTTAAAGCACTCATTCAGATACATAGTATTTTTTTGGAGTTAGGAATGAGCATCTTCTTGATGCCCACGTGTGCTCTACAGAAACCATGTGAGCTCTTTAATTTCACCCTCCCCTTTTCCTTGGTAAGACGAATGCTGATTTTTGGCAGGAAGGATGGGACTTGTCAGGGATGTGAACCTCGTGGCTGAATCTGTTGTAACAGTGTGTGAGTTCAGGTGAGGGCTGTGGGGGCAGAGAGACTGGGGAAGCAAGTCTGTAGGCGCCCACATCCCTACAGGCGCCTCTGGACACTTCCCTTCCCCAGCCTGTGGGTCCTCTTTGGCTTCACCTTCGATTATATTTCTGAGAAGCTCGAATCTGTTGAATCGAGTACAAGGATGTGGGCAGCAGAACAAAAAGTGTTTTATTTATTTCCTGACAGGCTTTTAACACGCTGTGGTTATAATGGGAGAGAAATGCATTCTGTCCACAACACAAATTGCTTTTCTTCGCGAACATTATGGTGGTACTTCCTGGCGCAGGATTTCCATGGTTCTTGAATTTGCTCTCTCTTTTGTTGGTTTGTGAGCTAAGAAAGAAAAGAACAAGAGCTTTGTAACCCTAATAACGAAGTAATAATTAAGTCTTTTATAAAGGCAAGCTTATTCCCACATCTTATTCCAAGGTACAAGACATACTTGCTCATTAGGAGGCATTGTAAGTACTCAGTGGTAATGTATCAGGCGTTAGATGGCATAAATAAATATGACCTCATTCATGTGGAGCTTCACCCCTGAGACTGATACTTCGTGTGCTTTCGGGCCCCGTCTTGAATGCTGTAAGTGTGGTACAGTAACGGTGCTGGGAGACTCCGAGACCGGCTCCCCTCTCTCAGCTAGCAGGTTTTCATGCTTGGCTTCCAGGTTCCCGGGGTCTGCGGGGGGAACTGACACCCGCTTTTTACTGGTTACCCTGAAACAAGAGAGAGCACTGGGTACTGTTTGTATGTGTGGTCCAGGAGAGACTAGGGGCTGGGGACACGGGCGGTGGAGCGAGACCTCAGCAGTGCGCAGAGCGCTGTGAGTGTGACGTTTCCGAGGCCACGCTTATCAATACACAAGCCACACAGGGTAACCGTTCTTTTGGTGAGAAATATACCATATCTTAACATTTGCTGTCGTTTAGTTGCTGAAGTCATGTCTGACTCTTTGCAACCTCATGGACTGTAGCCCCCCAAACTCCTCTGTCCATGGGCTTTCTCAGACAAGAATACTAGAGTGGGGTGCCATGCCCTTCTCCAGGGGGTCTTCCCCACCCAGGGATCGGACACGCATTTCCTTCATTGCAGGTGGATTCTTTACCACTGGGAAAAAAAATCCTGGGGAGAGCCTAGCCTTGTCAGGCCACTACACGGCTTGTGAGGCCTCCCCACTGTGGAACCCAGCTCCACCACCTTCTCCCACTACCCACCCGCCCCTTGCATCCTCCAAATCTTACTTTCTAAGACACATGAGCACTAGAACTTCTGGATGGGACAGGGTGGGGGTCAGTCAGATTGATGGGGACTTCAAGAACTTGCCTTGGACCACGTCTGCGGAACCCACACAATCTTCTTCAGATTGCATGTGTGTTCCGGTCTATCCCCGAGACAAGCGGTGGTTTCAGACACCGTGCTTTGGGGACGTGCTCTTCTGGACTGCGTGGCCTGCAGATCCTGTGTTCCAGTGTGTGATGGCATCTGATGAGAGACATAACCATCTTGCTGTTGGCCCCCACACGCACCACACAGGGGAATGAGCCGTGGGTACAATGAGACTGGGCTTCCTTCCCTATTCTCTTGAGTCAGATGCTTGCTCCGTCATCTCCAGTCACCAGAACAACAGACTTGCTTTCCTCCCAACTTCCTAGCGATCCTGATTATCAAAATGTTTTGACTAAACGACCCACATTGGGCTTTAGTGCTGTCAGACACGCCTCCTGTCCTAGTGCCACCGGTTGCTGGGGCCCTGTCCGCCCAGTAAGGCCACAGGAGTTCCCATGAGCTTGACCGCAGTCTCTGGGTAGCTGTCTCACACTGTGCCCACCCTGTAGTACTAAGAGTTTGTGATTTTCTTTTCCACATTCCTCCCTTTTATCCCTTGAAGACCAACCTTGACATATGTATGGATTTTGTATCCTTCACTTTTTCGTTTAACTCTCTTCTTCTCTGTGCCTGTTCCTTACTTCACTCTGTCCCTTTTATCACCTCCAACATCTCTCCCTCAATATTCTTTCTCATTAAACCTATCTCATTACAGCCTCTTGGATATGCTAATGCTTTACAGAGTGTTTTCATAAATTAGCTGGATTGCTAAGAACTTGTCTGATGTCACATTTAACTGTGTCATTTATGGACAGATGGTCTGGTTAGAAATGATTCTTTAGAGGTCTTCCCTTCAGTTCAGTTCAGTTCATTCGCTCAGTCATGTTTAACTTTTGGTGATACCATGGACTTTAGCACATCAGGCCTCCCTGTCTATCACCAACTTGCAGGGGTTACTCAAATTCATATCCTTCAAGCTGGTGATACCATCCAACCATCTCATCCTCTGTTGTCCCCTTCTTCTCCTGCCCTCAGTCTTTCCCAGCATCAGGGTCTTTTCAAATGAGTCAGCTCTTCACATCAGGTGGCCAAAGTATTGGAGTTTCAGCTTCAACATCAGTCGTTTCAATGAAAACCCAGGGCTTATCTCCTTTAGGATGGACTGGTTGGATCTCCTTGTAGTCCAAGGGACTCTCAAGAGTCTTCTCCAGCACCACAGTTCAAAAGCATCAATTCTTCAGGGCTCAGCTTTCTTTATAGTCCAACTCTCACATCCATACATGACCACTCAAAAAACCATAGCCTTGACTAGATGGACCTTTCTTGGCAAAGTAATGTCTCTACTTTTTAATATGCAGTCAAGTTTGGTCATAACTTTTCTTCCAAGGAGCAAGTGTCTTTTAATTTCATGGCTGCAGTCACCATATGCAGTGATTTTGGAGCCCAAGAAAATAAAGTCTGTCACTGTTTCCATTGTTTCCCCATCTATTTGCCATGAAGTAATGGAACTGGATGCCATGATCTTTGTTTTCTAAATGTTGAGTTTTAAGGTAACTTTTTCACTCTTCTCTTTCACTTTCATCAAGAGACTCTTTAGTTAATATCTGAGCTTATTGAGTACGTCAAGACTGCCTGCTTATTTAACTTATATGCAGAGTACATCATGAGAAATGCTGGACTGGAAGAAACACAAGCTGGAATCAAGATTGCTGGGAGAAATATCAATAACCTCATATATGCAGATGACACCACCCTTATGGCAGAAAGTGAAGAGGA
>SJYF01000173.1:1628713-1651754 GCA_006410515.1 Procapra przewalskii | reverse complement strand
GGGGATGATGATCTCAGCTCCTTCTGGGCAGTGACCCAGCTTTTTCTGTGATTGTAGCTCTGGCTACTTTAGTCCTTGAAGCTTGTCATGGCTTCTGTCAGGTCTCAACAAGGCAAGTCAGGTGGTCTGGTATTCCCCTCTCTTTCAGAATTTTCCAGAATTTGATGTGATCCACACAGTCAAAGGCTTTGGGATAGTCAATAAAGCAGAAGTAGATGTTTTTCTGGAACTCTCTTGCTTTTTCAATGATCCAGCGGATGTTGGCGATTTGATCTCTGGTTCCTCTGCCTTTTCTAAAACCAGATTGAACATCTGGAAGTTCACGGTTCACGTATTGCTGAAGCCTGGCTTGGAGAATTTTGAGCATTACTTTACTAGTATGAGTGATAAGTGTAATTGTGCAGTAGTCTGAGCATTTTTTGGCATTGCCTTTCTTTGGGATTGGAATGAAAACTGACCTGTTTCAGTTCTGTGTTCACTGTTGCATTTCCAAATTTGCTGGCATATCGAGTGAAGCATTTTCACAGCATCATCTTTTAGGATTTAAAATAGCTCAACTGGGATTCCATCAGCCCCACTAGCTTTGTTCATAGTGATGCATTCTAAGGCTCACTTGAGTTCACATTCCAGGATGTCTGGCTCTAGATGAGTGATCACACCATCATGTTATCTGGGGCATGAAGATCTTTTTTATATAGCTCTTCTGTGGGAGAGACTAACAAAGCTTAAAAAGTAGCATGGGGTCATGGAGTAAACTGTACTTACTATACTGAGATCAGCTCCTCTATTTGGAAGTCTCTAAAGTTCTTAAGATGAAAATCATAGCTCTTATCAAACTTAATGATCACCTTCTTGGGTTCTAAGGCAAGAGCTTCTGCAGCTCATGCTGGAGTTTAATAGGTCTATATGTGCCTCATTTCTATGCTGTTGGTCTTGATATATATATATATATATTTTTTAATTTTTTAATTTTTTTTTTTACATGATAGTATACATGTTTTTGGAATGATGTCTCTTGTACTTCTTTGGTTAGGACTAGGTCACTCACAGTTGTTACTTCTTAACCTCTTGCTTTTTCCTCATTTGTGGAGTTTTCCAAGTTTTCTATTTAGGACTTAAGAAAACCAGAGAGTTCATTTAAAACACCTTTTTGAGGATGAAAATATTGAGTTCAAAAGCAATTAGGTGTAAAAAAATGAACTGTTCTAAAATAAGGCAATTAACTTCTAAGCTAACTTTAGATTGATTTAAAAAGCAATAGGAAGGGGGAAAATGCTTCTAACTCCTTTTTATTTCATTATATTTCAGTATTCATTTTTAAAAATCGAATGAGCACATCACACACACACACATATTCATATTTGAGGATCAATGAACATTTCTCTCATTACTCCTCTAGGTTACTCTCCAAACTCATCTTTCAGCATCTATTTGGGAACTGGCAAAGGAGAATGAGGCAGCTTATCCCTAAGAAGTTCCTTCATCAAAGTGTCCAGACAGCTTTACTGAGAAGCACATAGGAATGAATGAGTAACAAAATACTTGTTTGCTTATTTTTAAGTTGTACAATTCTAAGTTGTACAATTTTAAGTGTATTGACAGTTGTACATCCATCAGCACAGCTAATTTTAAACCATTTTCATCAGCCCAGAAACAAACCCTGCCCCCGCTATCAGTCTTTCCCCACCAGCCTCCCAGCCTCCCACACTTCCGCAACCACAGACCAACTTTCTGTCTTTATACGTTTCCCTACTCCAGACATGTCATGTATCAATAAATAGTCATACCATATAATGTATAGTTTTTATGCCTAGCTTTCTTCACTTAGTATAATGTTTTCAAGGATCATCTGTTTGTAACAGTTTTTCATTTTTTTATTGCAGGATAACATTGCATCATGTGGAATATTTTGTATGTCCTTTCATCAGTTGACAGACATTTGGACTTTTTTACTTTCTGGTTGTTTGGAATAACCCATGTACAAGTTTTTATGTGACTGTTTATATATTGCCACTTCTTTTAGGAATATACCTAGGAGTGGATGTGGTCATATGCTTCATTTTCGTTCATCATTTTGAGTAACCGCTAGATTGTTTTCTAAAAGCTCTCTGACATCTGACCTCCCTGGAAGCACTTACCTCCTCACCATGGCTTGTCTTGTCTGTTATTATTATTCTAGTCATCCTGCTGAGTTGGAAGCAGCGCCTCACAGTGGCTTTTACTTACATTTCCCTATGGCTAATGATGTTAGCTGTCTTTCTGTGTGCTCACTGAGGATATACATTTCTTTCTTAGAAAAATGTCCATTTAGATTCTTTGCCATTTTTAATTGGGTTGTTTGTTGTTTTACTGTTGAATTGTAAGAGTTCTTTAGATATTCTGGATGCAAGTCCTTTATCAGGTAGATGATTTGCGAATGTTTTCTCCTAATCAGTGGATTATCTTTTCACCTCCTTGATGATAGTCCTTGAACAGCAAAAGTTTAAAATTTTTAAAAACTTAAATTTATCTTTTTTCTTTTGTCACATGTTCTTTGATGTAGTATCTAGGAAGACTTTAGCTAATCCAAGGTCATGAAGATGTAACCCTATATTTTCTTCCAGGAGTTACATAGTTTTAGCTCCTGCATTTAGGTCTATGATTTATTTTGAGTCTTTTGGGGGGGGGAGGTTTATAATGGGAATATAGATTCAACTTTCATCATTTTCATGTAGATACTCAGTTGTTCCTTTTCATACTGTCCCTGGGGTTCTCCACGCAAGAATACTGGAGATAGCATCACCAACTCAATGGATATGAGTTGGAGCAGGCTCCGGGAGATGGTGGACAGAGGAGTCTAGAGTGCTACAGTCCATGGGATCTCAGAGGGTTGAACATAACAACTCAGCAACAACAACACATTCAGTTGTCCCAGAAGCATTTGTTGCATACACTGTTCCTTTGAGTTGTCTTGGCTTCTTTATTGAAAATCAATTGATCACGAATGGAAGGGCTTAGTTCTGTACTCTCAATTCTAGTCCACAGAATTATACACCTATCTTAAGGCTAGTACCACACTGTTTTGATTATTGTAGCTATATAGTAAGCTTTGAAATCAGCAAGAGTGACTCATCCACGATTTTTCTTCTTTTTCTGGATAGTTTTGGCTATTTTGTCCCTTGCACTTCCATGTGAATTTCTAGTATCAGTCTGTTACTTAAAAAGAAAAAAAAAACAACAATAATAACTGAGATTTTGATGGATATTGTATGAATCCTTAGGTCAGTTTGGGGAGTATTGCCATCTTAATAGCATTTAGTCTTGTGATCTATGTATTAAGGACATCCTTCCATTTATTTGCTTTCTTTAGCTTCCTTTAACAACATTTTTTTAGTTTCAGAATAGAAGTTATACACTTGTTGATTTCCAAGGATTTCATTCTTTTTGATGCTATTGCATATATAATTACTTTCTTAATTTTTGATTGTTCATTGCTGCTGTTGCTGCTGCTAAGTCACTTCAGTCGTGTCCGACTCTGTGCGACCCCATAGACGGCAGCCCACCAGGCCCCCTCGTCCCTGGGATTCTCCAGGCAAGAACACTGGAGTGGGTTGCCATTTCCTTCTCCAATGCATGAAAGTGAAAAGTGAAAGGGAAGTCGCTCAGTCGTTCCCGACTCTTAGTGACCAAATGGACTGCAGCCTACCAGGCTCCTTCATCCATGGGATTTTCCAGGCAAGAGTACTAGTGCATATAAATTCAATTGATATTGCTGTGTTTCATCTTGGATCCTATAGCCTTGCTGAACTCATTAGCTCTAATGTTTCTTTGTGTATTCCTTAGATTCTATACACAAGATCATGTCATCTACAAATAGACGTAGTTTTAATTCTTCTTTTCCAAACTTGATGTCAGTTATTTCTTTTTCTTGGCTAATTGCCCTGGCTAGAAGCTTCAGTACAATGTTGAATTAAAGAACATACATCCTTGTCTTGTTCCTGAACTTAGAAAGCATCCAATCTTTATGTATTATGTTAGCCCTGGGGATTGTTTGGATGCCTTTTATCAATTCAGGAAGGGCCCTAATATTCCTAATTTGTTTATTGTTCTACTGATGAAAGGGGTGTGGAATATGTCAAACACTTTTCTGAATCTGTTAGTATAGTCATGTGCTTTTTGTTCTTTATTGAAATAGCATATTATATTAATCGATTATCAGATCAAACCAATCTTCTATTCCTGAAATAAATCCCAGCTCAACATGATAATCCCCTTTAGACACTGCTTGATTCAATTTGCCAGTGTTTTGTTGAGAAGTTTTGCATATATAAGAGATATGGGTCTGTTCTTTTCTTATTATAGTTTTGGCATCAAGATAATAGTCTATAATGAGTTGGGAAGTGTTCCCTCTTCCCATATTTTTTGGAAGAGTTTGTGAAGATTTGAAATTAATTCATGTTTAAATATTTGGTAGAATTCACCAATGAAGCCATCTGTACTTGGTCTTTTATTTCAGGGAAGATTTTTTAAAATTAATTGTTCTTAATTCAACCTCTCTATTTATTATAGATTTATTTTTATGTTCTACTATCTTCTTTGTTCCTTCTTTCTACTTGCTTTCTGCTTAGATTTCTCTTCTTTTTCCAATTCCTTATAGTAGAAGTTTAGGTTATTGATTTGAAATTTTTACTCATTTTAACCACGGTCATGCACAACTATTAATTTCCCTTTAAGCGCTAATTTAGCTGCATCTCATAAGTCCCACCTGGGGTAAGGACACCTTTAGGCTTCCCCTGTGGCTCAGACAGTAGAGAATCCGCCTGTAATGCGGGGAGACAAGATCCCCTAGGGAAGGGAATGGCAGCCCCTCCAGTGTTCTAGCCTGGAGAGTCCCATGGACAGAGGAGCCTGGTGGGCCACAGTCCATGGGTTGCAAAGAGACGAACATGACTGAGCAACTAACACTTTCACCTTCATGAGCATGCTGTACTTTTGGTTTTATTTATCTCAAAGGGTTTCTAATTTCCCTTGTGGTTTCTCCATTGACTTATGGGTCATTTAGGACTGCATTTAATTTCCACACACATTAGGAATTCCAAAGTGTCTTTTTATTGTTGATTTCTAGCTTCATTTCACTGTGATCAGAGAATACCTTTCGCGTGACTCTAATCTTTTTAGATGTGTTGGGTCTTGGCTTATGCCCTGCCCTGGTCCGTTTGTTCTTGAGAATACTTATTTGTTGCTGAGTGATATGTAGATGTCTCTTTGGTCTGGTTAGTTAGCTTACAGTGCTGTTCAAGTCTTCTGTCTCCTTGTTGATATTTTCCCAAGTTCTTCTATGGAGTGTGTGCTTTGACACAGGAATCTCAGTAGTATAAATTTTATATTAACTTAAGCCTCATTTTTTTTTCCACCTTTCTCTTCAGTAGCTTCCTGTAGCAAATTAGCTTAGCTTTACTTTTTTAACCAAATTCAATCATATTACCTCCTTAGCTAATAAGGGGAAATTTTAGTTGATTTCTTTTATTTAGTACACTCTCAACATACCATTACTTTAAAAAATTCTTGCAGTTCACATTTTTAATTGAAGTTTTAAATCAGTATGCTTATTTCCTTAAAAGACTATTTTTTAAATTTTTGTGCCGTTTTTTGTTTCCTCTGTCACTGCCTTAGTCTTTTTAGGCTGCTCTAACAAAATACCGTTAACCTGATGGCTGAAACAATGGACACTTATTCTGGAAATCCACGTTCTAGAGGCTGGAAGACCAAGATGAAGGTGCTAACTGATCCAGCGTCCAGTGAGGGCTCTCTTCTTCATTTGCAGACAGCCACCCTCTCACTGTGTCCTCACAGGATGGAGAGCAGGGAGAGGGTTTTTTTTTTTTCCACACCATGTGGCATGTGGGGTCAGTTCCCTGACCAAGGATCGGACCTGTGCCCACTACATAGGAAATGCAGAGCCTTAACCACTGGGCTGCCAGGGAAGCCCCAAGAGGCTTTTTTTCATAAGGACATAATCCTGTCATGAGGACTCCACCCTCATGACCTAATTGCCTCCTAAAGGCCTCATCTCCAGAAAGCACGTTGGCCATTGGGGTTTCAACATATGAATTTGGAAGGAACACAAACATGGTCCATATCAAGTACCATCCTAAAGCAAGGCTTGACCTTGGAAACTGATTCCTAACTTGACTACACAATTTAGCTCTTCCTCTTGTCCCTGAAAATCTCTTCCCAGTCAACCAGGGGAAATATATTTACAAATGCTCTGGGTTCATCAGGGAATCAAGAGTATCCAAACAGAAATGGAGGTAGCAGAAGAAATTTTATCTTGTGTAAGAAGTTGAGGAAAAATAAAAATTAATATTAAGATGAGCATAAATAGATTAAATCACCAAAGCTTCTTGCTTATGCTTGAGGTTTGTATTTCATTTCATTCCCTAATATTCCTCCTTGAAATTTTGAACCTCCTCTAACCAGATCAGTTCTTTGGGGAGGATGGAAAGAATCACCCACAGGACACTTGGCAAAAGTGTCACTGTGTGATCTGGCTCTGTCCTCCAAATGCTGTTGCAACATCATTAATTTCCACAGTGCAAATAGCTCATGACCATCTTGTTTCCTTTTCCATCAATGATCAGGATGGTTCTTCTACTTATCCTTTTACCATAAAGGCTTATCTTTGTATTTCTGTGCTGTTCCCTGAATGTTCATGGTTTCTAAAGTCTGTCCTTTGAATTGCTTGTATTCCTATAAGAATGACAGGAAAGTTATATGAGCCTATAGCCAAACCCATGCTATATAAATATTCAGAGTTGTTTCTTATGACTGGATCAGCAGAACCCCTCTATCGGAAACCCCTGGGATTTCTGTTTAAAAATCAGATTTAGGCATGGTAACTGTGAGTAGAGACTCAAGAGTCTGCATTTTAGCAACCCACAGGATTCCAATACATTCAAGTTTTAGACCTGCACTTAGTGGCTCACCATGGACATACCCCATCGTTGGTAAGAACTCTGCTCTCACCATTAGCATACAGCACCTTAAATTTTTTGTGGAATATAATTATGGAAGAGTTCCTGAGATTGTTGTTCAGGAGCTCAGTTGTGTCTGACTCTTTGTGACCCCATGGACTGCAGCATGCCAGGCTTCCCTGTCCTTCACTGTCTCTCTGAATTTGCTCAAACTCATGTCCAACTGAGTCAATGATGCCATCCAACCATCTCATCCTCTGTTGCTCCCTTCTCCTTCTGCCCCCAGTCTTTCCCAGCATCAGGGTCTTTTCTAATGAATCGGCTCTTCACATCATTTGGCCAAACTATTGGAGCTTCAACTTGAGCATTAATCTTTCCAATGAATATTCAGGACTGATTTCCTTTAGGATTGATTGATTGGATCCTCTTGCAGTCCAAGGGACTCTCAAGAGTCTTCTCCAACACCACAGTTCAAAAGCATCAATTCTTTGGCACTCAGCCTTCTTTATAGTCAACTCTCACGCCGATTCATTGACTACTGCAAAAACTGTAGTTTTGACTAGATGGACCTTTGCTGGATATTTGTCCCGAGATTGGTTTCTCTTATCAGTGCAGTTATTTTCATACTCTATGTTGGTTATTGATCCTAGACAATATTCCCAATAATCTCTTGCTGAGCAGTTCTTGGGGGGCAGTAGAGTATGTACAGCAGCAAATGTTGACACAGGCAGATAGAGAGACAGAGGGTGATACCACTGTTGAGCGATTCTGACTGTGAATCCATCATTGCTGCCTCCTCAGCCTTGACTTCCGGGGAGCATGAGAGGCTTTCCCTTGCGATAAGAAACAGACACGCTGTGTGTATTTCTGTATCAACCTTCGAGTGGAAGCATCACACATCAGAGATCATGCCTGACCTGTTTTCATGACCTGTTTTCATGTTTTAGGAAGAAGTAGTAAAAAATCAACTGAAAGTAGAGAAAAGAGGGCCTCTCGAGTGCAGGGCCACGCAGGGTTCTCCTCTGAGCCCTGCTAGTTTCACATTGAAGCCACAGAGGTTAATAAAAGGGAGTTTAAATCTTCTGCTTGAAATGATGCGCTTCTTCCCTGAGACTCCCTGTAAGAAACGGCTGCAGAAGCAACTTCATGTCCTCCTCTTCCGTGTGAATGAGCTTCTTCTTAAAGGATTCTGGCCGCGTTCCCTGTGGGTCCATGATCAGTCACTGACCAAGAGCCCCTCCCAAGGTGGCCTCCCAGCAAGTCTGGATTCAGGACACCACCTCCCATTACAGGGCTGACCCCAGGGATGTCTTTGAGTGCTGAGTGCATTTGACTCTTTACTCTTAAAAGCCTTAGAGTTCAGCCCTGACTTCATCTTAAAAACTCAGAAAAGAACATGAACACAGAGTATTTCTGTCTGCCTTACCTCGTTCGATGTAACAGCTTATTGCAGAGAAGGACATGTGCCTGCCCCAGTGATCTGTAATCTTACAATGATGTGTGATCTCACACAGAAAACAGGGCCCTTGTGGCCCACTTTGGTATTTCTAGTCTTTGCCATCCCAGCTGCCTTCCTCACTCCCACCCGCTTCAGTCCCTTCCTTGATGTGCAACATATCAGCAGTGCTCACTGCACGTGTGTACTTAGAGAATCGCTTCAAATTGACTTAAATCGGATTGGTCCTGTTAGTCTCAAATCAGATGGGTTGGCAGAGGATATGTGAACTCATGTTTCTGGAAACAACTGAGAGATTACTGTATCAGTATTGTAGGAAGACAAGAGAATCTTTTGCTTATTCACTGCTGTATAAAGGATGCTAAACTGGGATGGGGGTGGCTACTGTGATGGCTTTTTAAATTGTAGCATTTACAGTGTTATAGAATTGGTATCATCTGCTTTTAAATAGTGAAACTTTTACCCCATGCAACAGATACATCTGAAATTTTAAGTAGGTGCCCACTAGGCTAGACACTCAACAAACAAGGCTAGGAGAGCAAACAAGACGTGGCCTCTGCTCCTAAGTTACTCAGAGGTCAGACGCGATTAATGAGCAACATAGCAAGTCTTTTGATGGAGCCATGCAACTATGGAAGAAGTTTAGGAAAGGAGCAAAGTCCTCCTGGGATGAAAGAAGGCTTCCCAGAGAAGCCCCTGGAAGTGATAACAGCCAGCTGTGATTGGGCAGTATTTTGCCAGGTAAAGAGCCAGAAGAGGGATGTTCCCTGTAGAGAGAAGAACAGCAACAACTGTGTAGAGACGGGAAGCCTGGCAGTTCTAGGAAATCAGGTAGGTCATGACTTTGAGGGAGGGGAAATTAGCAAGATAAAAATCTTGGAGAAGCTTACTGGGTGCAGTCCTGAAGGGTCTGGCCTGTACAGGCTAAGCATACTTTCTCTACCCTGATGCCATGAGGTGTGTGGTGAAGGCTTAGAAACCGTTTGCATTGAGACCACCTTGGCAACAAAGAGAAATGGAGGATGCTGAGGTTGGAGGCCTACCGACCAGCTGGAAGCCTCTGGTGGGAACCCACATGAACGATCATGGTGGTCCAAACTAAGGTCGAACAATAGGGTGGAGAAAAATGAACAGATTCGGAAAATATTAAGAATTGGTGGACCAAGCACTATTGGGCTATTAGGTCAAGAGAGAGAGAGAGAGAGGACATGTCAGTGTCTGGCTTGGTGGGAGTTTTCCTTTGCTAGGGCTGCTGTTAAAAGTACCACCAGCTGGATGCCTTAAACAGACGTGTATTGTCCAGGAGTTCCAGAAGCTGAAAGTCTGAAATCATGGAGTCTGCCAAGCTGTTAGGACAGAATCTGTTCAGAGCATTTCCCTCGGTTTGCGGATGGCCGTTATCTCCCTCGTCTCTCCACATCTTCATTCCTCTGTGCGTGTCTCAGTGGACATAAGTTTGAGCAAACGCCGGGAGCTGGTGAAGGACAGGGAAGCCTGGCATGCTGCAGTCCATGGGGCTGCAAGCTGTCAGACATTACCCAGCGACTGAACGACATGCTTGTCTCTCCCTATATCCAACTTTCACTCCCCACTTTTTGTCACATATATTTTCACATTTAATCCTAAGAACAACATAATAGATTGTGGTAAACGTCTCCATTTGACGAACCTATTAAGGTCCATTGCAAAAAAAGAAAATTATAGGTAAATCACTCTAGGATAATAGTACAAAAATTCCAACAAACTATTAGCAAACTGGCCCAGCAATATAAAAGAAAGATAATACATCATGATCAAACTGGACTCACATCGGGAATCAATGTTGGTTTAACATTAGAAAATTAGTCAATGAAGTTTACCAAATCAACACAGTAATGGAGAAAAGTCATAAGTTCAGTGGGTGGAGTACAACATTTGACAAATTTCAGTAGCCATTCATGACCAAACGAGGGAAAAGAAAAGAAATCCTCGAATCACGTAGTTAACTAATAGTAAAAGGAAACTTCCTTATTAAGATAACAATTTGCCAAAATAATAAAAATCTACAGAGAGCACAATTAATGGTGAAATTTTGAAAGTTTTCCTGAAAGACTGGGAAAGAGACAATGATACCCCCAACACCAAGTCTCTCCTACATTGTACTGAAAGCCCCAGCCAGGGAAATAAATCAAGGGAACAAAGGCAAAATGAATGGGAAAGGAAGAAATACAACCCATCCTATTCAGATGATATGATTATGTACACAAAGTTCAGAAGATTCCACAGATGTGGGATTTGAATTATTAGATGAAGTTGGTTCACTCCCCTTTTCTAAGGATACTAGTCTTACGGGGGTTATTGTTGTCTAGTTGCTAAGTCTTGTCCAACTCTTTTGCGACCCTATGGACTGCAGCCCACCAGGCTCCTCTGTCCATGGGATTTTCCAGGCAAGAATACTGGAGCCATTTCCTTCTCCAGGGGATCATTTCCTTTCCAACTGAGAAATCAAACCCACATCTCCTGCCTTGGCAGGTGGATTCTTTACCACTGAGCCACCAGGGAAGACCCCTTATTTGATTAGGACTCATTCTAATGACCTTGTTTTATCTTCAGAACCTCTGAAAACCTCTCTCTGCCAATCAGATCACATTCTGAGACACTGGGGGAGGGGGTAGAAACCCAAGGTATACTTTCTGGGGAAACACAACTCAGCCTATAAAGGTAGATATGGAGCCGTTAGCTGAGAAGGAGATTTGGTAGGTGCACGGGTGAGAGAATGAGATTGGTTTCATGCTATGTGGCTACCCACACCACGTTCTTCTTAAATACAGTATTACGATTGCATAAGCTGCTTGCTCTGGCGACTTTTACTTTATGCCTATACAGTACCTTTGTTTCTGCGTTTATCTTCCTTTATTGGTTTAGTCTCTGACAGTGCCTAGAGGAGCCGTCCTGTGGGGAAACCATGGGCTGCCCAGCTTATTCAGGAGCTGTCAGATGCTGTGGCCTTGAAGGCATTCTTTTTGGATGACATTAATCCGTGTTTCAACTCCCTCTTCTCAAGACAGTGGCTGTCAGTACCAGGAATGACACCCGAGGCCAGAAAAACCAGCCTCTCAACGCTCTCTACAATCACAGTGTCAGCTGGAGCCCCCACAAACTCAGACGGATAATCCAGAGAGAAAGACGTCAAGCTCAGCAGCTGAGTATGCTCAGACACCATGCTGACTCTTTAGCTTCCCAAGTCTCAGTGGCTGTGGTCATCTGATGCTACATGGGAGTGAGGCAGGGTGGGTAGATTGTCAGCCCTGAAGTCAGTAAACCCAGGATCTGTCCTTCACTTTTTTTTTTTTTTTAAAGCAGATTAGTCAGTTTTGCCCAAATCCTGAGACAGACTTAGCTGACCCCAGGCCTGAGATTCCATGGCGCTTTAAAGCACCGGGTCCTGCTGAAGGCAGAGATAAACTGCAACCCAGAGAGGAGGCTCTCGATCGGCACAGGGACTTCCCGGGTTTAATTAAAGTACTGAAATTGGTGAGTATTGTAAGTGACTTGCCAAATCGCCTGACAAAATCATTTCCACAGACAACTCCTTGTTTTCAGAAAAATGCAAGAAAGTAGCCAGCTCTTTGAAGTGAACCAAACAAATGACATCCTAATGGAGGGTTAGCTGGAGGATGCCTGAGGTTTGGAAAACGACCAAGTGTTACTCTGGAAATCTCCTTTTATTGTCACCCCTGGAGTAGCCCCAGAGTCTAACTTGGGATTTATCCAAGGTTGTTTTTCTTTCCAACTGAAGAAAGACACTGGTATTGGACTTGCCTACATTATTGTTATTGAAAGTTCAAAGAAAAAAGATTGAGGTAATAGTTTTGAAAGTTAAGATTTCTTTTGGTAACCTGATATAATTCCCCTGATTTCATCAGGGAATTTAAAGAAACAATATGCTGGGCCCTTTTAGATTAGAGAGTTACATGGAAAAGAATTTATGTGCATCATTTTTTTTGGCTAAGCAGAAAGATATTTTAGACCAAGGAAAAGAGAGTTTGACATTGCCATGTCATATCCCAATTTGGGGATTCTTCCAAAACTGAAACTGCTGCTTTCCTTAATGAGTTCATTTGTCAAATGACTGTGGCTTCTGCTTCTGATACTCACTTGGGTCCTTTTGGAGCCGAGGATTATATCCCAGAGGACTCTAAAGTTTCTCATAGATGCCAGCTCCAGAATGAATGACAAGTAGTTCTAGAACTTTGTCTTGACAGAGAAGGGACGAGGAACTAGGGTGACTGTGAAGAGGTTTGGGTTTTCTCCTCTGTCTAATAAGGCATCAAGGAGGGTGTGGAGTAAATGGGGTGGCTGCCCCCGGGCTGTTGGGGCAGATATGTTCCGCTCCATTGGGCCTCCAGGCTATAACGGTTGCTTACTTTAATGCTCATGAACTATGCATGGTCCTCGTTCGGGCATGGGGGGAGCCCAGTCACTAAGGCTCTTCATCCCAGTAAGAGCCATCTCATTCAGCTACACTTTTCAAGCCACCCAGTGACATACAGTTAAGAAAAAAATGAGTGATTTTTACTAATGAAGCTGCAACTTTGTTGAAATAGACAGACTACCTCTCCCTGTGAATTTTAATCAGCCTGCAAATCCTCATTTATTAGCGATGGGTAATCTACAGCCATCTCACTTTCTAAAGGTCTTCAGAGGAAATTGAATGTTGTCAAGGCATTGGGGTCTTCTTTGATATGCATGTAACTCATGTTAACATTAATCATTGTTCTTGCAGATTAATGAAAGAGACCTCTTTATATAAAGGTTAGTAAGGAAGACAAGCAATGATTTCAGTGGCCCTGTATGAGCAAATAAGGTCGATGGCTTGATTCATAGGTGAAGGTTCTATTACATCAGAGATGATAAATACAACCTAAAAATGTACGACTTTATGATTGGGCTGGGGAGGAATGGAAAAAAAGGCAGCTGGCTCTTCTGAAAGTCTCCTTTATAGCAGTGAACAGAGAGAAAGGGAGTCCTTTGTGAAACAAGTCCCTGAGATTTAAGCTTTTATAGTATAAAATGTCTCCCAAATCTCCAGAAATTTATAGTTGGTAGAGGCAAAGCAAGGGAAAGGAAGAGGGGAATAAAGAAGCCCATTTAGGAAAATAACTTATCAGCAATAACAAGTCTGTAGGTCATGGGGGTGTAGTGGGGAGAAGCTGGGGTTCAAGAACCAGAAAAGACTGTCACTTGAGACTCAGTTCTCTGGAAGAAACTGACTCTTTGGACTTTGGTTCCTGAGCAGTGAAAAGAGATCCTTGGACAGGGTCTCTTGAAGTTACCCTTTCCTCTAATAGTCAGTGATTGTAATACAGAGAGCAAAAGGTACACGCCGTTGATAAACAGGGTGACATTACAAACATGAGTCGACATTAATCATGGCAGGACCCTAGGAAAAGGTAGGTGTGAACAGCTTTGTAAGTGAGCCACAGACTCTTGAGAACAGAGCCGGGGGCTTTGGAGTCAGTTGGTGGGTCTGAACCACAGCCTGACATCTACTGTGTCCTGGGAACATTTGCTCCTATAGCCACTATCTCTCACGTGGCATGCGGGATGATCCAGTCTCCTTCTTCTGGTCCTTGAATGGGATAGCTCAGGTACTGATGCCCAGGCATAGCAAGTGATTGCACACAGTGGGCCAGCAGCAAGCTGATGCCTGCTTCCACATAATGCAGGCCAGCAGGGCTTCCCAGGTGGCTTAGTGGTAAAGAGTCTGCCTGCCAAAGCAAGGGATGCAAGAGACATCGGCTCAGTCCCTAGGTCGAGAAGATCCCCTAGAGAAGGAAATGGTATCCCACTTCAGTATTCTTCCCTGGAAAATCCCACGTAGAGCCTGGCGGGCTACAGTCCACGGGGTTGCAAAAGAGTCGGACATGACTTGGTGACTAAACAATAATGTGTCTGCGCACAATGTCATTGGCAGTTGAGGAAATTATGCCCTAAAATGGTTTAAATAATTCTCAGGATATGCATTTTATCATCCATTCATGCGGGAGCTTGCTATTTCAAAGAAAACTAGCGTGATTCTCTTCCTAAGGAGATCTTTCTAATGCTTATTATCGACTCAGAATATATCTGGCTTCTTAAGTTTGGTTTCCGTTCTTTGGTGTTATCTTAGAGCGGGAGCAAACCTGAACTCTTCACTGTTATCTTGCTTCATTCCCATTTGCCCTCTTTTGTGAGCAGCTGTGATGATACGTGGTGACCAACTTCAAGAAAAAAGCCTCTGCCCTCGTTCTCTGGAAGCATTAAACTAGGGGAAGCTTTTCTTCCAGCGATTATTCTCATAGGTTGAATGGTGTTTAAATTGCAGTTGACAAGAGTGCTTAGTGAAATGCTATATTTAGGCACTATTGTGTACCTATGTCTATTATCTGTTTCCTTTTCTCTTCCACGAGGTGGTGTTTCCATGGAAAAACCGCATTTGTTGCTTAGGAGATTGCCCACTCCTGTCTTCTTGCTTATCTTTCCCATTTAGTCCCAGACAGGTTTGTAATATCATTCACAGTTGCTGTGGAGACTATTATGATGTCATGTGTGTGGAGCTATTATTTAAAGTGGTGACTGAGCAGCCAGATCTCATGAAACAAGAAGAGCCCATAGGCATGCACATGCACACACCCCCAAACACACAGCACTGCTGGAATTCTTCTCAAAAGATTCCCGTTACAGATTTTTGAGGGAAAAAGTGCATCAGATTTTCTTTTCATAATTTAGTCAAACATACTTCTTTCAAACAGCTTGGCTTCTCCAACATCCAGGATTTAAACGGTGACAAGAAAAAGGATGTGGAACTTTTCTTACATAAGACACTACCTAGAACTGTAGCACTCCCTCGCAGAGCCAATTAATGTGTATGGAGAATACAGCCAGCTCTTTTCCTACAAGCTGGTCATTCTTTATTAGTGTAACTGGAAATGAATCAAGATACAGTAGCAGAGAGAATTCAGTTACTTGTAACTATGGTAGAAATTTTGTTCTGCTAAATTATGTTCGAGATGGTTGGATGGCATCACAGACTCAGACGTGAGTCTGAGCAAGCTCCAAGGGCGGGTGGACAGGGAAGCCTGGCATGCTGTAGTCCATGGGATCGCAAAGAGCTGGACACGAATGGGCGACTGAACAACAGGAGGGAGAATGAAAGGAGGACGAGCACTCTGTTTAATTCTCCCTGTGATGAGCAGCCAGCATCACCAGGATCTGCTTCCTGCCTCTTCTTTCCCTCACCTTGACCTCTGCTCTCCCCCAGCACCAACCGGTGAGGATGCTCCAGGCTCCCCTGTCTTGATCCCTGCTTCCCTCTCCCATCTCGGTCAGACTCCTGCCCGTCTCTCTCATCCCATCTTGTGCCTCGTGTCTTAAAAGAATAGTCTCCTTATCCCAACCAGCCTACGTATCAGAATCACGAGGGGAGCCTGACAAAATGCAGATTCCTTGGTTCCTCTTCAAGGATTTTGATTCCAAAGATTCAGAATGTGGCTCAGCGACTGACTTTTTAGCATGCTCTCTGGGTGGTTCTGGTGCGCTGTCAAGCATGGGAGCACTGATCCGTGCTCACTGCTTCTTACGCCCTCTCTTCCTGTCCACGCACCAGCCCTCCACCTGGCTTTCATCTCTCCCACCAGTGAAGTCTCTGCCGTCCTTGCTAACTGCTGGGTGCAGGGGCGTGTGGGCCCGCTGCTGAGCAGGCCCGCAGTGGCCACCCCACTTTGGACCTGTCTCCCCACTGGGCACACCTGACACTCTGCTGTGCCTCTTTGACCGTTCCTTCTCTGGAGCCTTTGTGGATTCTGATTTCTCATTCTTATCCTTAAATGTTGCTTCTCCCCAGGATACAATGCTCAACCTTCTAGTCGAATTTCCCTATAGACACTGGTTGGGCTTCCCAGGTGGCTCAGTGGGAAAGAACCTGCTTACCAAGCAGGAGACTGAGGTACAATCCCTGGGTCAGGAGGATCCCCTGGAGAAGGAAAAGGCAACCAACGAACTGTGACCTTCTTGCCTGGATCCCATGAACAGAGGAGCCTGGCGGACTGCAGTTCATGGGGTCACAGAGTCATCAGTGACTCAACAACTGACTGAGACCACTTTGTGTTGACATCCTGGTTCTGTTGCTACAGGCTTACGATCAGGCGAGTTCAACAAAATCCTGAAAGCCTCAGTCTGCAACTAAACAACAGATACTGAGCAATTTAATTTCACCCATTCCTTCGGTATAACTACCACAGATATGTTGATGACACCCACATGCTCCCAGAGCCCTGACCATCTCTTACCTAAGCTCCAGAGTCTCGTTGAAATTTCTGTGTGTAGACACAGGTTCAGCCCTAGCCTCAGTCTGTCCATAGATTTTCTCCTCCCTAAATCATCTTTAGCATGTTTTCTCCCAGGAGAGATCCCACTGTCAAGCAAGCCAAAACTCGAAGCCATTCTTATCTAATTTTTGTTTTTAACCCTGAGCACTAAACATTGCCAAATCCTTCCAATTTTTCTCCTGATTATTGGATCATATTTTCTTCTCTCCCAGCTTCAGCCCTTTGTTATTACCCTTTGTGACAGACTTTGAACAGTTCTGCCAGGTACCTAGCTGTAACTCATGCTCTCGCCACCTGTGTTGGATGGTCAGAACCGTGAACTTAGAAAATATAGCTGCTTCATGCTGTATCCTCAGCATCTAGCTGAATGCCTGGCAGGTGATCAATAGGGTTAGATAAATGAAAGCATGAACCATTCAGCCCAGAGCTTCTTTGCAAATTTCTTACTTACAGATCAAATATGTGAAATGATGAGCTTTAGGGCTAGTGTTAAGCCTGAATCGCCAGCCATCAGATTGGTCTTGATATCAAATTGAGAATTTCTGCCCCTCTTCATGTCCCCAACACCAAACTAGGTTAGCTGGAGGCTTTCCCTCACACCGCAAGAGCCAGCTATTTTGTTTAAAAATGACCTTTCTCTGGTTTCATTGCCACAGATTGCAACTTGACACAATGAGTTACTCAGACTT
This sequence comes from Procapra przewalskii, assembly GCA_006410515.1. Classification (NCBI taxonomy): domain Eukaryota; kingdom Metazoa; phylum Chordata; class Mammalia; order Artiodactyla; family Bovidae; genus Procapra; species Procapra przewalskii. The sequence continues at coordinate 1,634,308 of SJYF01000173.1, read as the reverse complement.
GTGTTTTTCTCCAGATCTATTCTGATTAGTGAATTACAGGGATGATCAGTGGGACTTAAGGCTTCTATGTCCAAAGAATCACTATGCAGCCTCCCTGCTGAGTCTTTGATTTCTGGGTTGGACCTGTCACAGAGTGGGAATACTTGCTGCAATAAAATATCATTGAGAAATTAAAGCCTGTCATCCCCCCCACCCCCCAGGCATAGGCAGAAAGCATAGCTCAGGGCAGCAAGCCCTTGTCCAATCAGGTGATGACTCAGGAGAATTGAAAGTTTCCATCTTCTCCTTTGACATTATAGAAATTTCCCTCTGACCCTACCCCTCCCTCTATAAAACCTGCTGGTTTTCTCGCCCTTTGCTGGATAACTGCCTTTGGAGTTTCTTGGAGAAAATATGTCAACTTAAATAAGTGATTATTAGTGTAGCCATGGGTGATAGGTGAAATTTGAGAGCCCGTGTTTTCAGCTACTGTGTTTAGGATTATATCTGCAGTATTTTCTTGGCTTCAGGCACTCTTTTCAGAAAATTATCCACACAGAGTATCTGTGAAGACCTGTAGGCTTGTTTGCTGCTTACCCTGCCATGTATTAAGCATAGCCATTCTAGCACGATCTCAACTACCCATGCTAATAAGCGCGAGGCATGGTATGGGCAAGTTAAATCTACAGATCATAAGAGAATCTTGAATCACTCGGAATTGTCTATCTTTTCTTACCATCAGACCTGCAGTCATTTGAATTCTACCAGGTTGCTTCCAGGAAAAGTGCTAATGAGATGCAGAATGGCCCAGAGGCAGGTGGGTTCAGGGGAGGGACCTGGAGCTGGAGGGTGAGCAGAGGCACCAGCTGGATGATCAGCTCCTGAAAGTGGTTTCCAGAAGCATCCTTCTGTTCGTCTGGCCTGCTCCCGAAGGCGAGGCAATCGTTTCTATTCTGCAGATATTAACTGAGGCCTCCTTCGGGCCCGCTTCTGCTCGTGGGGCTCCAGAAAAGTCTAGAAGGTAAACAAGTCATTGAACACAAATGCCTGTACTAGAACCACAGCCAGGATCAGGGTCACCGGGGAAACTGCAGGCGCTGCAGGGTCAGAGGCGGGAGGTAGAGCAGCCGTGATGGGCTTCACCTTTCGGCCTGCAAACGTCTTCCTCCAGGCTTCGTGTGATCAGAGGTTGATTTCTGTTCTGGGCCTGAGGTCATTCTTCTGTCTTTGAGGAAACACGGATGTCAGAGCGCATGGGCGCCATGGGCCGGCACGCACACGCAGCTGTCCTCACCACCTCTGCAACAGCGCCTCACGTTTGAGGGGGTGTGCCGCCTAAGCTTGCTGCCTGCACACTCCGCCTCATTTGGAACCTGCTGCCTTGACTGATGGTAGGTAACTGGAATCGCGGTGGTATAACTGACTGCATTTATTTGAGAAATTAGTTGTCCATTCCTGGTTACTTTCCTTCATTCTCTGATATTGTGATACATTTGGGGGTTGACTAAATATCACCAGTTCTGTGCATAAGAAGGTTCACAAACATAAGCTGCTTTTCACTCACAAGAGGACTACAGTTGAGGTTTGTTTGTTTTTTTCCAGTTGAGGAGGTTTTACTCCCTTGTGGGTTGACAGTTTCTCATATAAAACGAGTGTTCTCCCAAGTTTGAAGTAAGCGAGTGCTGGCTCCGTTCTGAGTGGGCTGAGAGACCCATTTCTTGTCTGATATGTGTTCTTGGAGGACAGTGAATTCTGTGGTTACATTTTCTAAGCCAAAATAAGCCAATGAAGTTGTCAGAGCATAACTTTAAGAGCATTGTTGGTTTCCAACGTCCCCCAAATCAGGATAATGGTCCTGTGAACTCTACAAAGGTCAGCAGTTGCTTAGGGACTCAGCACAGTCCTATAGGCTTCTGAATAATTCCACAGTGTTTTATTCATCCTCTGTCCTCAAATTCAGGAGACTGACTTGGTTTCACAAAGGAGAACAAAAAGTTCTGAACAAAAGGCAATGAACTCTCCCTTTTAAACAATACATTGAGCAGCATAGCGAGTTCTATTGGGCCCTTGTTCATCTTGCTACTCATTAGTCTTGGAGGTGAAGGATAGACGCAATGGACCACTTTATAAACCTGAGTCTGATCACTTCTGATCTCATTCCAATGATGTTTCTCCAGAGAGCTTCAGTAGGTGAGGTTAAAGAGAAAGGAAAAATGGAGCCTGCCAGAGCTCAGCTGGGTTCCTCATCTGCCTGGAGGTGTCGCTATTTTTATTTATTATTATTGTTTTTTTAATTATTCATCCTTGTCTGTGTGTACTGGGTACTGGGCTAAGTGCTGTGAATGTAGGCATTCAATGAAATGTTTCTTATCTCTGGGGGCTTGGACTAAAGCAGAGTTGGGTTTAGGAGCATATAAAGACCCTGGTATAACGTAACTTTTCATTCCTTATGCCAAGCAATTGAGGCCCTCTGTCCCCTGCTTGATAGAATTTTGTGTCATAAACAGCCTTCTTGAATGTAGCAGCCCTGCCCAAGCCAGGACAGATTTGGAAAAGCAGAGCTTCCAAAAGTCATAAATGGACAGCGTTTCAGACACAACAGAACTCTAGACAAGGGTGGTCTGAGTCTCAGCGCTTTGCTTCTGATCTACCACTGCGTCTTCCTACCATTTTGGACCTCCGTTTCTTTCCGTTTTTTGTTTTAAATTGAAGTACAGTTAACTCACAATTTCATCTTAGTTTCTGGTGTTCAACAAACTGACTCAGTTTTAAATATATACATATGCATATACTGGAGAAGGAAATGGCACCCCACTCCAGTGTTCTTGCCTGGAGAATCCCAGGGACCGGGGAGGCTGGTGGGCCGCCGCCTATGGGGTCGCACAGAGTCGGACATGCCTGAAGTGACGCAGCAGCAGCAGCAGCAATATACATATATATGTAAGAATCTGAAAAGGAAAATAGATACATATGTGCGGGTATTCATACATGTATATTCTTTCTCAGGTTCTTGCATATCATCGCTTTGTTCTTTTTTATGGCTGACGCCCCACTGTGCGTGTGTGCCGCCTCTTCATCCACCCTCTTGCAGTGGATGTCTGGGTTGTTTCCACGCCCTGGCTGTTGTAAATAGTGCTGCAGGGAACAGTGGGTTGCATGTATCCTTTCAAATTAGATTCTTCTCTGGATATATGCCCAGGAGTGGGATTGTTGGATCACACGGTAGTTCTGCTTTTGAATGTTTTAGGGGCCCTCCATGCTGTTTTCCACAGTGACTACACTAATTTCCATCCCTACCAACAGTGTGGGAGGGTTTCCTTTTCTCCACACCCTCTGCAGACTTTACTATTTATAGATTTTTTTCTAGCGGTGGATGTTTTGACTGGGGCTGGGAGGTGCTTCGCTGTGGCTCCCATTTACGTTTCTGTGATGACGAGCACTGTTGAGCATCTTTGCATGTGTCTGTTGGACACCTGTGTGTCTTCTCTGGAGAAATCAGAGCCCTGTTTCTTACAGCTCCTTGGAGCCCAAGACCCCCTTCGTTACCTCTTTCCCCCGTCTCTCAGTCCTCACAGTCAGGCGGCAGACTGGTGCCGTCCAAGAGTCTGTCCATTCTGTCTCCCCCAGTGCTGCAGCTGAGTCCTCTTCCTCCTGACCAGCCCCCAGCAGCAGATGAGAACAGCTGGTCAGAAGGCTGTGCGTCTTCTCTCCGTCTGTGTGAGACGTTGTCAAGTCACCTGCAGCTTCTCTTCTCTCAGATATACAACTCACGTTCCTCTGACGTCTCCTCGTGAATCTTCTTTTCTGATCCTTGAGCCACACACCACTCCCGTCCTCCCGGGAGCGGCCTGTGGGCCCCCTTCTGGACTCAGCCGGCAGGGGTGGTGAGACAGCCGGGCCCCCCTGAGCTGGGGGACAGTCCTGCACGCGGGGGCCCGGCCCTCCACTCAGGATGGGAATGCAGCAGAGGAATGAGGTGAACAGCAGTACAGGCCGTGTGTTTGTGTGCCCTGGCCCCAAACTCCTGTGTTGAAGCCCTCGTCTCCAGCATGATTATGTTTGGAGAAGGACCCTCCAAGGAAGTAAGTAATGTTAAAGGAGGTCGTAGGCCAGGGCCTGATCTGATAGGCGTAAGGACTCTATGAGATGAAACTGCACTTGCCATCTCCTGCACACACACACACACCGAGACAAGGGCGTGCAAGCACCGCCCGGGAAGACAGCCGTCTGCGAGCCAGGGAGAGGGTCCTCGCTGGAAACTGACCATGCCAGCACCTCGACCGGGGACTTCCAGCTTCTTGAGCTGTGATAAAATGAAACTCTGCTGCTAAGCCACCCAGTGTGGTCTTTTCTTGGGGCAGCCTGAGCAGACAAATGCAAGCTGTCCCTGGGCAATCCCTAACTGCTTCTCTCTGCGTCTGGATCCTCCCAAGGCCTGTTCCTGCGCGAGCCTGCCAGTACGCTGGGTTCCCTGCCTCCCCTGCGTTTCTGACCTACTTCTCCAGGAGAATATTTAAGACTGCATTTTCAGCAGAGCATTTTGCTGTTACTGATATTGAGGAATCCATTATGCAGATGAGTTGGTTGAACCAGGCTTTTATTTGATGCTGTAGCTAGTTTTTTTCCCACTGGAATTGATTTAGTCTGTAGTATATTCAAATCTATTTAATAATAAGCTATACCATGAGGACATTCTACATTATTATTAAAATATCAGGAATCATTGTCTGATGAGGTCTTCAGCATTAAGCTTTAATTATACATAGAGAAAAAGAATTCTTAGGCTTCAAGTCAGGGTGTAATTTTTAAAAAATTATTTAAATTGACTTTGAAGCACCTTCCAGTCATTTGTTCAATGGTTAAATTCCCCAGAATACCTGCTGTTTTCTCGCTAATTTTTTGACATTATTATCTTTCTGGAAACAGAGCTGCTATTTAACTCAGCTAGCACTGAACAGAAACTGATTATTCTCTTTTGATGTAACTGGAGTGACTTAAATACTTACAGTCTTTTGTGTTAAGGTAAGATTAAAGCAGAGGAGAGAAGTATTCTGTCTTACAGCTCAAAGTAAATATTTCAATGTGAACTGGGAGTAATTTCTTTAGGAAAACATACGTAAAGCTTGGGTCATCATGTGTTCGGTAGCACAGCCTGAGAGAGAGGCGCAAGCAGTGCCCACAGCATTCTTTATTCTTAAATGATGCAAAGGCATCCTTCGGCTCTGGTCATGATAGGAGAAGGTGTGGCTAAGTTATACCCTAGACTCTTCTTTCTGTAAATCAGAGACTTGACATTCAGTTCAGTCGCTCAGTTATGTCCGACTCTTTGCGACCCCATGAATCACAGCACGCCAGGCCTCCCTGTCCATCACCATCTCCCGGAATTCACTCAAACTCACGTCCTCGAGTCAGTGATGCCATCCAGCCATCTCATCCTCGGTCATCCCCTTCTCCTCCTGCCCACAATCCCTCCCAGCATCAGAGTCTTTTCCAATGAGTCAGCACTTTGCATGAGATGGCCAAAGTACTGGAGTTTCAGCTTTAGCATCATTCCTTCCAAAGAAATCCCAGGGCTGATCTCCTTCAGAATGGACTGGTTGGATCTCCTTGCAGTCC
>SJYF01000173.1:1600012-1617563 GCA_006410515.1 Procapra przewalskii | reverse complement strand
TTTGGACTCTGAGGGAGAGGGAGAGGGTGGGCTGGTTTGGGAGAATGGCATAAAAACATGTATACTATCATGTAAAAATAAATAAATAAATAAAATAAAAAAATTAAAAAAAATGAATTAAAAAAAAAAGAGACACTGCTTTTGAGAAATAGGTAAACATCCATTCATTATACCTATTGTTCCAGAAATGTGTTGTTTATAAACTTCTCTGCTTTATCTGACTTGTCTTGTTAATAATTTCATCTTCCAAATACTTGGATTCAGTCAGGTTTTCGGGGCTTTGCTTTTAGGTACAATGGAGCGTGACAGGTTGAGCTGTGTTGTAGGGCACAGATGAATGGCGTCTCTTTGTCACTTTCTATAGTTAGCTCTATGCCTGGCAATTTGGAGATGACAAATTAACATGATCTGTTTTCATGTTCATTGACTGTCTCCATTACTGCAATGTCAGCTTAAAAAGGGCAGTTTTGTCCTGTTTATTTTGTTGTATCTCTTACCTTTTATAATAGTACCTGGTACGTGGTAGATATGCCATAGCTATTTGTTGAAGTGAATTAAAAAATGAAGTAGAATGCATGATTTCAGCTTCATGATGTTTATGTCTTGCTATCAGATGTTACATAATAAACCACCCCCTAAGTTTCCTGGTGGCTCAGATGATAAAGAATCTGCCTGCAATATAGGAGACTCAGGAGATACAGGTTTCATCCCTGGATCAGGAAGATTCCCCTGGAGAAGGGAATAGCTACCCACAACAGCGATTAACAAACACACAAAGTTAAACAGCTTGAAACAACTAATATTTCATTGTGAACTGAACTGAAGTCACTCAGTCATGTCCAACTCTTTGTGACCCCATGGACTGTAGCCTACCAGGCTCCTCAGCCCGTGGAATTTTCCAGGCAAGAGTACTGGAGTGGATTGCCATTTCCTTCTCCAGGGGATCTGCCCAACCCAGGAATTGAACCCGGGTCTCCCGCATTGCAGGCAGGAATGGTAATCCCGCATTACCATCTGAGCCAGATCTTAAGATTTGGTTAGCTTAGGATTTGTGCATGACTCCACTGGGAGTTCTTTTTTCTGCATGGTGTTGATGGAGGTCAGTTGGTGGTACTTAGCTGGCAGATGAACTGGTCTAGAAGGTCCAGGAGAGCTTTATCATATCTAGTCCTTGAGGGGATGGATGGAAAATTGTGAAGTGAAAGTGTTAGTTGCTCAGTTGTGTCCGATTCTTTGTGACCCTGTGGACAGTAGCCCTCCAGGCTCCTCTGTCCATGAAATTCTCCAGGCAAGAACACTGAAGTGGGTTGCCATTTCCTTCTCCAGGATGGATAGAAGGCTTGACCCAACTGGGACTATTGATCCTAGCATCTACATGGACTTTCCAGGTGGCTTGGGCTTCCCACAGGGTTGTAACACTAGGTTTTAAGAGGGCGAAACAAAAGGTGCCGATTGTCTGAGAGGACAGGCGTGGAATGGCCATAACAGCCCTTTCACCATATGTAAATATTTAAGGGAGTCCCTGAAGTCAGCCCAGATTCAGTGTGAGGACAGCTGATTCCTCTTTCAGTAGCAAGAATAACTGCAGCCATCTTGAATCTATCACACCATCCAATTTGAAAGCATAGTTCCTGAACACCCTAAAAGACATATTTAGGTGAGAGTGGTATGTGCTATATATGTGAATATCACATGAATACAGAGTAGGAAATCTGCAGTTTGAGGTTAGACTTCATGGAGCCTTGGGTGAGTTTTTTGTCTTTTTTTTTTTAACTTTTTATTTTGTATTCGGGTAGAGCCAGCAGACAGTGTTGTGATAGTTTCAGGTGAACAGTGAAGGGGCTCAGCCGTGCATGTACATGCATCTATTCTCTCCCGAATTCCCCTCCCATCCAGACTGCCACATGACATTGAGCAGAGTTTAATGTGCTATAGAGTAGGACCTTGTGGGTTATCCATTTTAAATATAGCATCCTAAGCTCCCTCACTGTCCCTTACCCCAGTCTGGCAACCGTAGATTCCTTGTCCACATCTGTGAGTCTCTCGCTGCTGTGTAAGTAAGCTCATTTGCGTCATTTCTGTTTAGAGTCCATGCATGAGGGATGCCGTACGGTATTCTCCTTCTCTCTCTGACTTACTTCACTCAGGACGCTCTCTAAGTCCATCCCTGTTGCCGCAAATGGCATTACTTCATTATTTTTAATGGCTGAGTACTACTCTGTTGTGCATACGTGCTACATCTTCTTTACCCGCTCCTTTATCAATGGACATTGAGGGGGCGTCCAAGTCTTGGCTGTAAACAGTGCTGCAGTGAACACCGGGGTGCACGCATCTTTCCAGATCATGCTTTTCTCTGGATAGATGTCCAGGAGTGGGACTGCAGTGCCATGTAGTAGCTCTGTTTTGAGGTTTTAAGGAAGCTCCACTGTTCTCCATAGTGGATGAACCAATTTACATTCCCACAAACAGGACGGGAGGGTTTCCTTCTCTCCACACCCTCTCTAGCATTTACTGTTTGTGGATTTTTCAATGATAACCATTCTAGCTGGTGTTAAGTGAATCTCATTGTAGTTTTGATTTGCATTTCTCTAATAATTAGCAAAGACATTACTTTGTCAACAAAGGTCCATCTAGTCAAGGCTATGGTTTTGTGAGAGTTGGACTATAAAGAAAGCTGACTGCTGAAGAATTGATACTTTTGAACTGTGATGTTGGAGAAGACTCTTGAGAGTCCCTTGGACTGCAAGGAGATCCAGCCAGTCCATCCTAAGGGAGATCAGTCCTGGGTGTTTATTGGAAGGACTGATGCTGAAGCTGAAACTCCAATACTTTGGCCACCTGATGTGAAGAGCTGACTCATTTGAAAAGACCCTGATGCTGTGAAAGATTGAGGGCAGGAGGAGAAGGGGACAACAGAGGATGAGATGGTTGGATGGCATCACGGACTCAATGGAGATGAGTTTGGGTAGACTCCAGGAGTTCATGATGGACAGGGAGGCCTGGCATGCTGCAGTTCATGGGGTCACAAAGAGTCAGACATGACTGAGCAACTGAACTGAACTGAACTGAACTGAATAATTAGCAGTGTTGAACATCTTTTCATGTGCTTCGTGGCCATCTGTATGTCTGCTTTGGGAAATGTCTGTGTAGGTCTTCTGCCCATTTCTTGATTCAGTTGTTTATTGTAAAGCATATGAGCTGTTTGTAAATTCTGGAGACTAATCCCTTGTCCCTCACATCATTTGCAAATATTGTCCCCTGATCTGTGGGTTGTCGTTTCATTCTGTTTATTATTTTCTTTGCTGTGCAAAAGCTTTTGAGTTTAAGTAGGCCCCATTGGCTTATTTTTTTTTTTTTTACTTCCATTATTCTGGGAGACAAATCAAAGAAGATATTGCTGTGGTTTATATCAAAGAGTGTTCTCCCTATGTTTTCCTCTAGGAGTTTTGTAGCATCCAGTCTCACATTTTTAGGCTCTTAATCCATTTTGAGTTTAGTTTTGTGTGTAGTGTTGAGAATGATCTAATTCCAATTTTTTTACATGTAGCTGTCCAATTTTCCCAGCACCATTTGTTGAAGAGGCCCTCTTTCCAACATTGTGTAGTCTTGCCTCCTTCGTCATAGACTGACCACAGGTGCATAGCCCATGAGTGAGTTCTAACCTGAGCCTGAACGAAAGGAGAAGGTTTCAAAAGCTGAAAATGGTGAAGGAGGCATGCCCCAAAAAAGAACTTTTGCTAAAACATGGGTGTAGAACCAGGTCATCAATAGTAATAGCATTTCTTTATTTAGAAGCTGTTTACATTGAATTGTAGGCTTCCCTGGTGGCTCAGAGGTTAAAGCATCTGCCTGCAATGCGGGAGACCTGGGTTTAACCCCTGGGTTGGGAAGATCCCCTGGAGAAGGAAATGGCAACCGACTCCAGTATTCTTGCCTGGAGAATTCCATGGATGGAGGAGCCTAGTGGGCTACAGGCCACGAGGTCGCAGAGAGTCGGACACGATTGAGCAACTTCACTTTCACTTTCACTTTACAGTGAATTAGAGATAACAGGACATAACCAACACCATTTTTGGAAAGACACCGTTGGAAGCAATGTCTATATATTTTTGAATCATTTTCTGTGAAATACTGACTGCTACCTCTCCTTACAGAATCCCTTGCTGAGAATTATCTCTCAGAATTGTGCTAAAAAGGGCCTTATTAGACTTATTCTGCTTTCTTCTTTCTGATGAGAACTAGGACAATTCCTGTTTTCTTTGTTTTGGGGCTTCTGGAGACTCAGACCCAACAGTGAAACTCTGGCAGTTGTGTTCGCCTCCACTGGCATTTTCGCACTATCTCCTTTTCGTTGATCCTCGTGTTTTAATTTTCTTTCTGTTTTACTAGTTCATTGTATGACTAGTTCTTGCTTTAATCTACCTCTGTGTCCACAGAATAAATTAAGCAAACAAGAGCTTAGTGTCTATGTAAATTGTTAGAGTTAGAAAAAGTTATAGAAATCATAATAAATAACACAGATCCGTATTTGAAGAGAATACCTCATTTAATTTAGGATCCAGGTACAGGAAGATGCTAAGAAAAACAGTAAACTTGAAGAATGGGCTTCAGATGAGATAATTGCTAGAAGTAAGATGAACAAGGTGAGTTGTGATCACCCGACTGAGTCCTTGGATGCTAAAGAGGCCGATCTCAGCTGGAAAATTGTAAAAGTCTGACATCAACATGACAAAGCATTTCAAACTGATACAGTGTGTACATTTATCAAGGAGTTGAATTTTCACATGGAGTTTTCTTCTAAATTATTTCTTCATTCAGAGAGTAACTCAGAATTCTTATAACATTTTTCATTCCCCTGAGCTGAGCAGCAGCCTCTGCTGGGAGATCTGGGAGGTATCAGGACCAATAAGATAACATTTTGTAGTTTCAGCCAAGTGTGGAGTAGAGTTGGAGAGACAGCAGTTTGGTTTATCACCAACCAGCAGCCTATCAAATAAGTTGTATTACTTTTATCATATCTCTGGATCTTAATTTTTCTGGCTTTCTAAACAAGGAACACAGGAAATTGTAGACATCTGTCTCATGTTTGATGGGGCAAATAGACTGCTCCAGCATGAGCAGGGTTTTTTTAATAAATGTCAAATGTACAGAGCAGGAAATCACTGAATGAGTTGATAATGTGCTTACTTCCCATGCTGTACAGCCGCCCTGTCTGTGGAATTCTCCAGGCAAGAATACTAGAGTAAGTAGTCGTTCTCTTCTCCAGGGGATCGTTCCAATCCTGGGATTGAATTCAGTCTCTTGCATTGCAGGCAGATTCTTTACCACCTGAGTCACCAGGGAAGCCCTTCATAAAAAGTCTACTTACACCCATTTCACTGGTATACCTGGATATAGAAAATCCCCTTCTCCTATGGTTAGAATAGCCGGAATGGAGATTTCAATAAAAATACACTTGGTAATGTCCCAGGAAGAAGAAAGTGGTCAAGACCCCTGGGATACTGGAGGCTGAGAAGGCATGTTTGGCTTCATCTGGTGGCTTGGTCTGCCACGTCTATTCTGATGAGTGGGGGGGTGAGTGGGGTAGGAAAACAGGAACGTTCTTCCTGGGTTGTAGAGCAGAGCAGATGAATCGTGTTGCCCTATTTTTGTTGGGAGAAATGAGACTTTCTGCAAAGAAGGGATATGAAGACAAAGACTTAGAGGGTGGCTTCAGCCACTGACGCCGCTGAAAACCATCCCACACCCTTGACGGTGTCGTGCGTGCTTGGCCTCCTTGATTGCCCTCCAGTCTAGTGGATGCTGTGGTTGCTCTGCAGGCCCCTCAGGGCCAGGACCCCATCCCTTCTGCTTCTGGGGGTGCTGGCGGCTGATGGCCCTCAGCTGATTCCATCTCTGAGAATGGTCTTAGCTGAAGAGAGCCACCTGGCTCTCCCAAACAGTTTGCCTCCAGGGATATGCCAAGACCCACTTCCCTCAAGGTCAAACAGCCCTGCAGGGTCATCCTGCCTGCGGAGCTGTCTCTGGATCTGCTGAGGCCTTTGCTGCACGTCTGTTCCTCTGTCTGCCTGATCTTCTCCTGTCACAGCCCTGTGACTGTTGATCCTAAGAGGCCCCCCAGTAAACTGTCCACACACAGATCTTCATCTCAGTCTGTTTCCCGGGAATTGTTGTCGTTCAGTTGCTCAGTTGAGTCCGACTCTGTGACCCCACGGACGGCAGCACAACAGGCCTCCCTGTCCCTCACCATCTCCTGGAGTTTGCCCAAGTTCATGTCCATTAAATCAGTTATGCCCTCCCACCATCTCATCTCTGCTGTCCTCTTCTCCTTTTGCCTTCCGTCTTTCCCAGCATCAAGGTTTTTCCCAATGAGTTGACTCTTCACATTAGGTGACCAAAGTATTGGAGTTTCAGCATCAGTCCTTCCAGTGAGTATTCATTATTCAATTATCTTCCTGGGAGACCTACCCCAACACACAGGCTGTCTTCAAAATTGTTTTCCAGAACCAGGATCCTACAATCAGCTGGAGACATACTTTTGACCACTGACCAACAGCAGGCATGGAGATGCACACTTAAGTGCAGCCTGTGGCAACTCCACAGTTGAAAGACGTCATAAGACCACAGAGATTGCCCAGGATTGCTGCAAATAACCCTGGCTGACCCCTTTCCTTCTGTCTCCCACCCTTGCTCTCTTTAGTCCCATTCTGAGTCCCTTTCCATCTATTCATCTTTCTAATTCAGCTTCATGTGCCAGCAAGGCATAAAAGCTGATATTTGTCTTTCACAACTAGTGTGTGGAACAATGTCTAGGCACGTGATGAAACAGGTCACACCCTGGATTGTGATGAAGACCGGCATTTCTCACTAATTATGAAGAATATAGGATCACTGGGTCTATTGATTTCCATTAACTTGTAGAGAGTTATGACCCTCAAAATGGAAGTCCACAGCTACTGATACCTCGGGATGGTGTTTTATAGCAAGCAAGACTCTAGAGAGTACCATAAAAATCAGCCTCTGGTGCTTGTCTGAGGGTTTATGATTTAAAGAAATTGCTTGTGCTTTATCTGCAAATGCCTCCCAGCCATCCTTGGGAAGACTGACCTGACAGAGGCTGAGGCTACACCTGAGATGCATGCAGAGCTCAAGAACTCTTCTAGAATTGGCTGTTTGCTTTCTCCGCTCCCCTTTGCTCGTACCTGTTGTTGAGGGCCTATCTCCTCGTCATGTTGCCAAGAAGTATCAAGCCTGGACATCCATCCCACATATTTTGGAAAGATCCCCCCAAAGCTACAGAGCAGGCATCAACATCTCAGCTGAGTGTCATGTTGTTCAGACTCTGATCTCATAAGGGTTCACAGATTTGCCATGTGGTACAAATGATACCAGATGAAGGGAAATGGACCTGGTATTCCCATGAAGCCAGGTCAGCCTGTCTTAGATAAATTTTCCTATCAGAGATCTAGATATGAGATAGTTACAGATCAAATTAAAACAATAGTTTCTTTTCTCATTACCTTTTCTTCTTTGTTCATCAAGCTGATTGAACACCCACTTTGCACCATTGTGTATATGACCTTTTCCTTTCTTGCCTTTTGCATTCTCCCTTCTCACTTATTTTTCTAGAGCAGATAAGTGAAGAGGAAGTCAGGTCCTTTCAAGGAGACTGCTGAGTGCTTGCCTTTGTGCGGAGATGAGTGCTTTCATCAGACCCCCAAGGAGGGTCAAGCGTGAGGAGTGAGCAGGTCCACCAAGAGCCCAGAGAGCCACTTTCTCATCACCACTGAGCATATAACCTTCAGCAACAGAGTGCCAGTGTCAGCTCTGCTCTCCAGGTGTCGGAAGCCAGCTAGGAATCAGACAAGGAGCACTCGATGGTCTCGAGAGAGATTGGTTCCAGCCTGTGGCAGAGACTTATGAACTATTCCTCCTGCTTTACAAGAACATAGCTTTCTAGTGGCTTGGGTCTTCCAGCTACAGTGTTCATCTATGTTGGGGGGACTTCCTGGCAGATTTTAATACTCTGTGTTCCTTTTCTAGTCTTCCCACTTACTTCTGGCCTTCTCTTTGCATTCAGCATTGCCCCCAGCCCTTGTCATGCCAACATGCAGGCAAGGGCAGGTCCATGTACTATTGCTTATTGATTACATAGGGGTAAATCCCAGGGACGGGGGAGCCTGGTGGGCTGCCGTCTATGGGGTCGCACCACTGAAGTGACTTAGCAGCAGCAGCAGTGGTCCATAGCACAGAGACTTTGAAATCAGACAGCCTAAATGGCAGATATGCTGCTGGTAAGAATTAGCTGTCACACATTCAAACACACACACATACCCAAAGACCTGATTTATAGTGCTTGCTGATTTCCATGGTGTTAATTCTCCCACCAAAGGCAAGAGGAGAAGGGGACTACAGAGGATGAGATGGTTGGATGGCATCACCAACTCAATGGACATGAGTTTGAGCAAGCTCCAGGAGTTGGTGAAGGACAGGGAGGCCTCAGGTGCTGCAGTCCATGGGGCCACAAAGAGTGGGACATGACTGAGCAACTGAACTGAACTGAACTGAATACTCCCACCATGGCCAAGTTTAAGGTACCCAAGTGAAATCACTCAGTGCAGTTAGCAAAAGATGAGATCACAGTTGAGTCTCACTCGCTGGTACCAGACATCATCAGTCCTAGGACTGAGCTCTTTTCAGCCCTGGGGGACATTACTTACCCTTGCCACGCCCCATGTCCCTCACATGTGAAATGAGGTTAATATGAAAATAATTGCTTCAAAGGGCTATTGTGAGAATTCAACGATATTCCATATATAGAATTTAGGTAAGCAGGATGAACATTTCAGTGAGGGATACCTAGTTAGCTAGGAGTGCTGCTGCTGCTGCTGCTAAGTCGCTTCAGTCGTGTCCAACTCTGTGCAGCCCCACAGATGGAAGCCCACCAGGCTCCCCCATCCCTGGGATTCTCCAGGCAAGAATACTGGAGTGGGGTGCCATTTTCTTCTCCAATACATGTATGCTTGGCAAGTCGCTTCAGTCATGTCCAACCCTGTGCAACCCCATGAACAGCACCCCACCAGGCTCCTCTGTCCACAGGACTCTCCAGCCAAGAATACCAGAGTGGGTTGCCATTTCCCTCTCCCAGCTAGGAGTGCTCGGCACCTTTGTCTCATCAGTAATCCAACTCTCTCTCTCTCCGCAATAGGCATTACTTCTGTGGAACTTTGCCCTTCCAGGTGGCTCAGTGGTAAAAGAATACACCTGCAGGGTAGGAGCCACAGGAGTCTCGGGTTTGATCCCAGGGTCAGGAAGATCCTCTGGAGAAGGGCACGTCAACCTAACTTCAGTATTCTTGCCTGGAGAAGCCCATGGACAGAGGAGCCTGGAGGGCTACAGTCCATGAGGTTGCAAATAGTTGGACACAACTGAAGCAACTTAGCATGCACACAGGCACACTGGTGAACTTTAGCATAAACAACCCAACTCATAATGTTGGTTTCGGTTATGGAAAGAGACTGGCCCCCTTTGGCTTAGGGGACTCACTTGAGAAGCAAAGTAGGGCTGGCAGCCCTGACCATCTCCTGTAGTTCCATCATCCTGTTTGACCCCATGGACTGTATTCTGCCAGCCTCCTCTCTCCATGGGAGTCTCCAGGCAAGAATACTGAAATGGGTTGCTACGCCCTCCTCCAGGGGATCTTCCCAACTCAGGGATCAAACCTGTGTCTCATGTCTCCTGCACTGGCAAGCAAGTTCTTTACCTCTAGCGCCATCTGGGAAGCCCTATTGAATGGCTGCTGTTCTCAAAAGAGACACACACTGTAGGGAGAATACCTGAGCAGTTGTAGACCTCACTCAAGCAGCTTTCTGTTCAGTGGAGGGAGTCAGATATGTGCACGGAACACAGAACTGTGAAGCCAGCTGGGCTAAGGAACGTCAGGGCAGCATCTTGGTGCTGCAAGATGAGTCATCCCTAGAGGACTCCTGGGCTTGGTCGACACACCCAGCTTCAGAGACAGGCAATACGTGAGACAGGCTTTCCTGCTGTGTAAGCCAGTATGGAATAAAGAAGATCTGCTGGAACTTCTAATCCAGTCTAAGACTGTGTATTGCTTTAGGCTTTAGGCTCAGTTTTGATGCTTTTGAACTGTGGCATTGGAGAAGAGTCTTGAGAGTCTCTTGGACTGCAAGGAGATCCAACCAGTCCATCCTAAAGATCAGTCTGGGTGTTCATTGGAAGGACTTATGCTAAAGCTGAAACTCCAATATGTTGACCAACTGATGTGAAGAGTTGACTCATTGGAAAAGACCCTGATGCTGGGAGGGATTGGGGGCAGGAGGAGAAGGGGACGGCAGAGGATGAGATGGCTGGATGGCATCACTGACTTGATGGACATGAGTTTGAGTCAACTCCGGGAGTTGGTGATGGACAGGGAGGCCTGGCGTGCTGCAATTCATGGGGTTGCAGCGAGTCGGACATAACTGAGCAACTGAACTGATAGTCTCAGCTGAGTGTCCCTCATGGCTCAGTGGCAAAGAACCCACCTGACAGTGCAAGAGACACAGGTTCGATCCCTGGGTCAGGGAGTTCCCCTGGAGAAGGAAATGGCAACTCACTCCAGTATTCTTCCCAGGGAAATCCCATGGAAGAGGAACCTGGTGGGCTATAGTCCATGAGGTTGCAGAAGAGTGGGACTGAACTTAGCAACTCAACAATGATAACAGTAGAGTCACGGTAGGAGGGATCTGAGTCTTTTAATATGAGTTAAGATCTAAGTTTTAATTCTCAGAATACAGTGGCGTGGCCCCTTTCCATAGAGTTCTACCTTGGTTAATCAGAGTCAGGAGGCGCACACTCAGTTTCTGGAAATAGAGCCAAAGATGAGAGCAGAGGCCCTTGCCAGGAGAGTGGCTGCTCTGCTGCACACTCCAGGTTTCCCAGTTTTCCCTCCCAGTCTTCTCACCTCCTCTGGACTGTGTGGGGGAATGAGCGTGTAACAGGTCAGCCTTTGTCTCCCTTAGGCAATGTCAAAGCTATGCTTGTCAAGTCTCAGCCAACTCCAAAATTTCTAAGATTGTCAATGTTAACATCTAAGTGATGCTTTGGCTTAAAGAAATGGAAATAGACTTGATAATTTGCATAGTATATTCATTTTAATTCTCTGACTTCCTGTCTGGACCAAAAGCACTTTGAATGTAAGGGACTTACTCATGCATGCCCCGATATTATCTAACACATAGCCTCACTGTAGTCACACCAGCAATCTTAGGAGGGAGATGCTGTCATGATTCCTTTTACATAAGCATTAAAATGCAGTGTTTCTAACCCTCTGAAAACAGTGACAGACTTTATTTTCTTGGGCTCCAAAATCACTGCAGATGGTGACTGCAGCCATGAAATTAAAAGACACTTGCTCCCTGGAAGAAAAGTTATGACCAACCTAGACAGCATATTAAAAAGCAGAGACATTACTTTGCCAACAAAGATCCATCTAGTCAAAGCTATAGTTTTTCCAGTAATCATGTATGGATGTGAGAGTTAGACTATAAAGAAAGCTGAAGGCTGAAGAATTGATGCTTTTGAACTGTGGTGCTGGAGAAGACTCTTGAGAGTCGCTTGGACTTCAAGGATATCAAACCAGTCAGTCCTAAAGGAAATCAGTCCTGAATACTTATTGGAAGCACTGATGCTAAAACTCTAATACTTTGGCCCCCTGATGCAAAGAGCCAACTCATTAGAAAAAACCCTGCTGCTGGGAAAGATTGAAGACGGGAGGAGAAGGGACAACAGAGGATGAGATGGTTGGATGGCATCATCTACTTAATGGACATGAGTTTGAGCAAGCTCCAGGAGATGATGAAGGACAGGGAAGCCTAGTGTGCTGCAGTCCATGGGGTCACAAAGAGTTGGACACGACTGAGTGACTGAACTGAACTGAACTAACCCTCTCAACATGCCACAGTTTGTCCTTGGTGAAGCCTGGACAGCCTGACCCCAAAGCTCTGCTCCTAAGGCTGGGGCTCCAATGACCACCTCTCGCCGCTGTTTGCCACTGACAGCAAGGCCCTGCCTCCAGCGCCTCCAATCCAGCCTGAAAGGGGCTTGGTTCTCATCAAAGCTGTAAGCCCTATCCGGATGTGTGCATGTCGAGTTAAGGAGTTCAGATATTGAAATTAACATAATTTTAAAATATTTAATCCTGATACCATTTTTAAGGCCATCAAACTGATTTTGCTTTTAAGAATTTACTAAGTTTGAAGAGACAAACTTGTGTAAAACTCTGGCCCACATTTTCTAATAAAACGGGCCCTGTGTTCCTCAGAGCTGCAAACGAGGCTTTGATTAAAATCAGAATACCACTAGCTTACCTAGGATAAAGAGCCGTGAATGCCATGCTTCTCCTGTCTCTTCCAGTTACCCAGAAGCCTGCCTTCATCGTGTGAATGTTTCCCTTCGCTTTAACTGCTGCTCAGAAACAGAGGGACAAAAGAGTCTGGAGGCAGTCTGCTGGGCAATGATAGTCATCCTTCTGTATATGTGTATATTACTGTGACGATTTTGCATCTTCCATTTAAATATGCAAGTTGGAAGATGCTCCCTGAAGTATCACCACGTCTCTGACTCTGGCTTCTGCCTCATTTCCTTTGCATTTGGGCTCACAGACTGCTTAAAATCCGCTTCTCTGCTTATCATAAAGAGTGTATGTGTGTGCGTCTTTCAATAACCAATTAAAATGTTCCTCCTCTATGAATCCTATTTTATCCCCTAAGCCAGGATTTACTGAAGCCACTTCTGTGTCCCAGTGGCTCTTTCTACCATCCCAGTGCCCCTCATCTCCTGTGGTGTTACAAATTGGGGTATACCAGACTTCCTGAACCCCACTCTAAGCTTATAGATAAGCTCCTTGGAAGAGGGAGACCTGAATCGTCTCTGCAGCCCACATTCCAACCAATAAGATGCTTTGTGTGTATTAGTACCCAGTAAACACTAGCGATGGCACCCCACTCCAGTGCTCTTGCCTGGAAAACCCCATGGGCGGAGGAGCCTGGTGGGCTGCAGTCCATGGGGTCGCTAAGAGTCGGACATGACTGAGCGACTTCCCTTTCACTTTTCACTTTCATGCATTGGAGGAAATGGCAACCCACTCCAGTGTTGTTGCCTGGAAAATCCCAGGGATGGGGGAGCCTGGTGGGCTGCCGTCTATGGGGTCGCACAGAGTCAGATACGACTGAGGTGACTTAGCAGCAGCAGCAGCAAACACTATCAAAATCTGATCTCTGCTTCCCCAAAATATATTCAATGTAAGTGTGTTGGGGAGCATCTGGAACTCTCTTAACTAACACAGTTGGTTGCTCGAGCAGTATTCAGAAGCAATGGAGTCTGGTTCACAATCAGTCTTAAGTCATTGCATTGTTCACTGTTCCATAAATTGTACTTGGAAAGTCCAGTTCCTTGTTATACCTCCCTACCATGAACCTAACAAATTACATCTTCTGTTCTTGGCTGCAAAGTATGGCTCTAATTAGCATTAATTCCTCAGTGAATTTTAAATGTATTCACTTTCCTTTTAAAAAAGTTTTTCAATAGATTAGATTATTTATGCTGCCTCTACAAGACCTCTCCTGGTTCTAGAAAAAGGACTCCTCCTCACGTTGCCCACCACTTCTACAAGCTCTCTGGAAGCCTCGTGGGGATGTTGCAGTATTTCTAAGCCTTTTGATATTTAGTCTTGAAATGTGCTTATAAATTACTAAATGACTCCATTTTAAACTATTGTTCCCTTATTTCCTTGTGTCATGCTTGCAAATTGGTTTGGCTCTTTATCTCCGTCAATGTTGGCAGAAATCTGCTTACTTATGGGACTTTACGTATCATCCCCTGTATCTTCCCCTCTGGACATTCGGGAGATAAATTAATGAGGGGAGTGCTTTATACATTTCCTTCAGAACTCCAGCCCACTGGGAGGACAACACCAGTATCAGTCTTGTAAAGCTCTCTGTGCCCAACACCTAGAACGCCCTGGGGCGCTTTGCAGCCCCTGAATGAGTGGCGGGTGAGTGGGGGTCCTGGCTCTGTCACTCCGTGGCTATGGATATGCTGCTCCATCCTTTTGTATTTGTTCCTTTTTCTACACACAGGTTTGTTGTCAGGACAAATGAAACAGTTATATAAGCTTCTCCGCAAAAGAAGCAATGATGAATGTTTGTGGTCACTGTTGCTGCTTCTCCGTACACGTGTGTCTCCTCCTGCCGTCGGTCTGCTTCAGACCACTCAGGCTCAGCTCTCATGGCCCTCCACCAGCGTTCCTTGGGGCCGAGCGCTCTCCCCTCACTCGGACCTGCCAGAGCGTGTGCTTTGAGCCTGGTGTTCACACCTCTCTGTCTTGTGCACAGCTAGTCAGCTTCCTATAACTGTCCACAGGCACCGAGCTTTATGCTGAGTGCAAATATATTTATTTCTGTAGGTTGCTATGGGCTTCCCAGATGACGCTAATGGTAAAGAACCACCTGCCAATGAAAGAGGCATAAGAGATGAGCGTTCATTCCCTGGGTTGGGAAGATCCCCTGGAGGAGGGCAGGGCAACCCACTTCAGTATTCTTGCCTGGAGAATCCTGTGGACAGAGGGGCCTGGTGGGCTACAGTCCGTGGGGCTGCAGAGTTGGACACGACTGAAGAGACTTGGCATGCGTGCTGGCTTTGGTTGATATGTGAAGTTTGACAGTAAGCTCCTTGAGAGTGGTTCTGTGTCACATTCAGCTTTGTGACCTCACACTGTCCTGCAGTATACCTTGCATTTAGTATACCTTGCATTGCATATGTATTGAATGAGTGAATGAATGAATAAATGAGTGAGTCACTCTAACCCGATCGTAAGCTCCTAGATGCACTGAATGCAGCCCACCCTGTCCATCACTGCACTTCTCAGCAGCAGTGAAGTCCCAGCATTGTAGCAGTAAAGACGGCTCCTCCTGCAGTCCCATGGAAGGGGCGCTCTGTGCTCTTCATGTCGATTTCATAGCCCTCGCCCAGAACTTGGTCATCCCAGGCTCCAAGCTGTGCCCAGCCTGTGAAATGCTTGAAATCTCTTCTGAACACTGGCCAAGACTCACGGGCCTCTGGATTTGGGGTTTATGAGTCCCTGGGATTGGGTTCCTTTACCTCATATTTGATTCAAACCATTGCCTCTGCTCCTTTGACAAATGTTCCTTCTGGGAAACTATGAGTGTTTGGTCATCTTGGGTATAGAAGCAAAATTATGTAATGTTCTGTGATGTGAAGGTGGGGTTTGGTTTTTAAAGTTCCGTTCATCTCCACTGTAAAATATAGATAGCCAGCTATGATGAATTTGCTTTGCTCCTTTAAAATCCACCCTATAGCTCTGGTCTAGTGACCTGCGGGCTCTGAAGTGATCAGTTGCCTTGGGCTAGGAACATCAGGGTCCAATATATAGATGCCTTATTTCCTACTTTATTCTTCACACCTGCATGCATGCATTTTTGATGCATATTTGTTTTTATAACCCAAGCTACCTCCTCTTCACAGATAGCCCATCTTCCTGATGTAATGACACAACAAAACCACCACACATCGACATAAAATTCCCACTACAATGGCTTAGACCACCATTACTTCAGCTCTTTTTTTTTTTGCCATCTCAGTAATAGATTCCAAGTTTAAATTTACTTTCCAACTCACAGCATTAGTTTTGCTAATTACTTTAAAAAGGTTTCTGTGTAAAAAACAAACAAACAAACAAAAAATACAAAAAAAAAAACCTAGCAAATACTCAGCATTAATGGCTTTCTTGGAATTTTTAATGGTGAGTTATAGTCATTAATTAGCCAATTAATACAGCATCCCTGGGTGGAAGACTTTACCGGCCTGGATCCCATTTTGCAAACGGAGGAACTGAAACACATCCACTAGGATGTGCCCCTTGGAGCTCTGTCTTTTCCTGTGTATTTCTCTGCCCCCTCCTCTGCTGCTCATTTTACCAGATTTTCTCCCCCGAACACCTACCTCACAGATTCCTGTGTGCATGTATATACAGGACAGGGAGAGGTGGGGAATACCTGTGGCATGAAAGAACATTGGATGACCACCAAGAATTAGGCTAGAGAAGGCTCTGCCCTCGCAGAGAAGGGGGTGGGAGTGAGTCAAGAGTCTGTTGCCCCTGGAAAGTCACACTGCTAAGCTTTTTCCAGATCTCTGCATAAAGCATGTCTGTTTTCTTGGTGGCATCACCAAGGACTCGCCCCATCCCCGGAGCAGGGATAGGGCTGATCCCCTGCTACACTGAGTGGCTGGTGGTCCCCCTGCAGCGCATCAGTCGTGTGCCCAGTGATCTCAGAGGAAGCAAACTTTGCTCAGTAAGAATAATCATGAAAGGGTAGAGACATGCATTTGATGTGTCTTGGGTAATAATTCTGATGGCAGAAGGCACCGCTTGATTTTTACTTGCACTGTGGACACACAGAAATGAAACAGTGGGTGTAGCCCTGGAGTCTGGGTTAGCCAGGTTCTTGGTGAGACTGGCATGCAGAGTTCAGAAGGGCCCCCTCTTTGGACCGGGGAAGGCGGTCTTCACTGCTGTAAATGATGGCGGAAAGCTGCAGTGCGCAGTGGAATTCACACGTCTTCTTTGAAGCCTTCCCAGATGAATTCTGCAACATTTTGTCATTCAACCAAATAGTAGAAGGCATATTTATCAAATTTTCAGAGGACGTAGAGATAAAAGGGAAAGCAAATATTTTCAAATACTGCCTCAGGGTTCAGGGAGACCTCAGACAGCAATAAGAGGCTGATGATGTCTGTTATAAATTAGTAGAAGTCAGATTCAAATTCAGCTTTTGTGTGCCTAGTCAGTCCTCAGGTCGTGTCTGACTCTTTGCGACCCTATGGACTATATAGCCCACCAGGCTCCTCTGTCCATGGGATTCTCCAGGCAAATATATTGGAGTGGGTTGCCATTTCCTTCTCCAGGGAATCTTCTCAACCCAGGGATGGACACCCTGTCTCCCGAGTCTCCTGCATTGGAAGGTGGATTCTTTACCATTGAGCCACCTGGGAAGCCCTCAAATTCAGCTCTAGGCTCCAAAGCCCATGCCCTGTTAGACCCAACAAATCCATTTCAAAGGATATGATATTTTCAGAGCATTTTTAGCAGTCAGTAATATTAGAAATTTTATCTCCACTTCTGTAGGCCAGTGCTGTTAAATAAAAATATAATATAATATACACATACAATTAAAATTTTTCTACTAACCACATTAAAAAGGTAAAAATAAACAGAGAAAACTAAGGTTAATAGTATATTTAATTTAACTTGCTATGTACAAAACATAATTTTGATATGTAATGAATGTAAAAATACTAAAGAGATATTACATTATTTTTCACACCAAGTCTTCAAAATCCAGTGTGCATTGTATACTAATGGCACATCTCAATTTGAATGCTCTTTGCATCAGAAATTCATCTGTATTTAGATTTACAGGGAAATTTACAGTTGAAAAGATAGATTCATATATCCAGGTGGTTCTAAACT
>SJYF01000173.1:1577985-1594170 GCA_006410515.1 Procapra przewalskii | reverse complement strand
ATATCTAACAGGTACATAAACGTGAAAACCTCACACTTAAGTTTTCACAGAAAACACATTTTCCCTCTTCTGGGGCTCCACACACAGAAGTCTCCATGCTCAGGCATGGCAGGAAAGGGTCATGACAAGCAGAGAAGTCGGATGAACACCAGGAAAGAAGGAAGGTCTAATCTTTGCAATTTTGTCAGTCTGCTAAGTCATTTGTCATGTTTCATCTCATCATCCTGAATTCGCTATTCCCTGCTGGGGCCCGAGCGATCAGCCCTGAAGCTTTTAGCTTCCGATGTGATAGCAAGACTGTTCCCAGGAGCAGAGCAAAGGACGTCTGTGCTCGAAGCCCGAGGAGCCTGCACGCCTTGATGTAGCACATCCTGTGGGGATGACCCTGCTTGGATAAGCTCCAGTCCAGTGTCGGGGAGTGACTTAGGGAGACAGTGGCGGGCCAGTCTAGAGGAGGCAAGACTCACATCAGAGGTGTGAACTGCGGGCTCCAGGAGCCCCAGGGCAGAGGAGACTGTTTATTATGGAGGAGTACCAAGATAGGGTTTGGGTTGAAACCTGAAATGGGTCTGATTTCAACCACTGCAGTGAATATGGGCAGGAGGGGAAACATAAACACCTGAGGGTGTGTTCAGGAAACGGAGGTATGGTTTTCTTGGCTTGAGCATCTAGGTTGAGAGAGAGAAGGCTGGACAGAGAGGCTGAGACGGAGGTCTCTGAAACTGGAGTAAGGAGTCTGTGCCTAACTCTACGGCAGTGGGGAGCTGAAGGAGGTCACTGCATCGAGTGGCAGACCTGCAGTTCAGGAGCAGGGTAGATGCCGGCCGGCTCCCAGAGATACTGCCCCGCCCTGTCTCCTGAGCTGGGAACCTAAGTACGCACTGCTCTATCGGGATTTCTCACGTATAGGCGGTATCCAGGGTGTCCAGAAGTTCAACCAATCAAAAATCACTACATTTTTTGAGAAACAGCACATTCACCCACTCATTAGGTCAAACTTTAAACAGGCATCTGACCATCCTTAGTGCTCCATCTCTCCCTTCCCACACAACACCACTCATCGCATCTGATAGACTCTCCTGCTGCGTGAATCCGTTTCCTCTTACTCATTGTCATCCAAGTCAGCTGATTCTTTTTTCCCCCCTCCCCAGTCCAGCCTCCTGGTCGTGGTTCAAAGACAGATAAGCTCATATGCCTTGGAGATTCTAAACTCACTGTTTGCTCTCTGTTACCAAAGCCCAAAGCCCTGCTTCTCACAATATCAAGAACTGTCCCAGGAACGATTATCCTTTAGCCTTCTCTGCCTTCTCTCCTGTTGATCCTAGCGCCTCTGCCCCGTTCCCAACCCCTAGCATGCCTCACGCCATGTCTGAGCTTATGTTTTCTGGTGTACATACTGGGTCTCTTCTCCATGCTTCCACACTAAGTGCGCGTTCAGTGTGGCGTGTCCTTTCCCTGCGTGGCAAACTCCTACTCACTCTGCAAAGCCCCACTGGATTCTTCTCTTTATTTCCTCTTCACAATAATCAATCCACTCACTCCTCGGTGCTCCTGTAGTGTTAGTGCGTAGTGAGTAGTTTGGCACGTTTAATCCGTTCCCTTTAAGTAATCACAAGCTATTTTCCCGAACCTGACTCTCCCATCAGACTGTAAGCTGCAGGAATGTAGTGACATAGTCTGTTTAGCATTAGTTCTCCTTCTGCTGCCTAATATGCAGGAAACTCTAATCAGTGTCTGTGAAATGAATGTGTGATGGATTACTGATGTGCAATTTCTTAACCCAACTCTCAAATCTTCTTTAACTTTACTTTTTATTCTTCTCTGAACTGAGTTAACAGAGATAAAACGTAGTATATGCACTTGGCAAATGCGTCTTTCCTACCCCACCCTGCACACACACAACACACGCACATACACTTTTCAAGAGAAATTTTATATTTCTTTAAAGAATAAAAATTACCATTCCAGCTTATGGATGAGAACATGAAATATATAATGCATTTGATATATACGTTTCTCTCAGAATTTTGATCAATAGCTTAACTTCTGATCCTTCAGGAAAACACCTTCCTTACGTAAAATATGCAAATACTAGATTATTTATCTGTTTCCTGTCTGAGTGCTTTTATGAATCCCTCTTCCTCCGCTGGTCTTTCATCCCCATCCACATCCACCCTCATTCCCAACCAGAGTGGATTGGTTATTTGTTTGGGATTGTGTTTTGCAGTGTTAGATTGGATGAAGAAGGAACAGTTTTATAATTTGGACATGTGTTTGGTCCGAAATCTGTGTCCTGAAAACCCTCAGCAAGGAGTCGTATCTGTCCCATTTGTCATCTAAGACAGTTGCTTGCTGATTTCTGCTCAAACTCCCCAAGAGTTTGTTGGGACATTTTTATCCAATTATGTTCTACGATCAGAATCGTTTTAAGAGGTTAGAAGAGTCTCTGTTTGCCTCAAAAATAAATTGTTTCCTTGCGAACTTCCCACAGATGCATGTTGGCGTTTGGTTTGAAAGCCACAGCCCCGCCCTCCTGACCTCACGCCATCTCTGCTGTGCTAGAGAGGAATGCTTGTCCAGATGCATCTCACAGTGTGATGTTGTCAAGTACGGAAGAGAAACTCCAGTAAAAATAACAGAGTTTTAAAAATGTAACTAGTAGCAACTTTAGTTATGTTTATCTGGTTCTACTGACAGTAAGGTTTCTCTTTCTAAGTAATAAAAAAAAGAACATAAATGCTCAAGCTAGGGAACACTAGTGATCGCGTGGACATGGTTCCCAGAGAAGCCCCAGGAGAGTTCTTCTGGGTTTCCATGCCCTTCCTCCACTTACCTGTGAGGAAATGGTGTCACCTCAACTGCTGGTCACGGAACCCTAAAAATTAAGGGAATAACCAGAGGCGAATCCAGTGGGAGCTTTGTGTTCTTATTTCCCCATCACAGCTTCAGTCTCCGGCAGGGAAACGAGCGGTGCCCACGTGGTCTCCTCTCTGACCCGCTGTGCTCCTTGCCTTCTCTTTCCTCTCCACTGGCCACCTTGAGAACCACTCCATTTCTGCCTGAAGAGCCAGGCTCTTCTGAGGATGCTGACATTTTCTCTGGGTGAGAGAGGTAGATTTCTCAAAGTGGGTCTTCTCTTTGTTTCACCTCAAAAATTGCTTGCGCTCCAAGCTTATCTTTTCCCTTTTAGCACTCTGTTCTGAAACACCTTCTCTGCCTCATTTGATGCAAATTTTATGACATTGCCTGTTGGCAACATCCTGCTAAAAAGAGGCTGAGAAAGGGATTGAGTTATGAAAGTAGTAAAAGCAATGAACTAAGAACCTCAAGCTTGAGAGGAGTCTGGCTAAAACATTTGTGTTTGATGATTTAACTGATCAAGATGTTAATTTGGCAGGGAAACAGATAATACTTGATGGATTAATTTATCCAGATTTTATTTTTTCTTCTTAAATTTTATTGAAGTATAGTTGATATACAGTGTCTTAATTGCCGCTGTACAGCAGAGTGATTCAGTCATACATGTGTATATCCTTTTTCATATTCTTTTCCATTGTGATTTATCACTGGATATTGAATATAGTTCCCTGTGCTACACAGTAGGGCCTTGTTGGTTCTCCATCCTAGTGGTAAAGAATGTGCCTGCTAATGCAGGAGACGTAAGAAACATCAGGAAGATCCCACGGAGGAGGCCATGGCAGCCCACTCTGGTGCTCTTGCCTGGAGAATCCCATGGACAGAGGGGCCTGGCGGGCTACAGTCCCTAAGGGTCACAAAGAGTCAGGCACGACTGAAGTGGCTTAGCACACGTTGAATATCATTCCCTGTGCTATATACTCTGGGACCTTTTTGGTTATCCACCCTATATATAATAGTTTGCCTAGCCAGATTTTATCTTTCATCCATAGTTAAGGAGGAATTTGAGGGGTATTGAAAATATATTCTTCAGGGACAGGCTGCTGGTGTAACTTGGCTCTGAGAGGAGCAGGGGGAAGGTAGGAGAATTGAACTCACTGTCCAGCCTTAATGTTGAGTGCAGTGAGCCAGCAGAGGGGGAAAGAGCATGACGCCAGGGCACAGAAAGGTGTCCTCAGGCCAGCCTCAAAGGAACTTACAGCCCATCTCATCGCACTCCAGGGGAGCAGGCAGCCTCGTCCAGCTGTGCCCGGGAGGAAGAGCAGCCCACTCTGGGGAGCACTAGCTCACGGCAGCAGAGCGTGAGGACCGAGCCAAGCCTCTCTGCGCTGGAGTGTGCTACTCACCCGGAAACAGGAGAGTGATGCCTGAGACTCCCCAAGGGGCACTAACACCTGCGATTCCAAATAGACAGGGTCTCTCCTCTGACTGCTGCACCACTGGCAGTTGACTCTTTTTCTATTACTGGTTTACTTGGAATATGTGTGTTACTTGCTCAGTCGTGTCTGACTCTTTGCGACCCCATGGACAGTAGCCTGCAAGGCTCCTCTGTCCATGGAATTTTCCAGGTGAGAATACTGGAATGGGTTGTCATTCCCTTCTCCAGGGGATCTTCCCAACCTAGGGATCAACCCCAGGTCTCCTGCATTGCAGGCAGATTCTTTACTGTCTGAGCCAGCAGGGAAGTATAGTTTATTTCCAGTGTTGTGTTAGTTTCTGGTGTATAGCAAAGTAATTCAAGTATACAAGTACACATACACACACACACACACACGTTATTTTTCAGATTTTTCCCATTATAGGTCATTACAAGATACTGAATATAGTTCCCTGTGCTATGCAGTAGGACCTTGCTGTCTATTTTATATATATATATTAATTTTCATCCACTGGCAGTTAATTCCTAAAGGAATTTTCCAGCAATTAAAGTTAAAAAAATAAAATACAGCTGTGAAGTGGACTTCAGCAGTTATGTTAAAAGGGAGTATTTCATGGAACCTCTTTTTACTGGGCTACTGAATACAAGTTTGTGTGCCTGATATACAGTGAAGCCAAGCAAATCAAAACGTGAATGTTTGAGGCAGAGAATAGTTTGTTGCGTGGTCCTGCAAAGAAACGGGCGGCTCATGCCCACCCTGCCTCCAGTGGAAAAGTGTTATCCTCTTAAAGGTCAGAGCCTTGGGAACAGGCTATGTAGTCTATAGGCAACATTCGTTTACAAAAAGTGCAGAGTCAGCATGAATAAGCACAGGCAACAAAGCACAATGGTTAAAGGGAAAGGAATAAATCTAATGTGGAGTCAGATTTGTTCTGTACTATTACACTTTTTCCTGTTCCCATTACATGGAGTGAGGTCAGTTTTTCTTCTTCCTCTTTTCAGCCTCTTATACCCTTTCCCCTTGCCTCCTTAACCTGCAGGCTTATAAACAAACAGAACAGAGACAAAAAAAAAATCCCACAAAACTTAGAGATCATCCCACACCACGCTCATCCCTCCCCTCCGAGCTAACTTTGAATGCTGGCCAAGTCCCCTTAGGATGCAGGCCGGGCGCTTGGCAGATCCCTTGGAATCCTGAAACCGGAGCGCTGACAGCTGAGCCCTTGGTGATCGGGGCTGCAGAGGAGCCCGTGCTGACTGTTGATGTGCACCAAGCTGCCCAAAGAGTGCTGGCGCTTGCTGCGCCTGTGATGCCATTCCTAGCAGCAGGCGGCAGCCCCCTTTCTCCCAGCCCTCCTCTGGGGTCCTAGTGCTCTGCATCCTGAAAGAGGAACAGTAAGGCCACCACAGGGTTAACTGCCGCTTCTACTCACTCTTTTGTGGAGCGGGCGCCTTTCCCATAGAAACGGCATTGGCTCAAACTGATTCCTGTTTCTTTTCTGCTGCCCAGATGTCAGACTCTCATAGAAAAGTGGGTCGTGAGTGACTTTCGCCACCAAGGCCCTTTCGAGAGCAGCTCATGATGCATGTGCTTTCCTTGTGCAAAAGTAACCTGTCTGGGGACGGGTGGAGGGCGGGGAGGCCGCCTCAGGCCCCTTGCTGAACAGACCTGAGAGAAGCAGGATGCCTGCCGGCTGGCTGTTTTGCTTCTTTGTCTCCTCCATCTGGGGAGCACAGTGCATCTTCAGGACTGGCTGGCGGGACGACAGAGTTGTCAGAACTCACTAGGGTTCTTACAGAAAGTCGCTCAGTAGATATTTCCTTAGTCACCTGTCCCAGGATTGAGGTTGGCTCCATGAGACCTCTGCTGATCAGTCTCCATCCTGCCAACCAGGAGGGGCACCTTTTATAAATGCACATCCCGAGTTCCTTCCAGGAACTCAGCGCAGAAACTGGAAAGCTCCAAGGGGAAGGTGTGATCCTTGCCTGAAAAAAGTTAGTCGCTCAATTGTGTCTGACTCTCTGCAACGCCCTGGACTATAGCCCGCCAGGCTCCTCTGCCCATGGGATTCTCCAGGCTAGAATATTGGAGTGGGTTGCCATGCCCTCCTCCAGGGGTTCTTCCTGACCCAGGGATCAAACCCCGGTCTCCTGCATTGCAGGCAGATTCTTTACCATCTGAGCCACCAGGGAAGATCCGGGAAGATCCTTGCCTACAAGAGGTTAATTCTGGCTGTTGGAGCAATCCTGGGAATCTACAGTGATCCAAGCAGTTCTGAAATACTCTGGCCTCATGCACTGGTCGGGGCCTCCAGGGCAGAAAAAGAGATTTCAGGAGAGAGGGAGAGATAACATGGACTTCGGGTTCTTAACAATGTAAACTGGAATCTGAACTCTACTGCCTGTAAGCTGCATGGCCTTGATCAAGTTATCTCACGTTCCTATATCTCCCCAGTAATCTGCAAAATGAAGGAAGCAATACCTTCTTCTCAGATCACTGTGGAGTTTAGAATAAATGTGTGTCAAGCTCCTAGTATGTGCCTGACATCAACTGCTTAGTAAACAGAGCTGAGTTTCTTCAATCTCTTATCTATAAAGTGTGGGGTTGGACTAGACGGCATAAGCGTCTTCTAATAGTCCACACTGCTGCTCTGGCATTGGGTTGCTCTAGGAGTGGGTTGGGTCCAAGCTGAATGAAAAGGTCCCCCGCTGGGGAAGGAGTCCCTTGACTGAGCTAAAGCACAGAGCTCAGAAGGCAAGCAGGACAGTGCCAAGGGCTGCCTAGTGAGGACACGGCTGTCTTCAGTGATTTTAATTTACAGGATTGCAGGGGGTCCTGTGAAACATCCCTGGCTTTCTGAGACGCCTTTTATGGTGCCTTCAACAGTGATTCAGCTGGATCTTTTTTCAGTGTTTTTGATGGTTTCACACTATTCTATGGCCTAAGATAAAGGACTGAAGCTGACTCTTGCCATCTCAAGTAATCCCTTCTCTCACTTGCTATAAACTAATTCCTTTACCCTTTAAAGCTTGAGCTTGGTTTCAGACCAACAGATCTTAGCTCCAAAGGTTTCTAGCTTTGTGATCTCACATAGTCATTCAGTGCCCCTGAGCCTCTAAAGCAGTGATCGCAAAATCTAAGCTGAACAATTGTGCTAATTAAATGAAAAAATTCACACCTTGCCAACAATCCCCTTCTGAATTTCATGGGCAAGCCTGTGTTCCTTATGTCCTTTGCTTTGTCAGTATACAGATTTTTATCATATCCCTTCTTTTGTCTGTCCCACAGACCTGGTCTTTCCTACACAGAATCCCCACTTTGGACATGTCAATTATCAGTTCCTTAATCCTTGGCCTGTCTCTGTTACGGCCCATGTGAGTAAATGGCTCAGTCTTCCTATCTGGGTTAGAAAAAATTGGCTAGCCTTTTTATCTGGAATCTGTGTGGCAATAGGACAGCTTAAGAACATATGTTTCGCGGACAGGCAGCCCCGGCTTCCAGTACCAGCCCCAGCACTCACTGGCTACAGGCCCTAGGCAAAGTGCTTTATGCTGTTCCTAAGCCATCAAGTGGGAACAATCATGCCAGCTTTGCAGTATGATGGTGGAGATTACATGAGAATATGTAGATGAATCCCAAAGCAGCTAGCTAGTACCACTGTCTCTCCAAACAGGCAGCATGGGCTGTAGGCAGGAAATGAACCAGAAGTCAAAACCTAGTGTTCTCAACAACCGGCCATGTGACTATAGTGTGCTAAGTTGCTCTGACTCTTTGCAACCTCATGAACTGTAGCCCCCCAGGCTCCTCTGTCCATGGGATTCTCCAGGCAAGAACACTGGAGTGGGTTGGCATTTCCTCCTCCAGGGGATCTTCCTGGCCCAGGGATGGAACCCCGGTCTCTTATGTCTCCTGTGTTTGCAGGCGGGTTCTTTATCACTAGCACCGCCCGGGAAGCCCGTGTGACTCCAGAGGAGCCTTTTAGCTGCTTTGTGTATATTTTCTCTGTTGTCAAAAGGCATAATATTTCTTCTCATATAGATTCCACAGTGGTGGTCTCTGACTAAAAGGAGAAAACAGAAGTTGTGTCCTTATTTTATTGATATTCTAACTCTTCTTCTCGGTGCTGCCCAAAGATGGCTTTCATTCTTGATGACTTAGCATCTGCTTTCTAGACATGCTTTTAAATCATGGGCAACCTCTTGTTTATCTTTGTGATAAGAGTGTCTCATTCCTTTGGGTTGAAATAACTTCTTTCCATTCTGGAGTGTTTCTTAAAAGCAGACGTCCTGTTTCACAAATTTCACCTGAGCTGATCCTGATCAGCACTAAAGCCAGTGCCTCTCCTTGCCCAACTTGACAAAACCACAGTGCAGCCTTTTCTAGATACAGATCTGCAACCGCATTACATGTTCCTTTATTAACGAAACACGGCGAATCACATGCTTTCAGAGGATATTTGAGTTCCCTCTGAGAGGAAGTGCTTTGTTAATGGTCTGAGCTGTGTCGTTTGGGGATGAGCTGTGTTGGCGTATCAGGTGTCCTTTTGAGGCAGCGTGCCCCAAGTGCCTGGGAATTGGGACCAAACCATGTTTCATGACACGGTTTCCTGAATTCCATTGTAGCAGAGTGGGTGCTAGATTATTTACACTGTGATCACATCTGCAGAAGAGATGGCTTGAATTTCAAAAGAGAAAAAAGCATTTTATAAATGGGTCACACCTGTGGCGGGGAAGTGAGACAGGTTAGGGTAGACAAATTGTCTGGACACAAAACCACTCTGTGTCTAGCCGGAGCTTACTCATCAGACACGAGGAAGGCTCCGGAAGCCTCCAGTTCCCGAGCTGGTAATCAATCATGTCACCCCCTCCATCAGAGCCCGTAAGTAGCTTTCCATCGCTGTGAAAATGAATTTGAAAAGAGCCTGAATACAGCATATGCCGCCCCTGCCTGCTCCTCCAGCCCCAGCCGGCCCTGTTACTCCTTGGCTCACGTTTCTGCAGCTGCACTGACCTCCTCTCCATTTTCACTCATTCACCGAGTTCTTGTCCCATCTCAGGTTGGTATTATATGCCGGTTACTGCCCAGGATGTTTCTCCCCTTCTCAGGCTGACTAAATTGTGTCCATTCTCCAGGACTCGCCTTTGAGCTCCCTTGTTCAAATAGGCCTTCGCTGTGCCCTCCAGTCTAAATTTGGTCCCTTTTTTGTCCATTTCATTGCACCCATTGATTTTCCTTCAAAGCACTGACTACAGCATCCTGCCCTATATCTGTGGGTTATTTGTCTAATGGCTATCTTTCCTACTGGACTGTGAGGGCAGGGATTGTATGTGTTTTGTTCTTCGTTCTATTCTTTCTGTATCTGAGTAAAATGTTCAGGCAATAGGGCTTCCCTGGTGGCACCATGGTAAAAAATCCGCCTGCCAGGGCAGGAGTCCTGTGTTCCATCCCTCGTCTGGGAAGACCTCACCTGCCGTGGGGCAACAAAGCTCATGCACAACTACTGGGCCTGCCCTCTGGAGCCTAGAAGCTGCAGCAGCTGAGCCCACATGCTCTAGAGCCCTTGGTCTGCAACAAGAGAAGGCACTGCAATGAGAAGGCTGCTCGCTGCAACTAGAGAAAACCCCATGCAGCAACGAGGATCCAGCACAGCCATAAATAAACATATAAATACATTTATTAAAAACGCTTGACTTCCCTGGTGGCTCAGATGGTAAAAGAATCTGTCTGCAATGCAGGAGACCTGGGTTTGATCCCTGGGTCAGGAAGACCCCCTGGAGAAGGAAATGGCAACTTACTGAAGGCTTCTGGCCTGGTGAATTCCATGGACAGAGGAGCCTGGTGGTCTACAGTCCATGGGGTGGCAAAGAGTTGGACACGACTGAGCAGCTAACACTTTAACTTTTTCATAAAAACTTCTTAGGGAATAATAGAGGCTTTACTAGATAATTCTAAATATTTATTTAATATCTAAATATTAGATAATTTCTGGGCTAAATGAATTAATGAATGAGGCCTTTGGCAGGGCTACATGCTAAGCAAGAAGAACAAAATATACAGCAAGCACCCTCTCCTCCTTGGACTCTCCACCCGTCTAGGCATGCTCACTTGACCTGGCTCCCTGGCAGCATTATCCCATTGTGAAGCACCCTTTCAGAGTCAGGCTGTCCATCCATGTGTGCAGGCTCCCCGTTGCTGGATGGGCAGGAAAATCTAACAGAAGCATCTTTCGAGCAGAAATGGGTTTTGCAGCGTTTCCAAACACTGGAAACCTTCAAGTATGTACTGCTGAAGACTGTGCCCTCTGTTTCAAATGGTCTTGACTTATGGTGGAACATCTCTGGCAACCACGGCGTCTTTGAGGTCAAACCAGATATACAGATTGGGTAGCTTGTTTTTGAGGAGGGTGACCGGGATGGAACATGATCTGAAATTCTTGAATCAGAGGGAGGAATTGGGACATAATGATTATGCTTAAAAAAAAAAAAAGGAGAAATCCAATGTTTCTCATCAAGTATTCAAATAAGTACCATATAGACTAGGAGAGGACTTCCCAGATGGCTCAGTGGTAAAGAACCCACTTGCCAGTGCAGGAGACTCAGGAGGTGTGGGCTCTGTCTCTGGGTTGGGAAGATCACCTGGAGGAGGAAACAGCAATCCACTCTAGTACTCTTGCCTGGAGAATCGCATGGGCAGAGGAGCCTGGCAGGCTGTAGTCCATGCAGTCACAAAATAGCTGGACATGACTGAGCAAATGAGGAAGCGTACAGAACAGGAGAAGATCTGCCTGTGTTTCACCGGAGGGTTGACGTGAGCATTATAGGGATTCATTTTTATCTATACAAGTAGGAGCTTGTGACCCCTTTTGGATTCAAAGGTGGAGGGTGACTCTTAAGGAGGATTGACGTGACGCTGTGAGGAGAATCTGGGTGGAGGCTGGTTGACCATCCAGTAAGAATATTGCAAAACATGTTCATGTACTGATTCTGAAATGAGCTCTAGAGCTTTTTCCAACTCAAGGAGTTAGAAATTCTTGTTGTGCTTGGGGTTATTATTAAAAACCGTTCATTACTTTGATTTGCTTTGGTTTTAGGCTACTTTACTTCAGGCGTTGAGATCAGAAGGTCAGGCTACTATTCTAAAGTGATTTAAAAGGGGAATTAAATTGAAATTAGATTATTTCCTCCATTTCACATGAACAGCTCATACCAATACTTGGCAAAGAAGTCATCAACTCTCAAGCTTTTTCCAAGTGTCAGTTTAATTTTAATTTTTACTGTTCAATACCCGATTATGTTCAGTTCAACAAACACTGCTGCTGCTGCTAAGTCACTTCAGTCATGTCCGACTCTGTGTGACCCCATAGACGGCAGCCCACCAGGCTTCCCCATCCCTGGGATTCTCCAGGCAAGAACACTGGAGTGGGTTGCCATTTCTTTCTCCAATGCATGAAAGTGAAAAGTGAAAGGGAAGTCACTCAGTCATATCCGACTCTTCGCGACCCCATGGACCGCAGCCTACCAGGCTCCTCCATCCATGGGATTTTCCAGGCAAGAGCACTGGAGTGGGGTGCCATCGCCTTCTCCTTGTGAATACCTATGGTGTGGTGGTAAGTGTCATGATAGACATTCACATAGGATACTATGTGAGTGCAAAGAGACTGTCTAAGACATCCTCGGAGAGAAGAAGCGATTAGGGAGACTTCAACAGGCGGTTAACTGGCAGGTCCTACTCAGGCTTTTAGTTGTGTCTGACTCTTTGCAACCCCATGTACTCGAGTCTGCCAGGCTCCTTTATTCATAGGGTTTTCCAGGGAAGAATACTGGAGTGGGTTGCCATTTCCTCCTACAGGGGATCTCCCTGATCCAGGGATCAACCCTAGTCTCCTGCATGGGTACTGAGCTATCTGGAAAGGCCTAACTGGTAGGTACCCAGATGCAAAAAAAAAAAAAGGATGAGATATAATCTCTCTCCTCCAAGAGTTTACATTTCAGCTGGTATTTTGGTGCCTGAGAGATGCCTAAATGTTCACAAGGTGCTATGTGACTTCTTTATGTATTGGCCTGTTATCTTATTTTGTTCTCTTATATTGCCTTTAATGGCAACCCACTCCAGTGTTCTTGCCTAGAGAATCCCAGGGACAGAGGAGCCTGGTGGGCTGCTGTCTATGGGATGACACCAAGTCGGACACGACTGAAGCGGCTTAGCAGCAGCAGCAGCAGAGTGTGATCATTAGGTATTACTTTTCAACTGGACTAGTCTAGACGCTAGTCCTGCAATTGGAAAAAAAAAGTCTTTTGAGTATAGAATGGAAATGGTCCCCCATCTGAAGACTGGTGTAAAATCAGGTGAGGGAGGAGCCCTTCTCGACTTGTCGTGGCCTCTTCCTCGTTTACCAAGAGGGACACTTGCTGTGATCTGGAGAAGGTGCTGGATGTGATGTGGGAGGCGAGGAGGAACTGGAGATGTAGAGGGTGAAGTACTGTGATGCTGGCGCTTCCAAGGACTGAGCTCCTGAGGCCCAGGCAAGGAGAGAAAGGAAGGGGTTTCTGGGCATGTGCCCTGGCGCGCAGAGAGGTGTGGACCTGAGTGCAGAAGCATTGGGAACCTGGTGTCAGTATGTTCCTCCCCAACCTGCCTCTTATTCTGAATTGTCTTCCTTCATCATGCTTCTGAAAGGCAAAAAATGACCCAGGAAAAATATATATAATTAGGGGGTTGGAAGGAGCAGGATAAATACGTTATGTTCATTAAGATGTTTTCATAATTAGTACCCCCTCGGAGAATGAGATCTGCTAGATTTTATTCCTTGTTCCTCCTCTAAAACTGATCTTCCTCTGACTCAGTTTCCTTATCATTTTAACGCTTTTATTTTAATGCTTGCTCCCCTCACAGTTTGAAGAGGTTTCCTGAGAATTCACTTCCTACGGCTTGAGTGGTTGAGAAATCTAATTCTCTAGCCGAAAACATGAGTGTTGCTCTCTTTGTGATCCTTGAGAAACATTTATCATCCATTTGCTCTACTGAGAAGCCAAATGAGCAGCAAGAAAAACTCATCTTTTTAGATTCAAGGAAACTCTCACTCCCTCCACTGCAGGAAGAAAATAGTTCCTAAGAGCACAGCTAAGGTCATTTGAGAATCTGCACTTTACCTTTGATAGCTGTGAACTTCTCTGGATGGAAATAGGACCTACGTCCATCACAACAGCATTTAAACTTAGAACTCAATGGATAGCAATTAGGAAAAATTTAAAGCACACCCTGGAGGCTCCAAAAGTAAACATTTCTCTGGGCAGATGTGTTATAGCTGAATTAACTGGGTGTTTGTGCAACTGCAATGAATCGGAGAGATAACAGTCTTTATTGCCTGTAGATGTAGCCTGTGATTTCAAAATACAAGTGGTGTTAAATGTTCCCAATAGAGGTTCAGGCAGTTTGCTGAGCAAACCATTATTGCTGCCAGGTTATAATCATACTGCCGTAGGTATTTGTCCAATTCTAAGTGATGAGGTTCCCATCACCCTCCATTTGGGGTGTGTTTATCTTATGAGAACTTGGGTCAAATTGAACCTAAATTTCATTTGATTGTATTCTCTGCTAAGAATCATTCCTAGAGGAGTTAAACCCAGGATTTATTTCGCTCATATTATTCCTTGTTAAAAGTTTTCGCAGGAGAAAAACAAACGGTCTCCCCTTTTAGGTCGATGGGTTGATTTGGGGTGATGCCTCCAGCCTCTGACTTTCACAGGTGGGCTATAAAGGCTATAAAGAGGATGCTGTTGCCTGAATGCCCAGGCCTTTTCTGTTTTCATCCTGACACCATTTAACAGGTCATTAAAGGAGCAGCTTTTTGTGACATCCCTTCTAGGATGTAATAACAGGAGAGGAGGTGATGAGCATATAGGCAAGGGTTACAAAAGCCAGAGAAAAGAAACAGGGGGTGCCTGTAAAGCGCTGAGCCGCAGCTGTCTGTTCTGGCCTGTGACAATGTTGCCTTTGCTGCAGGATAATGCCTTTCACCAAGATAAAGCCTCTACTACAAATGGGAGTGGCTTAATTCTGGTGCAACCAAGGGCCAGGTGTTCACAGCGACCCATTCCCTACTGTGCTCCAACCCTCATCCTTCATGCTTTTATATGTATGATCATAATTTATATTTACAGTAAGACAGACAATGTTGGTATTGTTCCCTACCTAATGGGTGAGGAAAGAGAGGCTGTCCAGGGGCACATGGGAAGTAAACAGTGGGGCTTGGACGGGCATCCACTCTGTTTGATTCTGGTCGTCTTAACCAAGATTTGGCTGTAGTTGGCATCATTGCCACAAAGCCGCTTCCCACCCACTCAGGCACAAGGAGTGGCAGACATTGGACCCAGGTGGTCATACCTGGAAACTTCCCGAAGGAGTTGAAGATCCTTGATGCATAGCCTGAAAGCATTCAGTACATTCTTGTTGACTCAATAAATGTGATGAAAGTCAAACTGGGTTTTGAAATAGGTAAATTTAAGCAGAAGTGGATCTTAGTCAAAGCATGACTGTTTAATTACAGAATGGTTGGAGAGTCTATGATTATATATCTTTTTTAGTCACATCTCTATATTGAAGTCTGAAAAACAAGAGACTTTAAATCACTGTCCTAATTTTGTTAAAGTAGTACTTTTTATTTGAAATAACTCTTGTAAAGTTGTCTTACTTGAAGCCTCTCATTTTCATTCATTCTCTCAACTGGTATTTATTAAAGCCTATGTCTAGACACTGCAGAGGAGATTTAGGGCTGGAAAGAAAGGCTGGGAACGGATCACCAAAGGCGCTGGACATCAGGTGAGGTTGAAACTTTGTACTTAATAGGCTGGGAGGATGTGGTGGCCGTAGATGACAAATGGATGAGCTACGTGCTTGGAAGTGGTTATTATCCCTGTGAGAATGCAGACACTGAGTCAGAGTGGCTATGTGACTTGCATAAGATCAAAGAACATCTAAGGGGAGAAACTGAGGTTTAGCCTTGTTCTCTGGGCTCTGGAGTTTTCTCCACTATTCTCCACTGCAGTCTCTCTTACTAAAGGCCACTTTAGGAAACAACAGGGGCAGGGTGAAAGGAGAACTGAAAACTTCGGCCTATTGTCAGGTCACAAGTAGGTGCCATTTACTCAGGTAGAAGATTACAGCTGAAAGACTTTCCTGGTGACTGCTTGACATTTTCACTCCCAGGGCCCAGGTTCAGTTCCTGGTCGGGGAACTAACACCCTGCAAGTCACATAGCACAGCCCCCTGCAACCCACCTACCACTCCCAACAAAGAGATTACAACTGAGCAAAAGGGATATAAAGATAAGAAGTGCTTGCCCAGAGGACCAAGAACTGTTTTGATGATCTCATTTGCAGGAGATTATATCAGTATATTGCCTCCAATATGAGATTAGGAAGCAGAAGATATTAAGAAGAGGTGGCAAGAATACACGGAAGAACTGTACAGAAAAGATCTTCAAGACCCAGATAATCATAATGATGTGATCACTCATCTAGAGCCAGACATTTTGGAATGTGAAGTCAAGTGGGCCTTAGAAAGCATCACTATGAACAAAGCTAGTGGAGGTGATAGAATTCCAGTGGAGCTGTTTCAAATCCTGAAAGATGATGCTGTGAAAGTGCTGCATTCAATATGCCAGCAAATTTAGAAAACTCAGCAGTGGCCACAGGACTGGAAAAGGTCAGTGTTCATTCCAATTCCAAAGAAAGGCAATGCAAAAGAATGCTCAAACTACCGCACAATTGCACTCATCTTGCATGCTAGTAAAGTAATGCTCAAAATTCTCCAAGCCAGGCTTCAGCAATACGTGAACCATGAACTCCCTGATGTTCAAGCTGGTTTTAGAAAAGGCAGAGGAACCAGAGAT
>SJYF01000173.1:1486648-1503022 GCA_006410515.1 Procapra przewalskii | reverse complement strand
GGTTCCTCTGCCTTTTCTAAAGCCAGCTTGAACATCAGGGAGTTCACGGTTCATGTATTGCTGAAGCCTGGCTTGGAGAATTTTGAGCATTACTTTACTAGCATGTGAGATGAATGCAATTCAGCATAAGTAGGCCACAAATATTCATGTGTCCCCATCACCCTGAACCCCTGCTCCCAGCTCCTTCCCCACCTCACCCCACTGGGTTGTCCCAGCACACCCGCTTTGGCTGCCCTGCTTCAGGCATCAAACTTGCACTTGTCATCTGTTTTACATATGGTACTGAACATATTCCAGTGCTGTTCTCTCACATCATCCCATCCTTGCCTTCCCCTGCTGAGCCCCAAAGTCTGTTCTTTACATCTGTCTCCTTTGTTGACCTGCATGTAGGATCACTGGTACTGTCTTTCTAAATTCCGTACATGTGCATTAGTATACAGTATTTGTCTTTCTCTTTCTGACTTACTTCACACGGTATAATAGCCTCCAGGTTCATCCACCTCATTAGAACTGACTCAGATGTGTTCCTGTTTATAGCTGAGTAATACTCCACTGTGTATATGTACCACAGCTTTATTTTCCATTCATCTGCCGATGGACATCTAGGTTGCTTTCATGCCCTAGCTATCGTAAACAGTGCTGCAGTGAACATTGGGGTCCACGTGTCTCTTTCAGTTCTGGTTTCCTCGGTGTGTGTGCCCAGCAGTGGGATTGCTGGGTCACATGGCAGTTCTATTCCTAGTTTTTTAAGGAATCTCCACACTCTTCTCTGTAGTGGTTGCACTAGTTTGCATTCCTACCAACACTGTAAGAGTGTTCCCTTTCCTCCACACCCTCTTTAGCTTTGATTTTTGATGAACTTTTTGATGATGGCCATTCTGACCAGTGTGGGATGATACCTCATTGTGGTTTTGATTTGCATTTCTCTAATAATGAGTGATGTTGAGCATCTTTTCATGTGTTTATTACACGTTTATTAGATATCTTCTTTTGAAAAATGTCTGCTTAGGTCTTTTGCCCACTTTTTGATTGGGTTGTTTGTTTTTCTGGTATTGAGTTGCATGAGCTGCTTGTATATTTTTGAGATTAATTCTTTGTCAGTTGTTTCATTTGCTATTATTTTCTTCCATTCTGAAGGCTGTCTTTTCACCTTGCTTATAGTTTCCTTCATTGTGTAAAAGCTTTTAAGTTTAATTAGGTTCCGTTTGTTTGTTTTTGTTTTTAAACAAAATAGAGGAATCTTGAATGCACATTGCTAACTGAAAGAAGCCAGTTTGAAAAGCCTATGAATGATTCCCTGGTGGTTCAGAGGTTAAAGCATCTGCCTGGAATGCAGGAGACCTGGGTTCGATCCGTGGGTCAGGAAGATCCCCTGGAGAAGGAAATGGCAACCCACTCCAGTACTCTTGCCTGGAGAATCCCATGGAGGGAGGAGCCTGGTGGGCTACAGTCCATGGGGTTGCAAAGAGTCAGACACAACTGAGCGAATTCACTTCACTTCACTTCACTTCATGAATGATTCCAACTGTATGACATTATAGAAAAAGGCATACTTTGGAAGCAGTAAAAAGTTCAGTGCTTCTGCTATATTTAAAATAGATAATAGATCAGCAAGCACCTACTGTGTAGCACAGGGAACTCTATTCAATATTAAGTGGCAGCCTGGATGGGAGGGGAGTATGTGAAAGATTGGATACACATATATGTATGGCTGAGTCCCTTTGTCGTCCACCTAAAACTATCACAGCGTTGCTAATTGGCTATGCTTATTGTGTGTGCTCAGTCGTGTTCAATTCTTTGGGACCCTATGGACTATACCCCACCAGGCTTCTCTGTCCATGGGATTTTCCAGGCAAGAATACTGGAGTGGGTTGCTATTTCCTCCTCCAGGGGATCTTTCCACCCAGGGATCGAACCCTCATCTCGTGCATCTTTTGCATTGGCAGGCAGATTATTTAGCACTGTCCCATGACTTCACTTGCACCTTTCACTTTCATGGATTGGAGAAGGAAATGGCAACCCACTCCAGTGTTCCTGGCTGGAGAATCCCAGGGATGGCGGAGCCTGGTGGGCGGCCGTCTATGGGATCGCACAGAGTTGGACACGACTGAAGCGACTTAGCAGCAGCAGCAGCATGCCTGTACTTCAATATAAAATTAAAAGTTTTAAAAAATACAGTAAATAAAAACTCAAAAAGTAGATGACCTACAAGCAAAGGAAAATAAAAACCTTTCATATCCCCACCTTCCCAGAAAAGTTCAGTGCTTGCCAGGGTGTTTCATGGAGTAAGAGAAGGATGAATAGATAGAGCACAAGGGATTTGGGGGGCAATAAAACTAACCTATATGATACTGTAACCCTGGAGGACACAGATCATTATTCATTTGTCAACCCAGAGAATATACAAAACAAAGAATAAACTCTAATGTAAACCAGGGACATTCATTAAAAATAACACTATTGGTTCACCAGTTATAACAAAGGCACTGCATATAATAGGAAAATTGGAAAAGGAGGCACTTTTCTGCAGACCTAATTTTTAAAAAAAGCAATGCACTTGTTTTCATGGAACATTATAAGTGCTCAAAAGTAATAAAAGAAATGCTTGCCAGATAGGCAAGGAGGTAAAGGAACAAAGTGTGTTTATCCCAGAAAGAAAGATTAAGGCATGTGGTACAAAAATATAGAAAAAGAAAGAGTGGCCAAGGTGTCATGCTGAAAATATTGTCAAGCAAATGATCAGATGTGCTGTACATC
Organism: Procapra przewalskii; assembly: GCA_006410515.1. Lineage (NCBI taxonomy): Eukaryota > Metazoa > Chordata > Mammalia > Artiodactyla > Bovidae > Procapra > Procapra przewalskii. Next base: position 1,500,265 of record SJYF01000173.1, on the reverse strand, counting down.
TGATGTACAAAATGACCCCTGAGCCTGCAACAAGGAGCATGGTTGCAGTCGGAGCAAGACTGGAAAAAAAGAGACAAGTCAGCAAATTATTGCCCTGGTCAAGAGGAGAATGGATCAGATCTGAACTAAAGTAGAGATGGAGAAGAGGAGATGGATTATAAATAGATTTGGCTGCTAGAATTAAAGGGATTTGGTGGCTGATTGAACAGGCCAAGGTTCTCAAAGCCCCCGTGTGAGACTCCCAGTCAAGCCTGAGGGAGTCTTGTTGGACTTGGAACTTGCATATCTGACCCCACCTTGTGTTGAATGATGGGTCTGCTTTTTGCAGCACCGAAGCTCTTCTCCCTGATTGTTTGGTTGGCACTTTGGGAAGCAGCATTAACACTTTCAGGTCACTAGGGGGCTAATCATAGCCATTTTCGTGATTGTAGAACTGAATTGCCGTTCAGAAAGAATAATCATAGCCGTTCACACAGGGGTCTTTCCTAGAAGAGTTCACTATTTTAGGACAAAGTCATTTGCATTAAGACCATTCCATGAGGCTAGTGTCACGAAAGTCATTATTTATGCAGCTTTTGCTCTCAAGTTTTCAGGCACCTTACCAGAAGTCCACTGAATCCTCTGCTCATTGCATATGTGTGTGTGTGTTAAACTGATACACACAGGCAGTACATGAACAGGTGACTGGGAGGACTAACAGACAGGTGTAGATAGAGATAAATATTAATAGACACATAGGCAAATAGACGTTAATGATAGCAGTTACTGCCTTGTTTATATGAGCATGCTAACCACTTTAAAAGAAAATTATAAAAATAATAATTTTAAACAATTTAAAAATAACTTTTAAAACATTTTAAAGAAAATTATTTCATAAAAGGCAAACATCAGCTCCATGCAAGACACTATTTTGGATACATTACTAGACTCAAAGCTGTTTGTTTTAAGGTTACATTCTCAATAACGATGCACAACGATTCTCTTTTCTCCATATCCTCACCAATACTTCTTATCTCTTGTGTTTTTGATGGCAGCCATTCTAACCAGTGCAAGCTGATTGTTCAATGTGGCTTTGATTCTAATGATTAGTGGGTACCTTTTCAGGTACCTATTGGACATTTGTATGACTTCTTGGGAAATACTGTATTATATACTTGAAAGTTCTCACCACAAAAAAGAAGTGGTAATTACGCGATGCAATAGGAGTGGTTAGCAAAGCAGTAATCATGTTGCAATGTGGGGAGAAAGCTCTTGGGAGACAGAGGTAGAGGATCTTTAATGTTGGTATTCCTAGAGCAGGAAGCTGGTGTTGTAAAAATATTTGTGGAATAATTAACATAACATTTCATTTAATTCTAGTGAAATCTCTATAAGGTAAATGTCATTGTCCCCACATAACAGACGTGGGCATTGAGGCAAAATTTAAATAAGTTTCTGACTTCCCTGCTGGTCCAGTGGTTAAGAATCTGCCTACCAGCGCAGGGACATGGGTTCCATCCGTGGTCTGGGAAGATTCTACATGTCGTGGAGCAAAACTAAGCCCGTGCGCTACACTCTGGAACCCATGCACTCGAGAGCCTGTGCTCTGCGGTAAGAGAAGCTGCTGCAATGAGAAGCCCGTGCATCACAACTAAGAGGAGCCTCCACTTGCCACAACTAGAGAAAGCCCGCACGCAGCAAGGAAAGTCCAGAGTAGCCAAAAATAAATAAATTAATTAATTAAAATGATCTAAAAAAGTAGAAAGTTTTAAATAATTTCCCAAAGGTTGTTAAGCTCAGAAGCAGTGAAAATGCTGGAATCGAGCGCAAACCTCTCTGATCCAGAAGCAGTGTTTTTCTCCTGCTCTCCACTGTCATCAAGGCGGCTCTTTGAAGGCACCGCATGCCCCTCCTCAAGTTTCTGCACAGTGCCGTACTTGGGAACTGAGGGATTCTCCCAGGTGGTGGAGAAATCTCACAATTGGCAGCCGGCTGGTTTGTGCCGACTCAGACATTTTGCGTCTCCATCTGGAACTGCTGTTTGGGAAGCCCCAGCAGAGCCCCTGAGCTGTGGTGCCCCGAGGCCCCCAGCTCTGTGCAATGAACACAGTGATGACTTTTATGACCCTAGCCTTGCAGGATGCTCCCCAGGCCCAGACATGCAGCTGTAATTCCTCACCCACAGGCCACCAGACTGTGTTCAGATAACCATGAAAACAATTCCTGTTTAGTCAGTAGAACCTGATTGCACTGCAAGAGAGTGAAATGGAGAAGAAGAACGGCATGTGGAGGCAGAATTGTTAAGTGATAGGAAATAAATCATGCCAATTACCCTTTAGGTGTTTGGGCAGACCCACATGAGATTGCTAAAAGAACAAATTCATTTTAAGACTATACCTATACTTTCTCTGAATCCCTGCTGCCAGAGGCCATTAGCATTGTCCAGCCAAAATTTCCAGAAAGTCGCCAGGCCTCATTTAGCTACAGAGATTATAAAAAGTTTGTCTTTGGGAAGAAAGTCATACATAGAGCAACACTTATACCCTGTTGAAAAGGAATGATTCCTGGTGTTTGAGCTATTCAGTCAGAATCTGATCCATTTATTTAAGAAATCTGTTACTCAGATGCAATTTCACTCACTTGCAAGGTGGTCTTTTTCTTTCTCCTTTCATACGTGTAGAAGGCAATATGATCCTCCCACTCCACCCCCTGCTCATCTCACTGATGCCTTTAGAAAGCCTGGAACCAGCCTGATTACAGACCTTTGTTGCCGTAAAGATACAACAGAATGTGGTTAAGGAAGAAGAAAGAGCCTTAACTATGAATTCGTTTCCTCTGATGCCTAATTTTTTTTCACTTATACCTTTCCAAAAAGGTGGCAAGGTGACATCTGCTTAGAGCATATTTAATTGCAACTTTCGGAAGACTGAAGCAGTAATACCTCACAGAATTCTCAGTCACCATTCAAAATGTTTGGGAAAGCACAAGATGAAGTGTGCTGTCAGCAGAGAGGGAAGAAACTGGAATTTCAAGTAATCTGCCTAGTCTCCTGGTTACACTTTGTAACAAAGAGGATATATCAGCCCTTGATTTCAGTCTCTGATTTCCATTCATCTGGGGTCCTTTCATTATGAACAGGGTTTCTCTCTGGGTAGCCACAGTACTTATAATCTGAAGAATAGTAAAGAGCATTTTGTTCTATTATGATTTGGTGATGTCAGATGCAAGTAATTTGATCCTAATCCCTGCCTGCAGCATCCAAAAGCAGGTTAAGGACCTCACCCAGAGCATCTTCCCACAGCACAGTAAAGAGCGTGTGTGTCTGCATCACTGTGCATATGTGTGTGCAACTGTGTATGTGTATATGAAAGCTGTTTATTCATAAAGGACACATGATAAAGTCATGTGAAGCTGTTTATTCATAAAGGACACATGATAAAGTCATGTGAATAACTGAAATTGATGACCCAGCCATGAGATAAGAATTTACTTGGTTAGTTTAATTTTCCAATAGAGTTACTAGACATGAGCAGTCAGAATTCTCAGTATATTTCAATTAGATATAAACATAAAAATTCAGATATTTGCTATTTTAACTTTTTATTTGTTTAGCTCAGTGGAATTAGTTACTGAAATTTGGGAAGAATAAACTGCTTTAAGTTAAAAACTGATTTGCTCACATAACTCCCAGCAGTCCAGAAGCCACGCATTTGCTCAGCTGTGTAAAGATGCTGAGAAACCTCGTTCCCTGGCCCCGCTCCCTGTGTGTCGGGCTGTCCAGAAGCTGGCGGTGCTCTTGGTCCTCTCAGTTCTGAGAAGACTATGAAACGGGTGGACTACTTGTTTTCTTGCACAGGAGCTGAGAATCAGTGGTAAATGATCGTGACATCCTACAAACCCATTCAAAAGGGATACGTCAGGCTATGATCTTTTCTTCTGTAGCATTTCATGAGAAGTACAACTCTTAAGGACAAGCAGGACCTTGAGGAAGCCTCTGGGCAGCCCTCCAAAACAACACAACTGTATCACTCCAGATATACTTAAAAACATCTCTCTTTATGAGGGACAATTCCATAGTAGCCTTAGAAAAAGAGACGTCAATAATATAGATTTCTTCTCTGGGAATCTGATTTTCCAGAAATAAAGGGCGTTCCTTTGAAACACTGGGTTCCCCAGGAATACCCCAGGTGCCATTGCATTGACGGTGCCTCTCGGAGGTTTCAGATGGACTATTCCAAGCGCAGCCTACACACAGAGCTTTTCTCTCTTCTGTCATCCCTTCATTTGTAAACGTACCTGCTGTCTCTTCCAGATGGTAAGTTCGTGTAGGGCAGAGAGTGTGTTCTTATTCGTCTTCACGGTCTGTCTCCCAAACAGTGCTCTCTCATTGCAGGTCCCCAAGAAGTAATCACAGAACACACGATACATATTTCAGATTGATAATAGTGAATACAAAGTATTCTTACATAAACAGTACACATTCATATAGAAAGAAATGATGGTGGCTGGATGGATGGATGTGTGTGTGCTCAGTCGTGTCCAAGTCTTTGTGACCCCATGGACTGTAGCCCACCAGGCTCCTCTGTTCATGGAATTTCCCAGGAAGAATGACTGGAGTGGGTTGCCATTTCCTTCTCCAGGGGATTTTCCTGACCCGGGTTTTGCACCCATGCCTCTTGCATCTTCTGCGTTAGTAGGCACTTTGTTTACCACTGAGCCACTGGGAAGCCAGAAGATATGATACTTCCCAACTTTTAGCTGATTTTCCCTAGGAGTGTATGTGAACTCGAACTGATATCCTGTGAGTCTGTGAGGGTGTTGTAGCATCGGCCTGGATTTCACACCATGCTGGGCTGGGTCTTCCACCTGCTGTCAAATGGGATTAATATGGCTTGACCCACTTCCCTGCTCATTTCATTGGGAAAACAAATGTGGTCACAGATGTGAACGTGCTCCAAAGGGGTGGCATGAATGAGGTGGCCTCAGTGTTGTTATTATGGTGGCTTCAGGACCTAGAATATTAGGGGCCCCTGTCACCCTGTAGTTTTCAATAATAAATCACCCTGACGACAGACCCACCGAACTCAAAAGCACTGGGGAGCCCTGAGACCTGATCTGACTCAGAGATCCAAAACATGTGACGGAGCATCTTTGTGAGTGCACAGGCCATGTCCCGCTCAGCCTGCCCTGGGCTGCAGTGCTGTGTCGTGGGCACTGACAGATTTGAAAACCAAAAGGCTCAGCACTGGGCAAACAGCCATGCATTACTCATTGTCTTCCTCATTCACTGGCTTCAGGTGGCCTTCAGCTGCTGCCGACACAGTGTCCTGATGCCTTGTGTGGTCCTTCTCTTTGAATGATTTCTGGAGGTTTTCAGGAAAGGCTGTGAGCCCACATATTATGGCAACGGACAGAGGAGCTTGGCGGGCTACGGTCCATGAAGTTGCGAAGAGTCAGATATGACTGAGCACACAGTGTGCCTATTCATTAAAGCGTGGGAACTAATAACTTAAAAATATATATTCTATTTGTTTACTTTATTTATTTACTCATCTGCTTATCTTCTTTGGCTGTGCCAGGTCTTAGGGGTGACACAGGGTCTTTAGTTGTGGCGTGGGAACTCTGAGTTGGGCGTGTGGGATCCCACTAAAGGAACCTGGGACATGTGCATTGGGAGGGAGCCTTAGCCACGGACCACAAAGGAAGTCCCAGAAGCCTATAATATTTAATGATCAGTAGATATTCCCATGGTTTTTAAGTCTATTCAAGAGTCAGTTTTATCATAAGCTCTCTGCTGAGCTTTTTCTTTAAATTCAAGGGTAGTTGATTTACAGAGTTGTGTTAATTTCTGCTGTACAGCAGAGTTATATACATGCTTTATATTCTTTTTCATTTTGACTTTTCCAAGGATACTGAATATAGTTCCCTATGCTATACAGTAAGGCCTTGTTGTTTATTCATTCTAAATGGAATCGTTTGCACCTATCGACCCTAAACTCCCAGTCGATCTTCCTGCCCCTTGGCAACCACACATCTATGTCCTTGTGTCTGTTTCTGGTTAGTTTTTATTCTAGTAAAAGTCTAATGCATTTGGGAGTTTCATCATAAGCCAGTTCTTCTCACTGTCAAGCTGTAAGACTTCCTAGAACATTCTCCATACTTTTAGTGAATTCTTTCTTCTTCCCTTGGGCAAGTATTGGGATTCCTGAAACACTTCTTTAACAAAGTAGCAAAGGAAAGGAAAAGACAGATACTCCTTTTCCAGAAGGAAAAGATAGATACTCCTTCACGAAGTTCCATATTTATGTCCAGAATAAGATTTTTCAGGACAATTGGAGCGAAACAATTCAATCTTTCCTGAGTGTGCACTCTGGTGTTAAATCTCACCCAGTGCTTGGCAATCTCTGCTGCCTCTCACACATTTTGGAACATGGTTTGGGAATGTTTCTCTGAGTGCTTTTGCCATAAAGTAAAAATAGATTCAGCTTCCCACTAAGTAGAGTTCTTGCAAAGAGGCATTCATTATTCATTACGCACTTTTCTCCAGTGCTGCCCACCAGGGATCTCAAAAGTTTTCACATGTAGGTATTTGTGGTCATGATCTTCTAAGAAGAAAGTTTGGGAGAGAAATCAAGAAAGGACAACTTCCCTGGCAATGTCATGCTTTGGTTCACAAAATAAAGTGGGAAGGGTGTTGCTGTTAAAAGCAGACGGTGGCCTATGTGAATATGGCACACTGTAGGGAGTTATATCTGATCATCATAAGCTCACTCTGAGAATAAAATGTAAGATTATGAAGCATCATCTGTGAAAGCTACCATATTAGAGAAACTGAGTACATCTTGGAAGTCTTTTGTTTCAAATGCCTTTGCAGTAGTTTTGGCTAGGCAAAAAGGCTATATCTGAAGTTTACAGACGCAGAACTGAGTTATATGTTTTCAGTTGCCTCCTGGGGCAGTGTGACTGATTTATCTTCAATGATTTAACACATTTAATCTATTTTGCTTTTGACATGGGCACAAAGTTCACCAGCCACTGTTCTTCATTGCTTAGGCCTGGTGGTAAGGGCTGCCTGGGGCACTAATGATGAGAATGTTTTTACTTAGCCCTTGGCCTCCACTGTTGGAAAATGTGAAAAGTAAAGAATTAAGCTTTAAATGGAATTTCAATAGGTAGTGTTGACTAGGAACAATGTGGAAGTTTTAGACTTTTTTTTTCAATTTATTTTAAAAACTTCACTTTCTTAAATTATTGGATTTCTCAGCCATCTTTATGGTCCAACTCTCACATCTATACATGACTACTGAAAAAAGAAAAAACAACATAGCTTTGACTATGTGGATAGATTTTATATTTTTTAAATTTCTGATTGGCTTCATTTTCCTGATACAGTGTGGAATTATTTTTTGCTAATATTTTTCATGGCTGAATTTTCATAACTTTCAATCAATTTAGGTCAGTTACTCAGTTGTGTTGGACTCTTTGCAACCCCATGGACTGCAGCATACCAGGCTTCCCTGTCCATCACCACCTCTCAGAGCTTGTTCAAACTCAAGTCCATTGAGTCAGTGATGCCATCCAACCATCTCATCCTCTGTCGTCCCCTTCTCCTCCTGCCTGACTTTAGTCTTTCCCAGCATCTGGGTCTTTTCCAGCAAGTCACATCTTCACATCAGGTGGCCAAGGTACTGGAGTTTCAGCTTCAACATCAGTCCTTCCAATTAATATTCTGGACTGATTTCCTTTAGGATGGACTGGTTGGATATCCTTGCAGTCCAAGGGACTTTCAAGAGTCTTCTCCAACACAACAGTTCAAAAACATCAAGTCTTTGGCACTCAGCTTTCTTTATAGTCCAACTCTCACATCCATACATGACTACTGGAAAAACCATAGCTTTGACTAGATGGACCTTTGTTGGCCAAGTAATGTCTCTGCTTTTTAATATGCTGTCCAGGTTGGCTATAGCGTTTCTTCCAAGGAGCAAGCATCTTTTAATTTCATGGCTGCAATCACCATCTCCAGTGATTTTTGAGCCCCCCCCCCAAATTAAAGTTTCTCACTGTTTTCATTGTTTACCCATCTATTTGTCATGAAGTGATTAGACTGGATGCCATGATCTTAGTTTTCTGAATGTTGAGTTTTAAGCCAGCTTTTCCACTCCCTTCTTTCACTTTCATCAAGAGGCTCTTTAGTTCTTCTTTGCTTTCTGCCATAACGGTGGTGTCATCTGCATAGCTGAGGTTATTGATATTTCTCCCAGCGATCTTGATTCCAGCTTGTGTTTCATAACTTTGGCAGTTTACTTTTCTGTACATTGCTTTCATTCTGCTTTAGGTACTAAAAATAGAAAAATCAAAGACACATTTCCTTCCCTCAAGGAACTCACAGTTTTAATGTAGCCTTTTAGGTGACTTGATAAAAATGAGCATAAACTCTGAAAGCTCCCAGAAGATGGGACATAGTTTAAACCTAGGACTAAGTATATGTGTCTTACATTCTCCTGGGAGGCTAAAGCTGGGTGAATGCAAATAATACATATAATAAATTTGTTAAATATTGATACATGATAAATGCTTCCTAAATACTACATCATGTACTCGTGTACTCAGTCCTATATGACTCTTCACAGCCCCATGGACTACAGCCCAGCACTCTCCTCTGTCCGTGGAGTTTTCTGGGCAAAAATACTGGAGCAGGTTGCCTGGAGCCTACTCCAGGGGATCTTCCCAAGCCAGGGATCAAACCTAAGTCTGTCTCCTGTGTTGGCAAGTGAATGCTTTACCACTAGCGCCACCTGGGAAGCCCTAAATATTGCATATTGATCATTATATTCACCCTTGAATTTAACTTTGTGAATCTATTTTAGTCTACTGAATTGATCTTTATTTAAAACTTGCATATACTCCCTTTTATCTTGTGAAAGTAATTAAGATGCTTTAAGTATCTAAGATGAACCATCTTTCTCTTTTAGTAGCTATATCCTAAGACATGTTTCCCCAGGGATTTTTATTTTATCACATATAAAGAACAAACCCTACCTGTTCTATGATGAATTTAAGAGAACACAGGGTTCTTAATAGCTGTGTTAATGGGATAATGAATAATGTTTGTTTCTAACCCACAGGATATCTACCTAATTTATTAGCAATCTAAGATACCTGTTATGATTCAAAATAAAAATAACACCCATTAGAAGCAGAAAAAAGCAGGATAATTTCTTCCCCAATGCAGGGGCTTTTTCCTGTGCCTCTTATGTAAACCAAAAGAAATTGATGTTAGTTTAACCTTTATTATGTACCAGACATCATGCAGGATGCTACCCATAGAGTGATTGATCGCCTTTATCTTCAGAGAACTTGCAAAGCTAGTTTAAGGCAAGGGAATGAAAGAGGACAGACACATAATAATCAGATATGTGATCAGTAATGTATTAGTATATGGAATCAAGTCAGGTGAATCCCGGAAGGAAGTAATCCTACCTGAACATAATCTCTTGAGAAGAAATCATAAAAGAACAGACATTTGCATGAGGCCTCGGAGGATTTTGTAAGAACTGCAAGAACAGGGAAGTAAAGGGGATTCTATACTGAGGGAACCCCAGTAAAGCTGTGAGCAAGTTGAAGTACACAATCCACATTAGAAGAACATGTTGACAGGGAGCCTCTGCAGGGAAGGAGTCCATCTTGCTCATCGCTGTTTACCCCGTGTCTAAAACCCTGCACGTTGTAAGCGTTGTATATATTTGTTGAATATGTGATCTGATTGTGTGATTAAAACTTTAGGTAGAGAGTGGGTGGAAACCAGAAGCTGAGAAGGGCCCAGTAGATAGGCTGTATCAGTACTAAAGAATCTTATAATTTAATACTACAGAGTATGGACTTAACCCTGTAATTCAGTACTTATCAAAGTATGTCCCTTAAAATGTCAAATCTGAAGGACAGTAATAAGCATCTCTCAATAAAAGCATTCTGTTGTCAAATGAGCTTGGGAAATACTGGTTTAAACAGTAGCTTCTTTGCTTAGATTTCTTCTGAGCCATGTCTCTGCTCGTGTGCATTGTGAAGCTCCAAGGAAGATCTATATAATTCAAACTTCTAGGATCCTAGACCCTTTCCAACCTGCAGGACCGGGGTTCTCCATGGCACATTTTATGGAAATCTGTCCTAACAGAGGGACTTAAAGACCTTTCAGCAACGGACTGATCTGAACTTCATTTTAGAAGATTTTCTGGTCTTCTAAAACCTCAGGGCTTCCCAGGTAGCCCTAGTGGTGAAGAACGTGTCTGCCGATGCAGGAGACATAAGAGCTGTGGGTTCGATCCCTGAGTCAGGAAGATCCCCTGGAGAAGAAAATGGCAATCCACTCCAGTGTTCTTGCCTGGAGAATCCCTTGGACAGAGGAGCCCAGCGGCTGCAGTCCATGAGATTGCAGAGCCAGACACGACTGAAGCGACTTAGCATGCACTGGTCTTCTAAATAATGGACTGAGAGGAGGCAGTTTGATGATAGACGTGATAGTTTCCGCAGGAGATAATGAGAGCTGAACCCCAAGAAGCAAGGAGAAAGAACCAAGAGCCACCAAAGACATATCAGAGGTAGAACTTGTCAGAGCTGTCACTGGAGTCAGACACATTGTAAGCTGCCCTGGGCTTCCTTGCCAAGGTCCCCGGGCACTGAATCTGGTCTGTACTCTCTTACCGAGCTGAGCCTCCAGGAGCAGGGCTGTGCCAGTCTAGATGAAGGACAGTGTGTGTCTCAGCTGTGGGGTCCCTAGGTAAGGACCTATGAGATGAGGACGATGAGATGTTGGGGGAAAGCAAGAAGGGCATTCACGATGACTCGTGTTTCTTGTTTAAACGGTGGCGTGGCCGAAGATGTCTTCTGCAAACTTCGAATACTGTAATGTCTGCAATCACAGTACCTGGAGAAGGAACGATGATGAAGATGCATTTATATTTGCTCCGAACAGCCTCTCCCAGGAGTACATTTTCCTCTCCACCACACAAAAAATTAAATATTCTATCATTACGGAGAGATTTTTACCAACACCTTAAACCAAGGATTGCCAACCCAAATGTCTCCAGACTCCACTCGGGCATGTTCAGTGAGTGAAGTACAGAGCAAGCAGAGTGTTTGCATGTTAAACTTACAGAAGTGTCCTTCACTTACCAAAAGACATGCTGTCTTTCACTTTTGCTTCTGAATATGCAGTCTCTACCATCTATATTTTATAACCATTTTTGACAGGAATGTAGATAGTGAGAAATGTTTCTCTACTCCAAGAAAATTGTCTGCACAGTATTGATGATGAATGACACCTGACATGGTGGCAGTGAAGAAATATAGAGAAGAGTGGGCCAGTTATTGTAATTTTTCAGGAGAGACTGGGTATTTGACTTTTTGTGTGGTATCTCTCTAGTTTTTAATGTAGACAGAAAACTTTCAATAGTCTGTATGGGCCAAGTAAAAGCATATCTCTGGGCCCTACCAGTCCATGATACCTCTTAGCCCATATGTGCTTTGTATGCATATACATGGGCACCCCCTTTTTTTAAGTTGATAAATTTAAAATTCATATACTTTTAGATGAGCTAAATCCTGGTGGCTCAGCGGGTGAAGCGTCTGCCTGCAATGCTGGACACCTGGGTTTGATCCCTGGGTCGGGAAGATCCCCTGGAGAAGGAAATGGCAACCCACTCCAGTGCTTTTGCCTGGAAAATACCATGGATGGAGGAGCCTGGTAGGCTGCAGTCAATGGGATCTACTTTTAGGTAGACAAGGTGTTAGATGACCTGCTAAGCTGCCCTGCAAACCTAGGTTGAATTGCTGGGAGGAGAAAAGCCAAATTTCCTGCGCTGATAATTAGAACAAGGTCCTTACTTTTGCATTAAGTCTTTACCATAGAAAGAAAGTCCCAAAATCTGGTGCCTGGAGAGTGTTAGAGAACTTTCATTCAAATCGCATCACCAGTGGTGCTAAGGCATGAGAGTCTGCCAGGATAAAAGTAATATAAAGTGTGATGTCCGGTGCTGTGAAAGAGAGGCGAGGCTACTAATATACACTTCCCATTGTAATTCATACCTCGTGGATTCTGTTTCACAGAATGGGGGAGTGTGGAATCATGAATTGACTGACTAAGGCCTTGATGTCAGGGAGATTGTGAAGTGGTGCAGGGGGATTTAGTCCTGGGGCTAATATGATGTCACCTCTTGGTTCCTGGCAGAACTTTCTTAATGGCCCACATATGAGCACACAGATTGGACCCATCTGTTTGAAAGGGGGAGTTAGCACATGTGTGGTAATCACCATTGCTCTAAAGAAACTTTGAGGAGGTGTTTAGTTCCTGCTGATAGGGAAGATTAGAATCAAGCAAGTTTTATGAATAGAAAATGATGAGCAGATGAGCCTGGCAGGAAATGGAAATGTGATGAGATTAGTAGCTGATGTATACCTCTCTGCAGGGAAAAAAAAAAAGCTCTAAGAGATGTCAGGCTGAGAAACTCTTTCTTTCCTGAAGTGCAAAGAAGAGATCTGGACAAAGCCTGTGATATTAGCAGCCACTGCCAAAGTGAATTGGTCAAGGATCTTTCTTAAAAAAGCTGCCATTTAGCTTTTGCTGGGTCTCAACATGGTGAGGGAAAAATGCCTCCTTGTCCTGAGATACAAGCTTCGAAGGTGCATTCAGCCAACAGACATTTCCTGAGCACCAGCAATGTGGTAGCATTGCACCAGCCCCAAAGCAGCTCACAGACTCATGGTAATCAACGCGCTGCACTCTCTGGGTGGACTGTGAGCAGACTGTCCTGGGGCTCCCTGATAGTGGGCATCTTCGTGCAGAGAGAAATAGCACACAAATGAAGAGTATGATTCAGTGGCCTGCAAGCCTGTGTTCCATGGTTCTGTGGGTCATGGAGCCCCTCTGGTTTGTGCCATTTGGAAAACAACTTTTTAGAAAAAAGAAACTTTCTGAAAGAAAGTTCAGCAAACTCATCAGCTTTTTCCCAAAGGTTGGTAGTCCCAGCATTTAGTGAATGGATTTTTTTTTTAATTGAGGTATAGTTGATATACAATACTATGTTAGTTTGAGTGTACAGCAAAGTAGTGTAGCTATATGTGTGCATATATACTGCTAAGTCACTTCAGTCATGTCCGACTCTGTGTGACCCCATAGACGGCAACCCACCAGGCTCCCCTGTCCCTGGGATTCTCCAGACAAGAACACTGGAATGGGTTGCACTTCCTTCTCCAATGCAGGAAAGTGAAAAGTGAAAGTGAAGTCGCTCAGTCGTGTCCGACCCTCAGCAGCCCCATGGACTGCAGTCTTCCAGGCCACTCTGTCCATGGGATTTTCCAGGCAAGAGTACTGGAGTGGGTTGCCATTGCCATCTCCAGTGTGCATATATACACACATATATATATATTTTCAGATTCTTTTCCACTTTAGGTTGTTACAAAGTATTAGATGTAGTTCCCATGCTATACAGTAATTCCTTGTTGCTAATCTATTGTATATACAGTAGCCTATATCTGTTTATATCGTACTCATAATTTATGCTTTCTGTCCCTCCTTTTCCTCTGTGGTAACCATAAATTTGCTTTCTATGTCTGTAAGTTTGTTTTGTAAATAAATTAATTTGT
>SJYF01000173.1:1473638-1486384 GCA_006410515.1 Procapra przewalskii | reverse complement strand
TCCTCTCCTTCTCCTCCATTTCATCTCTTCCTCCCTTTCTTTCCTTTCATCCCTCATTCCTTCCTTTTTAAAAATTTCAGATAGAGACTTTTCCATATAAAATAAACCACTCTGTGAATGTATGCAAACTGCTGAGTATACTTCTGAAATGCCCGAGAATAGGTCCTGCAACATGGGATGGGGAAGATAGGGTGGGAAGGGACCAGGACACCTTCCCATCCCCGCTTGGCTTATTAATGCCAAGTTAAAGGTCAGATAAGAGAAACTGCATGTAGTAAATCCAAAGGCAGATGGTTTAGGGCATTTTTAAAAAATTATTATTTTTTTTCTTCCATGGAAAGTATGAGTGACTGTGGAGGGTCCAGAAAGTGTATCTTCAGGTTGCTCTTCCTTTGAGACGTAGCCTTTAATTTACTGTTTGCTAGTAGTTTCCTGTCTAGAAATGATGGGAAGCCCTTGTCTTCCCAGCAATGCAGTAGTCTGAACACATAGGCAGACAGGTCTGAATTCCAGCCCTTGCCTTCACATTAGCCCCTGAGTATTCTGGAGAAGATTGCTCCCCTTGTGAGGAAGATATAAACTGGTTTTCAACCTCTCTGCTGTCTTGGAAGGATTAAGGATTTAATGGTTGTGGAACATTCTGAAGATAATAAGTGAACATGAAAAATAAACATGACATCTACTCTACACACACTTCTATTTTTTTAAGAGTCTAGCATTTTGAAAAAAATACCTAAATTAAAGCTTCTGCCATACTGAAATCATGCAGATATCTGTATCTGAGAATTTGTGAGTGCATGCTTCATTTGAAGCTCAAAGGGCAGCTTGGAGTCATGGAACTAATCTCTTGGAAACATTGAGGTTATTGCCAGTAATATGATGTTGGGTTAAGAAACACATCAGTCTACATCTGTTTCGTCATCTGTAAAGTGATCAGATGGAACCAGAATGGTGCCTAAACTCCAAGGACTTGAGCCTTAATGTCTAGTGACTATGACTTCCTGAATATAATGGAAGTGAGGAAAGTCAGTCTCTCCTTAGCCTGAGGTTCTGAAGTCCGTAAAGCAACATGGCAGGGGTAAGAAAATACTCTGCAACGGGTCCCTTCATCTGTTTGTCCACCTGTGTGGTGACCATGAATACAGATACCCAGCACACGTAAGTGGTGAAAATTGTGCCATCCACAACGGGCCCTGGAGTGAAACAGTGAAAACAGATAGGCATCCTCACTAGAATTTATTGTCAACAGCATCTAATATCTTACCCATGAAGCACATGTCTTTTGAATCCGGGGACCTCTAGACATATTCTGTTGGAATATAATCAGATCCAAAGAAGGGTGACATTATTAGTATTTGTAATTTACTACAAGGTTCTCTAACCTTTTTCCCTTTATAGTGCACAAAGAAGATGATAACATGTGTAGGATACCTCTGGGTAAAGGGCAAGGCTAACCCAAGGTTCGAGGTGACTAGCCCTTAGATTCAGCTAGAGGAGGTCACACGCATCTATCAAACAGTTAGGAGAATCCATAGTGCAGTACATCCGACACTGACTTGCCACACGAGGTTGGAAACTGCCTTAGTTTAAACAGCTTTTCTTTAGATTTCTTCCTGGCATAGAATCTATTAGCCAGGTCTTGAGACTTTAGATGATGAAATAAGGGGAGGGAAAAAATAAATTTCTTTTAAGCTTTGTCTTCCACTTTGGAAGAGAATCAGGTGCTGAAACAGCTCAGAGCAATCAGGAGACTCAGAAAAAGGGCATGGAGTACTTGGGAAGAAGAAAGGGTGTTGCCAGACGGGCAGGAGGCATGCGGCAGCCAAGGCAGGATGTGAGATGTGGGGACCTGGGTGTGTTCAGCAGGCTGGGGGCAGGTGGGCTGACGGGACAGTGCTCTGGAGAGCTGTACCCTGGCTGCGCGAGGCCCCACAGGTGGCGTGAAGAGCGACCTGCTGACACCCACGGTGGCCTCAGGCTGCAGCTGCCAGAGTGGAGAAGCAGAGCCCTCATGCCATAGGCTTGCCAGCTTTGCTCAAGGCTGAACTGTGGTTCCAAGGGCTGTGAGACAGCATGTGCCAACCGCGTTTACAGGAAGGAGTTGGAGCAAGCGTTTAGGTGAGATGCAGCATAGGGTAGAGAAGTGAGGGGCACAGACCCTGGCGCGGGCTGAGTCCACTTTACCTCACCGCGCTAAGCCTTTTCCTAATCTGCAGCGTGGGGATGACTATCCCACCTGACCCGAGGGCTTGTTTAAGGGTATGTGTGTGTGTGTGTGTGTGTGCTTGTGTGTGTGTGCACTCAATTGTGTCTGAGTCTTTGTGACCCCATGGATGTAGCCCAAGCTTCCCACAGGTAGCTCTGTAGATAAAGAATCTGCCTTCAATGCAGGAGACACAGGTTTGATCCCTGGGTCAGGAAGATCACCTAGAGGAGGAAACGGCAGCCCACTCCTATACTCTCGCCTGGAGGATCCAATGGACAGAGGAGCCTGGAGTGTTACAGTCCACAGGGGAGCAAAGAGTCAGACACAACTGACGCAACTGGGCATGCAAGCATGAACTATAGCCCATCAGGCTCCTCTGTCCATGGAATTCTCCAGGCAAGAACACTGGAGGGTTGCCATTTCCTCTTCCAGGGGATCTTCCTGACTCAGGGATTGATTGACCTTCATCTCTTGCATTGGCAGGCACATTCTTTACCACATGAGCCACCTGGGAAACCAGATGTAGGGATAAATTAGTTAATATTTATTAAAGATTTAGAAGAGTGTGTGCACAGAATAAGCACTAAGTGCCTGATGAGTAGGAGAGAACAGAAACTGGGGACGACTCAGCTTCATCCTCCTTCCTCCCATCACCTTTACCAGGGAGAAGGGCCTGGTGAATTCAGTGAGAGGGGAGCTGAAAGTGTAAACACATAGCGAAATAGGAGGAGAGGCTGGATCTCCACTAAATAAATTTAGAGAGCTGAAACAAGTTCCAGCCGTGGCCCATGGTCTGGTGGCAGTCTTTTAGCAACTGAGGTTGACAGGAAGGGTGCCACAAGGCTGGAGATGAGGATGGCCCCAATTATTAATGGAGAGAAAAGCTTGATTCTAGAAGCACAGCTACAAGCTTGATGCTGATCCAAAGCCACGCTTGAGGAGAGAATTTTAAACAGATGGTTAACAGATGCTTCTACCCGGGCTGTGCAGGGTTGCAAAAGAGCAGGGGCTGGGAAGCCAAGCTGACTTGGGTGCAAACCCAAGTCCCGACACTTATTGGCTGAGTGGCCTTGCAAAACTTACATCACTTCTGAGTCCTACTGTCTCCAGCTGTAGAATGGAAATAGCAATGTCTCCAGGGTTCGCGTGAAAGATAGTGACAGTGTAAATGATCACGCCAAGGACTGAGCAAAACAAACATGCAGACAGTGATTTCCATGAACCAAAGTGGCAGCAGAACATAAGGTTGAGAACAGAGACTGGCAAAATTTTTCTGTAAAGGACAATATAATAAATACTTTAGGCTCTGTGACCTATATAATCTCTGCTTCAAGTACTCAACTGTGCCTTTAAAGCAGGAAAACAGTTGTAGATAATATGTTCTTAGATGGTGTGGATGGCTTCATTCCAGGAAAACTTTATTTACAAAAACAAGTGGCCAAATTTGGCTGTCGTGTGCTAATCCCAGGGTGTAAAAACCATACAGCCAGGATTAAAATAAGAACCTTTCCACTATGAGCAGCATGACCTTGGACAAGGTCATAAATTGAGCTCCTTTATCTATCAAATGGGTATAATAGTAATGTGTCTGTCCTGAAATTTTGTTTCTTTTTTTTTATAATGGATAGATCCTGACTTTTAAAAATTATTTATTTATTCCTTCCTTTATTTATTTGCCTTCTCATGCTGTTCATGGGGTTCTCAAGGCAAGAATACTGAAGTGGTTTGCCATTCCCTTCTCCAGCGAAAGTGGCAAATAGATTCAAGGAATTAGATCTGAAGATTCAAGGAATTAGATCTGATAGACAGAGTGCCTGAAGAACTATGGACTAAAGTTCGTGACATTGTACAACAGGCAATGATCAAGACCATCCCCAAGAAAAAGAAATGCAAAAAGGCAAAATGGTTGTCTGAGGAGGCCTTACAAATGGCTGAGAAAAGAGAAGCTAAAAGCAAAGGAGAAACAGAAAGATATACCCATTTGAATGCAGAGTTCCAAAGAATAGCAAGGGGAGATAAGAAAGCCTACCTCAGTGATGAATGCAAAGAAATAGAGGAAAACAATACAGTGGGAAAGACTAGAGATCTCTTCAAGAAAACTAGAGTTATCAAGGGAACATTTCATGCAAAGGTGGGCACAATAAAGGACAGAAATGGTATGGACCTAACAGAAGCAGAAGATATTAAGAAGAGGTGGCAACAATACACAGAAGAACTATACAAAAAAGATCTTCATGACCCAGATAACCATGATGGTGTGATCACTCACCTAGAGCCAGACATCCTGGAATGTGAAATCAAGTGGGCCTGAGGAAGCATCACTACAAACAAAGCTAGTGGAGGTGTTGGAATTCCAATTGAGCTATTTCAAATCCTAAAAGATGACACTTTGAAAGTGCTGCACTCAGTATGCCAGCAAATTTGGAAAACTCAGCAGTGGCCACAGGACTGAAAAAGGTCAGTTTTCATTCCAATCCCAAAGAAAGGCAATGCCAAAGAATGCTCAAACTACCACACAATTGCACTCATCTTACAGGCTAGCAAAGTAATGCTCAAAATTCTCCAAGCAAGGCTTCAATAGTACATGAGCCATGAAATTCCAGATGTTCAGGCAGGATTTAGAAAAGGCATAGGAATCAGAGATTAAGCTTCCAACATCTGTTGGATCATCAAAAAGGCAAGAGAGTTCCAGAAAAAATATATTTCTGCTTTATTGACTATGCCAAAGCCTTTGACTGTGTGGATCACAACAAACTGTGGAAAATTCTTCAAGAGATGGGAGTACCAGACCACCTGACCTGCCTCCTGAGAAATCTGTATGCAGGGCAAGAAGCAAAAGTTAGAACTGGACATGGAGCAACAGACTGGTTTCAAATAGGAAAAGGAGTATGCCAAGGCTGTATATTGTCACTCTGCTTATTTAACTTATATGCAGAGTACATGATGAGAAACGCTGGTGTGGATGAAGCACAAACTGGAATCAAGATTGCCAGGAGAAATATCAATAACCTCAGATACGCAGATGACATCACCCTTATGACAGAAAGTAAAGAAGAACTAAAGAGTCTCTTGATGAAAGTGAAAGAGGAGAGTGAAAAGTTGGCTTAAAACTCAACATTCAGAAAACTAAGATCATAGCATCCAGTCCCATCACTTTATGTCTAATGGATGGGGAAACAATGGAAACAGTGAGAAACTTTTTTGGGAGGGCTTGAAAATCACTGCAGATGGTGTTTGCAGCCATGAAATAAAAGATTGCTCCTTTGAAGAAAAGCTATGACCAAACCAGACAGCATATTAAAAGGCAGAGACAGTAGTTTGCCAACAAAGGTCCATCTAGTCAAAGATATAGTTATTCCAGTAGTCATGTATGTATGTGAGAGTTGGACTATAAAGAAAGCTGAGCACTAAAGAATTGATGCTTTTGAACTGTGGTGCTAGAGAAGACTCGAGTCTCTTGGACAGCAAGGAGACCCAACCCGTTCATCCTAGAGGAAATCAGTCCTGAATATTCTTGGAAGGACTGATGCTGAGGCTGAAACTCAAATACTTTGGCTACCTGATGCAAAGAACTGACTTGTGCAAAAAGACTGTGATGCGGGAAAAGACTGAAGGTAGGAGAAGAAGGGGACAACAGAGGATGAGATGGTTGGATGGCATCACTGACTTGATGGACATGAGTTTGAGTAAACTCCAGGAGTTGGTAATGGACAGGGAAGCCTGGCATGCTGCAGTCCATGGGGTCACAAAGAGTCAGACATGACTCAGTGAACTGACTGACTGACTTATTTATTTCTTTTTGATTGTGCTAGGTCTTTGTTGCTACAGGGCTTTTTGTAGCTGTGGTGAGCGGGGGCTCCTCTCCACTGCACTCACAGGCTCCTCATTGCGGTGACTTTTCTTATTATGAAGCAGACTCTAGGCAACCCGGCTTCAGTACCTGCAACAGGCTCGGTAGTTGTGACATACAGGCTTAGTCGCACCATGGCATGTGCAGTCTTCTAGGACCAGGGATCGAACCCATATCTCCCATATCGGCATGCCAAATCTCATCCACTAGACCACTAGGAAAGTCCTCATGAGATTGTTTTAACAGCCAAAGGGACAATTAAAGGAGCATGGACTATGCCTCTCAGAGTGAACCCTCCGAGCACAGTAACCTTTTGATACCTGCTCTTTGTCATTATTGTGATGATCCCAGCAGCCTAGAATATGGAGCTAAAACCTTCAGTAAGATGACGCTGAATCGGAAGGACTGTAAAATCCAGCGCTTTGGCCTTCATAAGGAAACCACACACTAATTGCTTCTCTGAAGAAAAAGACCTAGATGGTTTAATTCAGTCATTTCTCAGAGCTGCATGACAGGACTGCCACTTAGCATGCGTAAAATGGCGAGCTGAATAAACAGACTTGAGATTGTCTCTAAGGCTACAGCAATTTGCGCAGATCTGAGTAAGTTTAATGTGCTTTTTTGTCTTGTTTTGTCTTGGCTATCATGTTGTAAGAATGAAGCTGATATATAAGAAAATATCCTGACAAAGGCAAGCACTATAATTAATCGAAATTCATTATACGTAATGAATGACCTGAGAGATGATTAGATGAATTTGATTTTTTTCAATCTGGGGTGAGGATTCTCAAATATCCCTAAGAATTTTATCAGTACAGTGGTTTTTAAAAATTATTTATTTTAATTGGAAGCTAATAACAATATTGTAGTGGTTTTTGCCATACATTGACATGAATCAGTCATGGGTGTACATGTGTCCTCCATCATGAACCCCCCTCCCACCTCCCTCCCCATCCCATCCCTCTGGGTCATCCCAGTGCACCAGCACTGAGCGCCGTCTCATGCATCAAACCTGGACTGGTGATCTATTTCACATATGGAAATATACATGTTTCAATGCCATTCTCTCAAATCATCCCACCCTCGCCCTCTCCCACAGAGTCCAAAAGTCTGTTCTTTACATCTGTGTCTCTTTTGCTGTCTTGCATACAGGGTCATAGTTACCATCTTTCTAAATTTCATATATATGCATTAATATACCGTGTTTGTTTTTCTTACTTCACTCGGCTCCAGTTTCATCCACCTCATTAGAACTGGTTCAAATGTATTCTTTTTAATGGCTGAGTAATATTCCATTGTGTATATGTACCACAGCTTTCTTATCTATTCATCTGCTGATGGACATCTAGGTTGTTTCCATGTCCTAAGAGTGCTGCAATGAACATTGGGGTGCACGTGTCTCTTTCAATTCTGGTTTCCTTGCTGTTTATGCCCAGCAGTGGGATTGCTGAGTCATATGGCAGTTCTATTTCCAGTTTTTTAAGGATTCTCCACAGTTTTCCATAGTGGCTATACTAGTTTGCATTCCCACCAACAGTGTAAGAGGGTTCCCTTTTCTCCGCACCCTCTCCAGCATTTATTGCTTGTAGACTTTTTGATAGCAGCCATTCTGACCAGCATGAGATGGTACCTCATTGTGGTTTTGATTTGCATTCCTCTGATAATGAGAGTATAGTAGTTTTTAAAATGCCCCCTCCCCCCCGCCACCGTGGGAGGTGCAGCGGTTAAGAACCTGCCTTGCAATACAGGGGACATTAATTTGATCCTTGGGCTTGCCAGGTGGCTTAGTGATAAAGAATCCCTCTGCCAATGCAGGAACCACAGGAGATGTGGGTTCAGTCCCTGGGTTGAGAAGATCCCCTGGAGGGGGAAATGGCAACCTCCTCCAGTATTCTTTCCACAATAATCTATGGACAGAGGAGCCTGGTAGGCTACAGTCCATGGGGTCACAAGAGTCAGACAGGACTGAGGGACTGAGCACAGGGACTGATACCCCGCATGCTGTGGGCAACCCCGCCTCTCTGGCGCCTCTGTCTTGAAGTAAAGATCCCATGTAAGACCTGATGCAGCCAACTAAATGAATATTTTTTTAAAAAATGCCCCTCCACACATTACTTAACCTTCCCTTATTTAGAGGTGGGATTTACGACCGCACTGCTTGAATCTGGACTCTGGGACTGCTGCCCGACAGAACATGGATCAAGTGAGCTATGCCAGGTTCTAGGTTCGGGCCTGAAGAAACTGCCACTTACTGTCCTCCAGGCCCCTTGCTCATAGAACCCAGCCACCATGCTGTAAGGAAGCCCAGGCCACATGAAGCAGCCACTGGTAGATCCTGGACCTGTTGACCCCAGCCCCAGCTGAGGTCCCAGCCAGTGGCTGCCATCAACCAACAGATGTCACCAGTGCCCACAAGCTGAGTGACTGATGACTTCAGCTGCATGAGAGACGCCAAGGAAGAAGTGCTCCCTTTAAGCCCTAGCAGGAGGCGAGTTAATAAAAGAATTCTGGTTATCTTAAGCCACCTAGTTTGGGGTTACTCAGCAGTATATAACTGGCACAGTGTGGAAGAGGAACTTGAGTCTTTCTGTATAGTTACAAAGAGTGAAACAAAGGCAGTCTGTAGGAAGCTACTGTCTGTCTAGGCTAAGAATAGATGGGTAGATCCAGGTTCAGTAAGAAGAAGAACTTTGGGAAGACTGAACCTATCAAACAGCACGTGGACTGCTTCATAAGGCATTAGTTCTTATTGAAAATATGTGAGTAAGGCCAGATGACCAGAGGTCAGGAACAGCAAGAAGGATTTGGGGCATCGGGAAGAGGTGAATTGATAGGAACCCGTGCTTGTTGGTTGATTGATTTTCCAATTTGCCTAAAAAGAAAAGAGTTTTGTACCTAGAATGTACTGGATGAGTATTTTGTTGATTAATTTAATAAGTATTTATTAAGGCCTATTACATCCACCATTGTAGGTGCTCAGGATATATCTATGAACAAAAAAGATGAAAATGCATGTATTGTAGAGTTCATATTATTTAAAAAAATATTCATTTATTATTGATTTGGCTGCACCAGGTCTTAACTGCAGAATGTGGGGCCTAGTGTCCTGACTGGGGATGGAACCCAGGCCCCTTTCATTGGGAGCACAGAGTCTTAGCCACTGGACCACCAAGGAGGTTGCTGGGGCTTATATTCTTAAAGAAGCAGACATGCAATAAACAAGCTTACATGTGAAGTGTATATAATATATCAGATGAAAATAAAGCTTCCAAGACAAATGCAAAGTGGAGCAGGAGAAATATGTAGTCTCTGAAGAAACGTTTACAATTTTAAATATAGGGGAATTCCCTGGCAGTTCAGTGGTTAGTGACCTGGAAGTAGTCATTTTTGATAAATCAAGGGTTGAAGAGAATGACAGAATTAAACTCTTCATCTTGGAAATGTTGAATATATTCTCAGACACTCTTATAACCCCTGGGACAATACTGCAGACAAGACACAACGTCTCAGCTCTCAAGCAGCTTATGTACTTAACTTATTTTCTGCCATGTGAAGAGAGAAAATGCAATTTAAATGATTGAGAAGCATGGCCTTCTGGGAGTTTCCTGTGATCCAGTGGCTAAGATTCTGAGCTCCCAAGGCAGGGCCTGGGTTTGACCGCTGGTGAAGGAACTGGACCCCACATGCCATAACTAAGAGTTCATATGCCACAGCGACCCAGATCCATGTGCCGTGACTAAGGCCCAGCGTGGCCAAATAAATAAATGAAATATTCTTTAGAAGGAGAGTGAGAGAAGTACGGCCTTCCCTCGGCGGTGTTCGCCCACTTTTGACCCTGTGAAGCTCTGCCTCTTCTGTGGAGAGACATAACTCAGGCTTCACTGGGCCATGCTGCCTGCCTTCTGGCTCTGCCAGGTCTTCACAGACCACAGGGGGAGCGCAGAAAGCTGAAACGAGCTTTGCTGTCCTTCAGTGGCACCACATTATTTCTGATTCCTTGTTAGCTGTAAATAATGAAAGAAATTAAACTTTCAGGATTGTGATTGATTGCCGAACCACTGATAGCTGATCGAGTGAGAGTAGAAAATCTGGGTGAGGGTGGCAGAGAGAGAGGACATGTGGATAGTTTCTAAACAATGGCTAATTCCTTACATGTCATTTATGAAGAACAAAGCAGAGGAGGTGGTGAGGATTTATCTCAGTTGGGCTCAGTCTCCAGGTTGCTCCTTCCATATAGGCTAATTCCATGTCATGGACTGAGGTCTAGGGCAGCGTGAAGTGTGAAGTTTGAGGATCTGATGGAATTGGCAGTGATTGCTTCTCTAGACCCACTCATGTCTCCAGCCACATTGGTATCCGGAATATTGAAAGTGAAAGTGAAATCGGTCAGTCATATCCCACTCTTTGCAACCCCATGGATTGTAGCCTATGAGGCTCCTCCATCCATGGAATTTTCCAGGCGAGAATACTGGAGTGCCATTTCCTTCTCCAGGGTATCTTCCCAACCCAGGCAGCCAACTATGGGGTCACACAGAGTCAGACACGACTGAAGCAACTTAGCAGCAGCAGCCGCAGCAGCTTTCCTGGTAGCTCAGACGGTAAAAGTGTCTGCTTACAGTGCGAGAGACCCGGATTCGATCCCTGGGTTGGGAGGATCCCCTGGAGAAGGAAATGGCACTCCAATTTTCTTGCCTGGAAAATTCCATGGATGGAGGAGCCTCATAGCCTACAGTCCATGGGTCCACAAAGAGTGGGATATCGACTTCACTTTCACTTTCACTATTCCAGATACCAATGTGGCTGGAGACATGAGTGGGTCTAAAGAAACGATAACAGACATTAAGACTTTTGGTTATAGGGGATGTAGTTCGGGTCAGCAAACATTTATTAGGACATTCCTGGGACATTTATTAGGTCCCAGGAAAGAGATGAAGAAGACAAAGTTCTTCCCTTCAAGTAGCTCTACTGTCCTGAGGGAAGCAACACACAAAAAGATCTTTGGAATAAATTGTAAACAAGTGTCCACACTGATCAGCACAGTTTTGGAAGTAGCTAGAAATTGTTATAAGTAATCTTGGGCTTAGCAGCAATGTGAACAATGTAATGAACCCCAGTGTATGGTTAAAATTGTGTCTACCTGCAACTTCCCTGGTGGTGCACTGGTTGACCCACACTTTCAGTGCAGGGGACCAGGGTTTGATCCCTGGTCAGGGAACTTAGATCCCACAAGCCATATTCAGTTGAGTTCAGTTCAGTTCAGTCGCTCAATCGTGTCAGACTCTTTGCAACCCCATGAATTGCAGCACACCAGGCCTCCCTGTCCATCACCATCTCCCGGAGTTCACTCAGACACGTCCATTGAGTCAGTAATGCCATCCAGCCATCTCATCCTCGGTCGTCCCCTTCTCCTCCTGCCCCCAATCCCTCCCAGCATTAGAGTCTTCTCCAGTGAGTCAACTCTTCACATGAGGTGGCCAAAGTACTGGAGTTTCAGCTTTAGCATCATTCCTTCCAAAGAAATCCCAGGGCTGATCTCCTTCAGAATGGACTGGCTGGATCTCCTTGCAGTCCAAGGGACTCTCAAGAGTCTTCTCCAACACCACAGTTCAAAAGCATCGGTTCTTTGGTGCTCAGCCTTCTTCACAGTCCAACTCTCACATCCATACATGACCACAGGAAAAGCCATAGCCTTGACTAGAGGGACCTTAGTCGGCAAAGTAATGTCTCTGCTTTTGATTATACTATCTAGGTTGGTCATAACTTTTCTTCCAAGGAGTAAGCGTCTTTTAATTTCATGGCTGTAGTCACCATCTGCAGTGATTCTGGAGCCCCCAAAAATAAAGTCTGACACTGTTTCCACTGTTTCCCCATCTATTTCCCATGAAGTGATGGGACCATATGCCATGATCTTTGTTTTCTGAATGTTGAGCTTTAAGCCAACTTTTTCACTCTCCTCTTTCACTTTCTTCAAAAGGCTTTTTAGCTCCTCTTCACTTCTGCCATAAGGGTGGTGTCACCTGCATATCTGAGGTTATTGATATTTCTCCCAGCAATCTTGATTCCAGCTTGTGCTTCTTCCAGCCCAGCGTTTCTCATGATGTACTCTGCATATAAGCTAAACAAGCAGGGTGACAAGATACAGCTTTGACGTACTCCTTTTCCTATTTGGAACCAGTCTGTTGTTCCATGCCCAGTTCTAACTGTTGCTTCCTGACCTGCATACAGATTTCTCAAGAGACAGGTCAGGTGGTCTGGTATTCCCATCTCTTTCAGAATTTTCCTCAGTTTATTGTGATCCACACAGTCAAAGGCTTTGGCATAGTCAATAAATAAGGAATAGACATTTATCTAGGACTCTCTTGCTTTTTCCATGATCCAGCAGATGTTGGCAATTTGATCTCTGGTTTCTCTGCCTTTTCTAAAACCAGCTTGAACATCAGGGAATTCACGATTCAGGTATTGCTGAAGCCTGGCTTGGAGAATTTTGAGCATTACTTTACTAGCGTGTGAGATGAGTGCAATTGTGCAGTAGTTTGAGCATTCTTTGGCATTGCCTTTCTTTGGGATTGGAATGAAAAGTGGCCTTTTCAAGTCCTGTGGCCACTGCTGAGTTTTCCAAATTTGCTGGCATATTGAGTGCAGCACTTTCACAGCATCATCTTTCGGGATTTGAAACAGCTCAACTGGAAT
>SJYF01000173.1:1449303-1465280 GCA_006410515.1 Procapra przewalskii | reverse complement strand
TTTTTTTTTTTTTTTTCTGCTCCCGACTGCCCTGCTTCAAGGCGGCAAGCATGCTCGAGAGATGTTCTATATTCTACAGACAGCTTGTGGGCAGAACTGTTCAACAGAAGGTACCCTTAGTGCAAACACATTTGCTAAAATACAGCTATCCAATCTGCCTTTTACGGGTTTTTTTCTTTTTAAGCAAATTAAATTACATCTTTCATAACTGCCTGTGACAGGCTGAAGTGCAGCCCACAGATTTCATACATGCCTCTAACAGCGATTGCGTTACTCATATCCAGTGACTCCTTTGTTTGAGGTTCGATGGGGTTTGGATTTGGGGTGGCGGGGGGATTGTTCTGATTTCTTTAGAGAAACTTTTTTCTCTGCTTTTGAGGTATGTGGGCTTTTTGTTGTTTTGATCTTTTCATAGGTTAGTTTACCTGGGCCTTTTCCAATTGAAAAGTAAATTCAAATAGATTCCAGCCCCTCAGTTTTGAAGGAGTGCCATTCGTAGACCCCAAAGCCCCCCAGGAGAGTCCCAGGCTGTTGTCCACAATAGGAAGGACAGGAAACAGAGCCTCGATATAGAGCCAGCGAGAGCTTCCTGCGAGAGCCAAATACAAAAAGCAGATGGACGCAGGCAGGATAGGCCTTAAAAGCCAACCTTTAAATTCCTTGAAAGAAAGCAAGCAAGCACACCAGGCTGCAAAAAGAGGGGGCAAAACAGCCCCTTCCCCACCCGGCAGGGAGAGGCGGCGGAGAGGAAATAAGTGCGGAGGACCAGGAATCTAAGCGAAGGGAAGTGCGTGCCAGCCCTGGGTCTGACGCTGGGTCCAGCTGAAGCTGACTTCCCACGGTCGTCTGTGGGGGGCGGTGACTCCGGAGAGCTGGTCTTGGGGAATCATTTCCTTCATGTGTCACTGCTTGGACAGGATGGGCAGGAACCTGCCTCTCTCCCCAGGAATGACTGGGTCTGGGGAAAGCATTTAGAGTGTTCCACATCTGTTTTAATGAAGCACAGAAAGTAATGAATGCCCCATGGCCCCAGATGGGACATCAGTAGTGTCCCCTGAACTTCCCCCAAAGAAAAGGCTTGTTTTCTACCTATTTCATTTTCTAGAATGCTGGTAGAATGGCTTTCTTTCACTTAATGGGCATCAATCACACCATCCCTGTGCATGACCATCGTCATTGCCAGCTTTCCACTCCGTCTTCATTTACACTTAACGCCTTTGAAATGGCATCTCTTCTGATCCATGAAAGATCTCTCTGCTCCTCCATCTTCTGAGTTGTGTTCTCACACCCCAGGCATCGCCTGGCTGTTGGTGCCACATCACCTTTGGTAATTCCTTCACCACTGGCCCCTGTCAGGGTCACAGAAGATGCATCTCAGTTTCAGCATGTCTCCTGTGCAATCATGACTTCTTTTCGGTAATTCGAGGGAAAGTGCAGTGGAAAGCCAAAGGCCAAGGCTCCTCCTGCTCCTGAGCTGTGGGAGGACTTGCCCTCAGCCATCAATGATCACTTCGTCTCCATCCTTCTCTGATACTCCAGTTTGCAAGCTCCTCTACGGCCTGAAAGCACTGTTTCTCTCCCTTGCATGACACATGCATACAGCCTCTTGACATGCAGCACATCCCACCCACCCCAGGATGCCCTTGCATGCACTCCTCTTCAGAAATCTTACAAGCACACCTTTCTCTGATGCTCAATCTGACCGGCCACCTGACCCCAGTTATCCAAGTTGGTTTTGCAACTCCTTAGCATGCCTGCGTGTGTATATGATTGTGTATTGGAAAGCATGCCTAATGATGCTGCGCATATTCCACTCAGCAGTATTAGTGCTGGCGTACATGTTCACGGTGTTTATCCTGGCTTCAACCTTAACCCTTAAGGTCAAGGTCTTTGTGTCCTCCCCCTTCTTCCTGCCATTGCTTTTGTTGATCTCCACCCAGGGTGAGTGGGGTAATGATGCCAGCCGATGGAGACGCCCCAGGCAGCCCATGTGTTAACCCCACTGATCCCTCCTGAGACCTGTCCAGAGTCACTGTGACCTTCCACTGTGTTCTCAGCCTCAGCCACCACAGTGCCTTTGGCCAAATGAGAACTGGTCCAAGAAGAGACAGGCAGTTGACAGAGCAGAGGCCTCCCAGGAAGGAGTCCCTTTAGGCTGCTCCAAATCCTGTCTAGGAATCATGATCAGAAACATGGCATCCATTTTCGTTTTTCCATCTTTATTCCTGAATCTATGCTCCTTTTATAGAATCTTTCCAGTTTTAGTGCTCAGATGCTTCTCTTAGTGGGCTTCCCAGGTAGCTCGGTGGTGAAGAGTCTGTCTGCCAGTGCAGGAGACTCAGGAGCCACAGGTTTGATCCCTGGGTCAGGAAGATCCCAGAAGTAGGAAATGGCAAGCCACTCCAGTATTTGTCTGAAGAATTCCGTAGACAGAGGAGCCTGGCAGGCTACAGTCCGTGGGGTCGCAAAGAGTCAGACACGACTGAGCATGCGTGCATGCGCTTCTCTTAATATAGACCTACTAGGTCGTCCCTCTGGTCTAGATGCTTCCATCACAGATGTCACTGTGTATCTGGTAACATCCATTCAAGCCTCTCCTGCAAATTAAATTTACTGGGCCAGATGCCCAAACAGAACTTGATTTTATTTCCATCCCTGCATCCAGCCAGCCTCTTGAAATGTCAACTCTTTAAGTCATGGAGAAAGTACAAACTTTTCCCCAGGTGCTGGCTGCATTCAGAATAGATATGGTCCCCCTTCCACCAAATCCCCCCTTTGAAATTTTTTTTCTGATCTCAGAGAGCCATATTTTTCCAACCTGCTGACAACATCTTTTCCTCTTCTCTATAAACCTATTGTTTCCTTTATCATATTCAGATGTTTCATTCTTTCAAGATTTCTTGCTCATTTGTCCTTGGCCCCCAACACTCTCGTCTGTCTCTTTCCTTCTTCCTTACCCAAATATCTTTCTTGGCCAAGCTAACATCGAGGGGAGATAAGGGAAAGTGCTTCTCAATGCCTAAGAAACTTAGCAGTGTGCTACAGCTGGATAGACACCTATACACACACTCAGGTTACAGACCATACCTCCTCCCGGCCTAACTCAGCTTACAGGTGCTCTTACTAATGAATTCACATCAAATAAGCAGAAATCGTGTTCCAGCATGGCTCTCCCCTGAGAGTATTGTCTCCTTATTTCTATATTCCCATCTCCCTGATTCTTGTTTAACTGCATTTCTGTTCCTCCTACTGTCATATGAATTCACAAAAGCCATATAGAGAGCAAGATTTTGTTCCCAAGCCAGGACCCCCGCATCAAGGACCTGCCAGGTACTTTCTTGTGCCTCCAAAGGCTTACAGTGTCACAGAGCGAGACTCTCTTCAGCTTCCAGAAACAGAAGCCCACTTGTCACCAAGTTAAGAAAGCTGTAATTAAAAGGAAACGTTATAGAGTTCAGCTGTTCTGTGTTTAAACAGCCCATTGCACAGCATGTTTCTTCCCTGTGCTAAAAGCGAGAGAAGACGGAAGGAACAAAGCTAACCCACAATCCTTCGTGGCTTTGTCACGTATCTTCACACTTCTCAGGAGACTATGGTTTCAACTCGGCCCATCTTGATTTACATACTCTCTGATGTGCACGCAATCTGGCTCACAGCCCCTGTCTCTTTATCCCGCTGACAAACATTTGTATTGAAAAGACCACCGTCACTACATACTCCAGACGATTCCTCTTTCCTTCCAGCCTGATGGGAGAGACTACCACCCACTTTTCTAGCTTTTCCCCTGGCTTAGACTAGGAAAACTGTTTTTCTGGTAGGCAGTAAGCACCTAACCTGTCTCTGTTTATTTGCCTCACCTAACGCGTAGAGAAGAGAAAAGCTGTTCTTTGAAAGTAATCCCCTGGTGGCACAAGGCGCACATGGGTCCAGCTCAGCTGAAACGCGTCTCTGTGTTGCACGAGCGTGAAGACAGCCTGGGCCCTTAGTCTGTCATTGCTTCCTGAGGAGTCTGACCTCTTGCCTGCTTCTGTCTTGCAAGCTTAGACCTGTCCTTCTAGAACCTCACCCCTATGGGGCCATCCCCTATCAGGGTTCCATCAAGTGCCTGTGTGCTCACTCATGTCCCGGCTCTCTGCAACCCCGTGGACTGCAGCCCGCCAGGCTCTGCCCACGGGATTTCCCAGGCAGGAATACTGGAGTGGGGTGCCATTTCCTCCTCCAGGGAATCTTCCCGACCCAGGGATTCATCCTGTGTCTCCTGCCTGCATGGGCAGGTGGATTCTTTACTACTGAGCCACCAGGGAAACCCCAGGGTTCCATCAAGTAGGCAAGTTAAACTCTTTGATGGCACCCTGACTAGCATTAAGCTCTCTGGGTCTTCTCTAACTCTATGGCCACATTTCTTAATCACGGAACTCTCCCCTGCCCCTCCCAAGAGGGCTGTCCCATTTCTAATACAGCTCTCCCTCCATCAGGGCAACACTTGCTGAGAGTCATCAACAACATCGTTTCTTCTCACTGGATCCCCGACAAACCTCTCTTTTCTCCATAGCAGCCATGTGGGCCATGGGAAAACACCTGAAGAAACTTTAGGAAAATAATAAAAATCTTAAAACCGCTTCAGATATTATTGTAAGAAAATTAATTTTAAACCAAACTCTAGAAGGGATTTTCCTTCCCACCACTGTTTCTAACCTCCAGCCTGCTTCTCCTGCCTCCCATGTAAATATCTGTTTTAGCCCTGTACTGTGCTTTCTTCCTTCCAAGGCAGACAGTTATTCATGATCAAACCGCAGAAATAGTGTGTAGTATTTTCCCTCAAGTTTGGTGTGCACACTGAACTTGAATGAACAGCTTGCAAACGACTCCCATAATTCACTGAGACTCTGCTGCTCAGTGTTTGGGAAGCTTCTCCCATAGCTTGTCCCCCTTGACTGATTTTGAAATTTTTGTTAGTTGTTTTACCATTGTGAGTAGGGTGGATTGGAATCAGAGCTAGGGGAAGGGTCTGGAAGTTTTTCTAAAGGGAAAGCTGTGAGATAGTCACCCCTGGGTCTCATAACCCAGAGAGACGGGTGATTATTTAAAGGAAAACTTAATTGGTTTATGGCCCAACACCCTTCTGCCTGCACATTCCAGCAGTAGCTGCTGGCTCCAAGTATTTTCATTCCCATCCCATTTTTTGAAGCGTTTTTGGGACCCTCCGACTTCTGGTGTTAACTTCAGAATCCAGTAGAGGTCCAACACACCTCTCGTGGCTCTGTTTACTCCTTTGCACCTGTCTTGACCACAAATGGTCAAAGAGAAACATCCCGACGTGAATTCTGTTATGTGGGCTGTTCACAACCTCGCTTATGACCATCTCTGCCGCACGCCCCTGCAGCAACGCTCAGGCTGTGACTTCTCTTAATCCCCACGTTGTTGATCAGCCCAGCTGGCGGTGTCTCCCCCTCCCCACCCTGTGCCGAGCCCAGCGCTGCCACCCCAGCACACTCTGGCTTTGCATGTTGTTACTGGCTCTGAGGAAGCACATCTTCTTAAACGGGTACTGCTAGTGAAAGCAGACTCATTCCATCTGATAGGCTCACGCCAGATGAATTGGACTTGGGATCCGACGAAATGAAATCACCTTTCAGGCTAGAAGGGAGCCTGAGAAATGAGGCCTGGGGGAGAGAGACAGAGTCATTCATGAAATGGGAGGCTTAAGTGGTAGGTTATGAAACTGAGGGAGGGTTGATGGTGAACTGATGGTCTAGATTCTGTGTCCCTTGTCAGAAATTCATTGTAAAGCTCAGGGATGATTTGGGGAACCTGGTTTTACATGAAATCTTGGTTTCGCTAGAAAAGCCCTAGAAATGAGCATCCTTATTGATGGGTGGAGAGATATAGAGTTTCTCCAGCTCACCGTGATCTGCTTTCTCCTTGTCCATCTCCCCTGATCCTTTCAAGGTTTCTGATCTAGAGTATTTGAAACAACAAAGGGGAATGGGGGACATGCAACACACACATGCACGCACACGCAGGAAGAGAGACCTGCAAACAGTCAGCCCACAGTGAGCCGCACTCCCTGTGCGCTGCTCAGTATTTGATAACAACCAAAATGGGGAAAGAATTTGAAAAAGAATAGACACATGTGTATGTATAACTGAATCACTTTGCTGTACACCTGAAACTGACATAGCATTGTTAATCAATTACACTCCAGTATAAAATAAAGTTTTTTAAACTACCATAAAAGTAATCAAAATGTTTTTTGATACCAAAAAAAAGACTAATAATGCACACAGTCTATATGGCATATGTAAAATATGTAAATGTCATGCCACTGAGCATAATGATGATGTATTTTTGCATAGGGAGGGCCCCAGGGAAAATGTGGGCCGTAGGCAGTGAGGGAAAGGATATATAATCGTCCCACTGAGACAGTAAGGGAATCATTGCTTGCATATCCTCTAAGCTTCATTTGTATTTGTCTTCGGAGCAAACCAAAGTTTTATCATTTGCAGAGCTTACGTTTTACATTGACCTACAAATTTTCACCTTCTAAAATGACTGGCCCACTCTTAACCCCCACCCCGCAAAATCATGGTCCTCAGATTTAAAAAAGTAAAAATCTTGGTAAGGAGGCATTCTAAAGATGATTTTCTAATGTGATTTAAAATATGACTTAATACCCACCAGAAATAGCTTGAGAAGTTGCTTTCTCATCTTTCCCTTCTACACAGTCTGAGGCGATTTTTCATCTTTCTTTTGAAAGTTTCAATGGCAAAGTTTTTTTTCAGAATGTACCACTTGATAGCAAATGACTTTTCTTTGCTCATTAGGATGGTTATTCAAGACACTTGAATCAGCCGTACATTTCATTTCGTGTGATTATCAACATGAAACATTCCCTTTGAAAAAGGCATGGTGACCTAAGGCTTGCTTCTCTTTCAGCCTAGATCTCCTCCCCTTTCTCTTTATCCTGTTCTTCAAAAGACTTTTTTTTTTTTTTCTGGAGTTAACATTTAGTATTTCTCAGTAAATCAATTAAAGATATTAATTGGAAGATGAGTCTCTTTTTAAATGAAATTTTCAAAAAATATATCATCTCCAAGCAATTCTCTGGTACCCCATATCTTCATAGCTTTAATTAAATGTCAAGGGCAATTATGTTCTCTCTAGCAATTAAATAATCTTAAGTGTATATGGCAGCTGCAAGCAATAAGTATTTGAAATACATATGACTAGTTTTTTTGTAAGTACACCACAGTATTTATTTCATGTCATTATACATCAAATTCTAGTAATTCACATAAAATTCTTCTTCCCCTTAACTCATCTGCCCATTTCTAATAGTAATATCATAGAAATTGTATATAAAATTGTTCATTGATCAGCAAAATGAAATGCAGAAAACAGCAGCCAAGATTACCTTTCTAAAATATGAAATTCAGTAAACACATTGCCTTATGTGTTATAGTTAAATAAAATTACTGCCCAGGAACAAAATAATTGACAAAGTAAAATTTCAAGCTAGAGTAAATAGAGCTTGTGAACATAGACTGATACTTAATTAAAATTGTTTCAGCATTTCTACCAGTATCTTCTCTCCCCCTTAAAAAAGATCTTTCATTTTGAAAAAGATTATAAACCACACTTTGATTCACAGAGAGGAAAACATCTGCAGTAATTTCAACAAAGTCTATATTGTCTTACGCACATTAGTCATAGATTATGGATTATACCTGGTCCAGTGGTAGAAAGTAAAGTTTCCTAAACTTTCATAGGAAATATTTTATCAGTTATTCCATAGCTGATGTTTCCCTCTCATTCTTTCCAGATTTCATTTTGTAAATCTCCTGCAAACTTTCTACTTTGGGCAAAGAAAGATAACTCACACTGTCAAGAAAGAAAAAAAAAAATTTTTTTTTCCTATAAATATCCCAACTTACAGATAGAGAATTTTTAATATGAAATCAAATTTTGTTGCTTTTCCTTATTTTCTAGTATTTATAACTTCATTTCTGACATCAAATTGAGGGAATCTGAACTCTAACAACCACATGTTTACCATCAATCCTGGTACAGGTTTCAAAGTGCCTACTCATTTTTGCTAATAATGATTGGACTGTTTGTTTACTTAGAATGTAATCTGCTTTGGAAAAGTAAAAGGTCTACAAATTCCTAGCCCAGAAGCCACAAGGGGTTGAATGGGACTTTAGCTTTCTACATATTTTGTGGGGTCAATTTATGTTTTACTGCTCTAACATTAGTGCTGAGGGGATTTTTGGCAATGCATTTTTTGGGTGATACTTGTTATGCACTGTAGAGGCTATGTTTTGAAATATGAGTTACGTTAGAAAATGAAGGGTTCATTTAAGAAGCACAGACTGAGCCCCAGGGCTGCCTGTCCAGGAAAAGCGTTTCTGTGTGCGCTCCCTTTAAGTCTGTATGCCTCAGTGTGTGTAATATCGTCTCAGATATGCTAATTTCATCTTGTTTCTGTGAACTCGTCAGGGGGCAATTTTGACAGCTCTTTTGATGCAGAGAAGGGTGTTGGGACCATTGTCATTGCAAAACCTCTGGATGCAGAGCAGAGGTCCATCTATAATATGAGCGTGGAAGTCACCGATGGGACGAATGTCGCTGTCACTCAGGTAAGATGTCGACTTATTACACAGTGAGAATGCTGAGAAACCTGCTGAAGTCAGAGATGCAAGCAACTAAAGTACATGTTCAAGTAGTAAATTACGTCCATGGATTTTTAGTGTCTTAAAAAAAAACAATTTGCAAGAACAACCTAGACAAGGATTCTATCAACAGTACAGTTAAATCCCCCTACATACAAGTGAGTTCCATTCCGAGAGCATGCTCACAAGTCCAATATGTCTGTAAGTTCAACAAAGTTAACCTAGGTACCCAACTAACGTGGTCAGCTATATAGTGTGTGTTAGTCACTCAGTCGTACCTAACTCTCGGCAACTCCATGAACTGTAGCCTGCCAGGCTCCTCTGTCTGTGGAATTCTCCAGGCAAAAATGCTGGAGTTGGTTGTCAATTCCTTCTCCAGGGGAATTGCCTGACCCAAGGATTGAACCTGGATCTCTCTCATTGCAGGCAGATTCTTTACTATCTGAGCCATCAGGAAATCCCCATATAGTACTCTACTGTTTGTAATACTTTTCACACAAATAATATGTGAAAAACAAACATAAAAAATAAGACATTTTTGACCTTACAGTACAATACCTTGAAAGGTACAGTAGTACAATACAACAGTTGGCATACAAGGGGACATTTGCATCTTCAAAAGTTTGCAACTTGAAAATTCATACGTAGGGGCTTACTGTGTTATATAACTGAGCTGCCTCTTTCAAAAAATCATGACTATTTATACATAAATGGGCTTTCCTGGCGGCTCTGTCTGTAAAGAATCTGCCTGCTTACCCAGGTTTGATCCCTGAGTCAGGAAGATCCCCTGGAGAAATGAATGGCAACCCACTCCAGTATTCCTGCCTAAAGAATCCCATGGACAGAGGAGTCTGGCAGGCTAGTCAGTGGGTCTGCACAGAGTCGGACATGACCAAGCAGGTGACACACAGGTGCATGAAAGAGTTATGTGTGTTTGTTTCCTGATCATTTACTGCAAGATTTGTCTGTTTGACCACAAAAGGAGCTTTCCTTGAATTTGCAAAGAGAAGGACATCTAGCATGGAGTTAACACACTGTGATACTCTTCGCCTCTTCATGTTTGAGTCACGGAAAGTTGAAGTTGGAAAATCCCTGAATCCAAATTCATTTTACAAACTAAGAAAAGTAATATGTCCAAGGTCACATGGCTTTTATAAAAATGAGGACTGAGGGCAGAAGGCCCGCCCTGACCCTGCTCCCCGTTCCAGCCCCTCTCCCAGTGGGTCTTTGTCCTCCTTGCCTGGTGGAAGCTCTGGCTGAGGAGGCAGGGCTGTTAAACTCAGCGAAGCCTGGCCCATTCCTAGCAGTCCTGTGTGATCCTAACATGCACCAAGGTGGCTGACCATCACTTACATTCTGCCACCTGAGTGCTTAATGGAAAGCCATTGAGAGCAGGGAAAAGGACAAGAATCCCTGGGTGAGACTCACACTGTGTTAGATACCAGTATAAAGCAGATTTACCCTAAACCTGGGTTCGGTTTTTCTTGTGTTTTGTAACTTAGTACAGGAGACCCTGGGCCAGCCCTGGCAGAGAACAGGTACACACACGTAGCCCGTAACCCCCCCTACCCTTTTGCATCTCTCTCATGTCCCCATGACCCCAGAAATCATCACTAACTGATTGAGGTTTGTTTTTTGTTTTTTTCCTCATGAGCCCAGGTGCAGCCTCAGAATCCTTCTCAACACGATGCTTCAGGTGGTGTGGATGAAATGTTTGCCAACCCTGAAGTCAGCTTGTTGATTTCTTAAGCTGATTTATTTAAAATATGATGTAAGCTTTGGTAACAACCAAAAGCTTTGGCGGTTTTTTAAAGGGACGAGTTTTTAAAAAGTGTTTCATGTGCTTGCCAGCTATCTCTGAATTTGAAGCTGTTTCCAAAACATGATGAAATTCTTTCTTTTGAGTCTATTTGTAATTGTAAAGTGGTGAAGTTTGAACGAAGCAGTAGGGTGGGTTTTGTTCTTCAGTCGCTCAGTTGTGTCCAGCTCTTTGTGACCCCATGGACCACAGCACTCCAGGCACCCCTGTCCTTCCCTCTCTTCCCAAGTTTGCTCAGATTCACATCTGATGATTCAGTGACACTGTCTAACCATCTCATCTTCTGCCGGTCAGTTTTAGTACAATGCTTTTCCTTTTCTTCATTCCAATAAACTGAAACTGTAAAAGGGAACGTGAGAGGCACTGATAAGGCAGCCAGTGTGTATCAACTCCCAATCCTGCCACCAGTGGCCTTTCCTAAGGTAAACCCAAGACCCTATTTGTCCAAGAGAATCCCCTTTATACCTATTTCACTGACGCAATCATCAACAGCACCCCATTCACACTCAAGGTGGCCCCAGTTGGAATAATAAACTATGTGGTCACCCTACCTAAACCCAGACTGCTTCAGAGTATCTTCAGAAGATAGTGAGAACTGAAAGGGGCCCAGGATTGAGATCCTGCATGGACCACACACTCTAAAGACTAATTAACAACCCATGTGTAGTATTGCTAAGTCTTTAGTGCTAATTCACTTTAAATGAGAATTTAGAGTTTTTAAATTAGACATGGCTAACCAAGAGTTGTGGCGAAGGAAATGGCAACCCACTCCAGTGTTCTTGTCTGGAGAATCCCCGAGACAGAGGAGCCTAGTGGGCTGCCATCTATGGGGTCGCACAGAGTCGGAATGACTGAAGCGACTTAGCAGCAGCAGCAGCAGCAGCAGCAACCAAGAGTTGAGTCATTGGAAAAGACTCTGATGCTGGGAGGGATTGGGGGCAGGAGGAGAAGGGGACGACCGAGGATGAGATGGCTGGATGGCATCACCAACTCGATGGACGTGAGTCTGAGTGAACTCCAGGAGTTGGTGATGGACAGGGAGGCCTGGCGTGCTGCGATTCATGGGGCCACAAAGAGTCGGACACGACTGAGTGACTGAACTGAACTGAACTGAACTGAACCATGTCTGAGCATATCCAACTTCAACTCCTTAGCACCACTTAAAAACATAAGATGTATTTGAATAAAATACAAATAAAGTGTGGAACCCTATTCATTACATATTTGTCTCTAGAGTTTTGTAACAATTGAATTAAATTAAATTCATTGTGCCCAGAATGTTATAGATACATGTTAAATATTTCAAAATGAATTAATGAATAGTAGATGTTACATTTTCAAAAGGGTCTGAGTGGCAGGTATGCTGGATATGCAGAGAACACAACTGATTCATGTTGACCTAAAACAAAATTTAGCTAGAAACTTTTATTTCAGAATTTCAAATGTATGCCAAAACCAATACTGTACTGTAAAGTAAAATAAAGTGAAAAAGAAAAAAAAAGAATTTCAGTAGGACCAAATGATAAATCATTCAGTAGCATCTACTCCATGAATATTTCTTGAGTTCATGCTATGTGTAGGGAGCTTACTACCTGCCTGAAGTCAGAGTGGTTCAGAGTTTTAAATCCAGATGACTGATGTGCACCTAGTTTTTTAAAAATTAATTGAGAGAATGTGTTACAAGCCTTTGAATGGGCACATTGTTCACATCCTGCTTTTGTTGATCTTACTTCAGACCAGTGTACAGTTAGACTTGTCTCAGACGGTAAGGATCCACCTGCAATGTGGGAGACCCGGGTTCGCTCCCTGAGTCAGGAAAATCCCCTGGAGAAGGGAATAGCAACCCACTCGAGTATCCTGGCCTGGAGAATTCCACGGACAGAGGAGCCTGGCAGGCTACAGGCCATGGGGTTGCAAAGAGTCGGACATGACTGAGTGACTTGCACTTTCACTTTTCACTAGGGCAGTTCAGAAATTAGAGCTTTGGGGCAGACTTAGTGTTTCCCCTTGGCAAGGCCAAGCTCAGTATGTTACTAAAGGGCATCAAGAGATTTTCTTATCAAAAGTTTCCAAGTTACTCTGTGTCTCCAGGGCCATGAGCCTCTTCTGTTTTTTAAAAATATTTTATTTTATTTATTTATTTGGCCTCACCAGGTCTTAGTCGTGGCATACAAACTCTTGTTTTTTTGTTTGTTTGTTTGTTTTTGAGGCATATGAACTCTAACCTGTGGCATGTTAGATCTTGTTCCCTGACTGGGGATTGAACCTGGGGCCCCTGCACTGGGAGCTTAGAATCTTAACTGCTGGACCTCCAGGGAAGCCGTGGGCTTCTTAAGAAGTGAGAACTGTGTTCAAGATACAGATTTGCGTGCCATCATTCTTACCATCAGAAAACCAGGCCTCTGTCTCTCTGGCTGTATTTGGGATGAAGACCTCTCCAGCCTCTGCTGTTCAGGCCTCTGCCCACCTGAGCCATGGGTCCTGGTGGTGCCTACAGGAACAATTTCTGGCTTAGTCACAGCCCTCGATATCAAGGACGCTTTTACAAGAAGGATATTCGGGGAAAAGAAAAGCATTCTAGATTTCTTTTAGCAACAGCTAAAGCACACTCTAGCCCATGACCCAAGGCAACTTAATGACTTACCATCAAATGGAGATTCTTCACCCTGTAACTAAAATGTCCTGTAGTCCCCAAACACCTGTTCAGTTTTCTTCAGGGAACTTTTCTCTACTTTGTTCCTTTGGAACCATAAAACATGGTATGACAAAGGCTTCAGATCAGCCATAAACAACCTGTTGAGTTTCACTTCACAAACGTCAAATAAATCAGAGCCTCAGGGACTTCTGTGTCTACATGAAAGCCCTCCCTCCATCTGTGGGTTTGTCCTGGTCTCCCAGGATTCTTGTGCCTCAGAGCTACAATATCTGGCGACGAATAAACATCTTTTCCTCTCTGAGATTCTCCAGCACAAGTACAGAATGTAAAAAGGTGCTGTGGACTTCAAGTTATAAAGACTCAGGTGTACTAAACAGAAGAACAAAGCATCCTCTTTCCAGACACCTCCCGCCAAGATGGACAAGGCCCCCTGTATAAAAGAGGTGTTGATTTTGTGTGTTAAGAAGTGCTGATGCTATTGCGCCATACATAACGTGTGCTCGGAAGCTCAGTTGTATCCGACTCTTTGTGACCCCATAGACTGTAGCTCACCAGGCTCCTCTGTCCATGGGATTCTCCAGGGAAGAATACTAGGGTGGGGTGCCATTCCCTTCCCTTGTGGGATGGCTACCTTTGATGGCTCTTTGACAGTCTTCTCTTTGCCTATTACCAGCTACCAACTTTTAGTGCTGTCTGTATTCCAAAATTATCCCAAGTTTTAAGAGCTGACTTCCAATTTCTACAGATAAAATATTGTGGAATGGAAGCAAATAATTCATGATCGGCACCAGAAATAGCCTTCATTGCTATAGACCAGAGCATGAGTAATGATGAATGGAGAAATTTAAAACCTTCACCTTAGTTCCAGCCGTGTTCCCTTCTGTCCACACCCCCTCCCAGCTTCCACATCCAGCTGCTTCCAACAAGCCAGTGCAAGCCAGAACTTAGTTGTCAGGACATCCCTGGGGGTCCAGTGGCTAAGACTTTGCCTTCCAATGCAATGAGTGCAGGTTAGATCTCCAGTCAGGGGGCTAAGCTCCTACATGCCTTGCAGCCAAAAACAAAAAGCAAAGAAATAAAAAGGAATCAATATAATAACAAATATGATACAGACTTTTAAAATGGTCTACATTAAAAAGGAATCTAGTGCAAACAAACTAAACTCTCCAAGACAGTTTGTTGGAAACTATCCAACAGAACCTGAAACTCATGAAAGTGTGTTGATAAATTTTCGTATGCTTGTACATATTTTCAGAGAGTAGCTCCTCAGTATTAATTGGGTTTTTAGATGGGTAGTTGCCCTAAAAATGGTTAAGGTAAATTAACTCCTCAACACTTTCAATCGTGGGAAACTAGTTAAAAATTTCAACATGCAACCACCCAGACTTCCTAGGAAACACACATTGGGTGTGCAACCCTGTGGACTATAGCACACTGGGCTCCTCTGTTCAGGGTTTTTTCAGGCAAGAAATACTGGAGTGGTTTGCCATTTCCTCCTCCAGGGGATCCTCCTGACCCAGGGATCAAAACTGCATCTCCTGTGTCTCCCGCATTGACAGGCAGATTCTTTTTTTTTTTTTCACTTTTTAATTGTATTTATTTTTAAGAGTACTTTCCCTTGTGGTAAATGATAATAGGTTTTTATTTATTTTTTTAAAAATTTTTATTATTATTGTTATTTCCCTACATTACAATACTGTATTTGTTTTGCCATACATTGACATGCATTGGCCACAGGTGTACCCAATCTCCCGATGCCGCCACCAGGGGGGCACACATACCTGAGGGACTTATTGGCTTTCAATACCTTCCTGCTCTGGTGATGGGGCTGGCTCTTGCCATACTATTTCAAAGCACTGTCATTCTGAGTTAAGAAAGAGAATCAGTTTGCTTATCAAATTCTGAATAGTGATAACCTATGGTGAACAGTGTCAGATTCATGATCTTCAAAGAAGATGCAGCTTTGGGACCAAGGGTCAGGCTTGACGCCTGTAGTAGAGTTTTATTAGAGTATAAAATGGCACAGAGAAAGCTTCTGACATAGACCCCAGAAGGGGGAAGGAGAGTGCCCCCTCGCTAGTCTATGCCAGGAAGTTATATGCTTTTTAATTAGTTATTACAGCAAATCAAAAGAGTGTCTCAAGGTTGTAAAGATCTTAAAGACTAGAGATCTCTTCAAGAAAATTAGAGATACCAAGGGAACATTTCATGCAAAGATGGGCTCGATAAAGAACAGAAATGTTATGGACCTAACAGAAGCAGAAGATTTTAAGAAGAGGGGGCAAGAAGACACAGAAGAACTGTACAACAAAGATCTTCAGGACCCAGATAATCATGATGATGTGATCACTCATCTAGAGCCAGACATCCTGAAATGTGAAATCAAGTGGACCTTAGAAAGCATCACTATGAACAATGCTAGTGGAGGCGATGGAATTCCAGTTAAGCTATTTCAAATCCTGCAAGATGATCTGTCAAAGTGCTGCACTCAATATGCCAGCAAATTTGGAAAACTCAGTAGTGGCCACAGGACTGGACAAGGTCAGTTTTCCTTCCAATCCCAAAGAAAGGCAATGCCAAAGAATGCGCAAACTACCACACAATTGCACTCATCTCACATGCTAGTAAAGTAATGCTCAAAATTCTCCAAGCCAGGCTTCAGCAATACGTGAACTGTGAACTTCCAGATATTCCAGCTGGTTTTAGAAAAGGCAGAAGAACCAGAGATCAAATTGCCAACATCCACTGGATCATGGAAAAAGCAAGAGAGTTCCAGAAAAACATCTATTTCTGCTTTCTTGACTATGCCAAAGCCTTTGACTGTGTGGAT
>SJYF01000173.1:1437819-1448937 GCA_006410515.1 Procapra przewalskii | reverse complement strand
GGTGGATATGAGTCTGAGTGAACTCCCGGAGTTGGTGATAGACAGGAGGCCTGGTGTGCTGCGATTCATGGGGTCTCAAAGAGTGGGACAGGACTGAGCCACTGAACTGAACTGAGACCCACTCATAATTTACATTTTAAGATAAGAGGATTAGCCAGAAGGTTTTCAGGAAGGAAAAACTGTCCTTAAGCAGGATACATTGTTGTTATATAATCCTTAGTACAGAGTTTAAATTGAGTTGTTTGGTGTGTAATCATCAGTTCTGGGCTTAAAGACAAGAACGTTTGATGTGACTAAGACTAAGAAATGTAGTGGGAAAAAAAGACATTTGTCCTTTCCTCCTCCTTGAGAATTCCAGATCCCTGTCTCCTCCTGGAGAGCCCCAGACCCCTCTCCTCCTCAGGGATCCCCAGACTTCTTATCAGCCTGCCTAGGAATTGACTTTCTCAGTAGCAATAGGAAGTTAGCTGGCCTGAAGAATTTTTTTAAAACTAGAAACATTCTGTAAAAAAAAAAAGGCAGGGCAGGGAGGGGTGTGTGGTATTCTTCAGCGTTATGGAAGTGTTCCCCACTTTGATGCCATGCCAGGCCAGAGGTGAACAGAGGTGTCTGGCCTGGCAGAGAATGATGAGAGGATTAGGAGAGGGGGGGCTCCTGGCTG
Organism: Procapra przewalskii; assembly: GCA_006410515.1. Taxonomy (NCBI): domain Eukaryota; kingdom Metazoa; phylum Chordata; class Mammalia; order Artiodactyla; family Bovidae; genus Procapra; species Procapra przewalskii. Next base: position 1,448,276 of record SJYF01000173.1, on the reverse strand, counting down.
GTGAGAAGGTGAGGCATCACAGGAACACTGCTGTTGTAAGAGGGGAAGGAGGAACATCAGGTGGAACTGGAGGCTTATAAACAGCAGAAATAATGAGCTGCTGAGAAGGATGAGGTTACTGTCCATACACACAAGAGCACTACAGATGCACGTGAAGAGAGATTCTGTTCTTAGCACCCAGACTGTGGTCTCTACACACCATTTTCCACGGGAAGAAACCAGGATTCCTCGTAGAAGTAGCTGATTCCAGGTCTCCGACAGAAGCCTCCGCATCTTATCCTGCCAGGAAAGGCGAGTGGAATGTTGTTTGATGGTAACAAGAGACAGTTCAAACTGCATTCCACTAGTTAAAGATGAAAATGATTGAACATCAAAAAGAATTATGATTACAATGAACTGAAACATATGAAATAGATAAAACCTGTGTTTATACTACAATTAAAAACAAACAAACTCATTTAACTCTCACAATCCCTCCATGAGGCAGGTGCTATTTGCATTGAGCAGAATGTACCACCATCCCACACCCAAGGTGCCTGTGCCCTCCAAGCCTTTAGACTTTGTAAATATGCCATTCCATGGCAAAGGGCGCACTGCAGATGTGATTAAGGTTACAGATCTTGGCTTGTGAGACTCACCTAGATGACTCCCATGGGTCCAGTCTAATCACATGAGCCCTTAGGCAGACAATCCTGTCCAGCTGAAGCTGGAAGCAGTGCAGCAAAATGAGAAACCAGAGATGTCCGAATGGGAGAGGATTTGAAATATCATTGCTCGTCTGAAGAAAGTTGCTCAATCATGTCCAACTCTTTGTGATCCCATGGACTGTAGCCTACCAGGCTCCTCCATCCATGGAATTTTCCAGGCAAAAGTACTGGAGTGGGTTGCCATTTCCTTCTCCAGGGGATCTTCCCAACCCAGGGATCAAACCCAGGTCTCCCGCATTGTAGGCAGACGCTTTAACCTCTGAGCCACCAGGGAAGCCCCCGTCTGAATATGGAAGATGCAGCAGGCCAGGAAGGGAGACAGCCTCTCTCTCAGATCCCGCTGAAAGCCAGCAAGGAGGCAGGGACTGCAGGCCTTGAACCTCAAGAAACTGAGCGCAGCCAACAACCTGAGTGACCTTCGAACTGGTTCATCCTCAGACCTTCCAGAAGGGGACCCAGCTCTGAGGACCCCTCAATTTGGGGCTTGTGAGACTAAGCTATACCACACCCCAACATCTGACCTGAAGAACTAGGAATAATAAATGAGTCTTGTTTTAAACTGATAAAACTGTGATGATTTATGTTGGAAATAGGAAAATAATCCCCTTTTATCATCCCCATTTTACAGATAAAGAAACTGAAGCAAAACAGCTTTAAGCAACTTCAGTATGCGGTGGTTCAGATATAGGTAGTTGGCTTCCAGAACCTGTTCTGTGTTCTCACCCATTATCCTGTGATGCGTCTCAGAAGGAAAATGATGTCTTTGCTAATTATTCTCAGGCAGGAAGAGACATTCAACTGGCTCTGCTGTTATGAGGGGGGACGCTTTTAAAGATGACTGCCTGGTAAACATGGCGCTACCTTTGGCCATTAGACTGTCTTACAGCCAGTCGTATATGCTAGGAAGAGAGCAAAATATGTCAACCACCTCATAGCCCTGCTCTCCACACACTGAGCGTACGGGCCACAGAGACACACATTAGCAAGGAAGAGAAAGGAGCAGTTCTTAGGTTTTTCTATGCATCTACCAAACACATATGAACTGCTGTATCTTCATAGGGAAGGGAAGGGAAGTGGCAGTCACACAGTGGTGTCCAATTCTCTGCAACCCCATGCACTGTAGCTGGCCAGACTCCTCTGTCCATGGGATTCTCCAGGCAAGAACACTGGAGTGGATTGCCATTATCTTCACAGTAGGTTTAAACAAATCTAGAGCCTGCCTTGGTATCTTCAGTTTTCTTGAAGAGATCTCTAGTCTTGCCCACTCTATTGTTTTCCTCTATTTCTTTGCACCAATCACTGAGGAAGGCTTTCTTGTCTCTCCTTGCTATTCTTTCAAACTCTACACTCAAATGGATATATCTTTCCTTTTCTCCTTTGCCTTTTGCTTCTCTTCTTTTCTCAGCTATTTTTAAGACCTCCTCAGACAACCATTCTGCCTTTTTGGATTTCTTTTTCTTGGGGAGGGTTTTGATCACCACCTCCTGTACAACGTCACAAACCTCCGTCCGCAGTTCTTCAGGCACTCTCTCTATCAGATCTCATCGCTTGAATCTATTTGTTACTTCCACTGTACGGTCGTAAGGGATTTGATTTAGGTCATACCTTAATGGTCTAGTGGTTTTCCCTACTTTCTTCAATTTAAGTCTAAATTTTGCAATAAGGAGCTCATGATCTGAACCACAGGCAGCTCCTCATCTTGTTTTTGCTGGCTGTACAGAGCTTCTCCATCTCGGCTGCAAAGAATATAATCAATCTAATTTCAATATTAATGATCTGGTGATGACCATGTGTAGAGTCTTCTCTTGTGTTGTTGAAAGAGGGTGTTCACTATGACAGTGCGTTCTCTTGGCAAAAGTCTGTTAGCCTTTGCCCTGCTTTATTCTGTACTCCAAGGCCAAACTTGCCTATTACTCCAGGTATCTCTTGACTTCCTACTTTTGCATTCCAGTCCACTATGATGAAACAGACATCCCTTTTTGGTGTTACTTCTAGAAGGTCTTGTAGGTCTTCATAGAACCATTCAACTTCACCTTCTTCAGCATTCTCTGGTGGCTCAGACGGTAAAGTGTCTGCCTGCAATGCAGGAGACCTGGGTTTGATCCCTGGGTTGGGAAGATCCCCTGGAATGGCAAGCCACTCCAATGCCCTTGCCTATAAAATTCCATGGATGGAGGAGCCTGGTGGGCTTCAGTCCATGGGGTCGCAAAGAGACATGACTGAGTGACTTCACTTTCACTTTCTTTCTTTGGCATTACTGGTTGGGGCATAGACTTGAATTACTGTGATACTGAATGGTTTGCCTTGGAAACAAACAGAGATCATTCTGTTGTTTTTGAGAGTGCACCCAAGTACTGCATTTTGGACTCTTGTTGACTCTGAGGGCTACTCCATTTCTTCTAAGGGATTCTTGCCCACAATAGTAGATATAATGGTCATCTGAATTAAATTCACCCATTCCAGTCCATTTTAGTTCACTGATTCCTAAAATGTCGATGTTCACTCTTGACATCTCCTGTTTTACCACTTCCAATTTATCTTCATTCATGGACCTAACATTCCAGGTTCCTATGCAATATTGTTCTTTACAGCCTCAGACTTTACTTCCATCACAAGTCACATCCACAACTGGGCATTGTTTTCTCTTTGGCTCAGCCTTTTCATTCTTTTTGGAGCTGTTTCTCCACTCTTCTCCAGTAATTTTTTGGGCACCTACTGACCTGGGGAGTTCATCTTTTGGTGTTATCTTCTTGCCTTTTCATACTGTTCATGGTGTTCTCAAGGCAAGAATACTGAAGTGGATTGCCATTCCCTTCTCCAGTGGACCACATTGTGTCAGAACTCTCTACCGTGACCCGTGCATCTTGGGTGGCCCCACATGGCATGGCTCAGTTTCACTGAGTTAGAAAAGGCTGTGACCCAAGTATTGTTTGCTTAGTTCTCTGTAACTGTGGTTTTCATTCTGTGTGCCCTCTGGTGGAGAAGGATAAGAGGCTTGTGGAAACTTTCTGATGGGAGGGACTGGCTGTAGGAGAATCTGAGTCTTGCTCTCATGGGCAGGCCCAGGCTCAGTAGATTTTTAATCCAATCTTCTGTTATTCGTGGGGCTGTGTTCCCTACCTATAGTTTGGCCTGAGGGCTAATGGCAGGAACAGTGACCTCCTTCAAAAGGACTTATGCCAGGACTTGTATTCAGTGCCCCTGACCCTACCGCAGGCCACCGTCAACCCAAAAGCCTTTGCCAGAGATTCCTAGACACTCACAGGCAAATCTGGCTTAGTCTCTTGTGGGGCACAATAAAGGACAGAAATGGTATGGACCTAACAGAAGCAGAAGATATTAAGAGGTGGCAACAATACACAGAAGAACTCTACAAGAAAGATCTTAATGACCCAGATAACCATGATGGTGTGATCACTCACCTAGAGCCAGACATCCTGGAATGTGAAGTCAAGGGGGCCTTAGGTAGCATCATTACAAACAAAGCTAGTGGAGGTGATGAAATTCCAGCTGAGCTATGTAAAATCCTAAGAGATAATGTTGTTAAAGTGTTGCAGTCACTCTGCCAGCAAATTTGGAAACCTCAGCAGTGACCACAGGACTGAAAAAGGTCAGTTTTCATCCAAGTCGCAAAGAAAGGCAATGCCAAAGAATGTTCAAACTACCATACAATTGCACTCATCTCATACACTAGCAAAATAATGCTCAAAATTCTCCAAGCCAGGCTTCAACAGTACATGAACCAAGAACTCCCAGATGTTCAAGCTAGATTTAGAAAAGGCAGATGAACCAGAAATCAAATTGCCAACATCTGTTAGATCATAGAAAAAGCAAGAGAAATCCAGAAGAACATCTACTTCTGCTTCATTGACTATGCCAAAGCCTTTGACTGTGTGGATCACAACAAAGTGGAAAATTCTTCAAGAGATGGGAATACCAGACTACCTGACCTGCCTCCTGAGAGGTCTGTATGCAGGTCAAGGAGCAACAGTTAGAACTGGACATGAAAAAAAGACTGGTTCCAAATCAGGAAAGGAGTACGTCAAGGTTGTATATTGCTACCCTGCTTATGTAACATATCCAGAGTGAAGTGAAGTGAAGTGAAGTGAAGTGAAGTGAAGTGAAGTTGCTCAGTCGTGTCTGACTCTTTGCGATCTCATGGACTATAGCCTAACAGGTTCCTCCGTCCATGGAATTTTCCAGGCAAGAATACTGGAGTGGGTTGCCATTTCCTTCTCCAGGGGATCTTCCTGACCCAGGGATCGAACCCAGGTCTCCTGCATTGCAGGCAGATGCTTTACCATCTGACCCATCAGGGAATGGATGAAGCACAAGCTAGAGTCAAGATTTCAGGGAAAAATATCAATAATCTCAGATATGCAGATGACACCACCCTTATAGCAGAAAGCGAAGAAGGACTAAAGAGCCTCTTGATGAAAGTGAAAGAGGAGAGTGAAAACACTGCCTTAAAACTCAACATCCATAAAACTAAAATCATAGCATCCAGTCCCATTACTTTATGGTAAATAGATGGGGAAACAGTGGAAACAGTAAGAGACTTTATTTTGGGCTCCAGAATCACTGCAGATGGTGACTGCAGTCATGAGATTAAAAAATATTTGCTCCTTGAAGAAAAGCTATGACCAACCTAGACAGTATATTAAGAAACAGACATTACTCTGCTGACAAAGGTCTGTCTAGTTAAAACTATGTTTTTCCAGTAGTTATATATGGATGTGAGAGTTGGACCATAAAGAGGCTGAGCAGCAAAGTAATGATGCTTTTGAACTGTGGTGTTGGAGAAGACTCTTGAGAGTCCCTTGGACTGCAAAGAGATCCAACCAGTCAATCCTAAAGGAAATCAGCCCTGAGTACTCATTGGAAGGAATGATGCTGAAGCTGAAATGCCAATACTGTGGCCACCTGATGCAAAAAGTTGACTCATTGGAAAAGACTCTGATGCTGGGAAAGATTGACGGTAGAAGGAGAAGGGGACAACAGGAGGAGATGCTTGGATGTCATCATCAACTCAGTGGACATGAATTTGAGTAAACTCTGGGAGATTTGAATAACAGGGAAGCCTGACATGCTGCAGCGCATGGGGTCACAAAGAGTTGGACACGATTGAGTGACTGAACAGCAACAAACAACACAATTTGCTTTACAGTGTTGTTTGGGTTCCGCCACACATCAACATGAATCAGCCCCAGGCACACATATGCTCCCTCCCTCTTTAGCCTCCTCCTACCTCCACCCCCATCCTGCCCCTCTAGGTCGTTGCAGACCAGCAGGTTGAGCTGTCCGTGTTATACAGAGACTTCCCATTAGCCATCCATTTTACATGTGTTGATGCATGTATTTCAATGCTTCTCTCTCAGTTCTTCCTGCCCTCTCCTGCTGCAGCTTGTGATCTTGTAACCACTGTGTTGGTGATGGACAGAGAAGCCAGCCATGTGATAGTTCATTGGGTCACAGAGAGTCAGACACAACTGAGGGACTGAACTGAACTGAACTGAGAGCCTGCCTCTCCTAAAAGACAAATGGATAAAAATTTACAGTAATATGTAACATTTGCACAATTAATTAGTGTCGTTCTAAGTTTCGTTTGCCTGACATCCTGGGAGTAGTTAAACCAAGTTTTATCATGACATTGATTTTCCGGTGAGAAACTGACGCACAGACAGTTTAGGGAGCTGCCCTAGGTGGACACAGGTAAAGAGAGATCGTACAAGCCCATTTCTTCCTACTCAAAATCAGGTACCATCTCAGGAACTTTCCCCTACATATCTATATATGCAAAGTATACTGGGTAATTCATTAGGAGAAGCATTTTGTCTAGTGGAAGGAGCACAGACCTTAAATCACGTGACCCTTGTTCAAAGTCCACCCTAAACCAGTTTCTTACCACAGAAGGGAGCCTTGTCTCTGTGAGACTCAGTTTCTCTGGCATAATGGGAATAAGATCTTACATACTTCATGGGTTATTGTTAAGAATAAAATAAGATACTAGGAGGTATCTTGAGATCTGTGACCTGCCAGACACATGTAGGTCTTATTATTATAATTTTTTTCTCAACTTAAAATTGAATAATATACCTACTAGCTATAAAATATGTGGGGGTTTTTATTGTTATTTGTGAAAGGCAGCAGAGATATGCATGCCCAAATAAGAACCTCAAAATTACACTGATTTGATTCAGGGACTTGTGATATGTGCTTTTGTGGTTTTAATATGCTTTCCTTATTTGAGTCCTGCTTCGGTTTATAAAGATATGAAAATCAGCTTGTGTTTGTTTGCTCCACAGCCAAACCTAAGATTACAAGTCTCTTTCGGATCAACCCCACATTTCTTAAGCCCCACAAAGCAGTTAATTGAGATTGACCTGTAAGTCTTCCTGCCATCAGGTCTGTGCTCTCTGGGGCCGGGAGGTCCATGACGTGCATTCCTAGGTTAGCCTTGCCCATGACAGCCACAGGGATTCCATTCCTTTTTATCTCTAGGTGATATTGGGAGTTCCTGATTCGCCTCCCTTGAAAAGAATGGCTCAGATGGTAAAGAATCTGCCTGCAATGCAGGAGATCTGGGTTCCATCCCTCAGTTGGGAAGATCCCCTGGCCAAGAGAATGGCTACCCACTCCACTCTTCTTGCCTGGGAAATCCTATGGACAGAGGAGCCTGACAGGCTACAGTCCATGGGGTCACAAAGAGTCAGATGTGACTGAACGACTAACACTTTTACTTTTCACCTTAAAGATTTGAACTTTGTCTTAGCCTTTTCCTCCAACTCGCACCTGCTTAAAAGGGGGTGGAGGGTAGAAACAGATCACTCTTGTTAATGCTGCTTCAGGGCTTCCCTGGTAGCTCGGTTGTAAAGAATCTGCCTGCCAATGCTGGGGTCTCCGGTTTGATCCCTGGGTCAGGAAGATCCCCAAAAAGAAACGGAGACCTGCTCCAGTATTCTTGCCTGGGAAATCCCATGGACAGAGGAACCTGATAGGCTACAGTCCACTGGGTTCCAAAAGGGTCAGAGACAACTGAGCAACTAAACAGCAAAAATGACAGCAACTAATGCTGCTCCATGACCCCTGGATCGAGGGATGCTCCCTTCTGGGTATATCTTTTGTTTCCTCTAACATCATCTCCTTCTTAGCGGATGAAAAGGGCAGGGGCCCAAAGCTTCCTTGTATATTTAGGTTAGGACAATGCTGGAACAAGCGCAATTAAACAGATGAAAGAAGGCAGCAAGCCAACTCTACTGTGAGACTCTATGCTAAAACAATAATGATAAAAATCTCACTGTGTGTAATAGATCCATGCCTGACAACTTACGAGCAAATCAATTCTTGAAAATGGATTTCAACTTTAAAGGCAACAGGACACTTTCTGTTCAGAATAATCTCAAGATTAATGTTCCTTAAATGAGAAAGGTCATGTCAGTTAGCGATTTTGTAAATTAGGATTTTTGTATAATGGAACATCATGTTTGTGCGTTTATAATTAATGCATGTATAATTTTAAGTGCGGGCTTCCCTGGTGGCTCAGCGGTAGAATCCCCCCGTTAATGCAGGAAACAGGGGTTCGATCCTTGGGTCAGGAAGATCCCCTGGTGGGTGGAATGGCAGCTCATTCCAGTATTCTTGCCTGCGAAATCCCATGGAGAGAGAAGCCTGGTGGGCTACAGTCCATGAGTTCTAAAAGAGTCAGACATGACTAAGCAACTAAATAAGAACCTGAATGCACATGGAAATGACATGATGGAATGCTACAGAATTTGGCTCCATGAGACCAGGTTTGAGTGTGACCTTGCCATTATCACTTAGGCAAATTGCTTACCATCTCTGATTCTCATTTCTCACGCTGATAAGCTAAAGATAGTAAAGTTGAAGAAATGAACATGATATAAGTTGATAAACTGGAAAACAAGCACATGCTGATGTGATTTTTCTTCTTAATGCATTCAAAAACAGGTCTTGCAACCTTGGAGGGGATACCAGAGGCATCATCCTTGAAATTACAACTGTGGAGTGTTTTAAATATTGTTCTGAATGCAAACAGAGGCAGAATTTTCAGTAATTCAGGATTTAATTGGTTCTAATAAAAGACAGAGGCCTTACCCTTCAGCTCAGCCCATGGACACTTCATGCCATGAGTCTTTGTAAAGCGAGGCTCGGCATCTATCCAGACTTGGCTCAGATGAGCCTGCAAAACCCGGAGTGTTTGTGGTGGGCAGCACTGAAACCAGCCCCTAGGAGACTTCCCACACTCAGGGTCCCTCCTGCTCAGAGTCCATTGTGCTTCTTTAGGCCTTTCAATTACCATTTTGAACACAACATCTTTGAAAGTTACTTTGCTTTGTTTGGTTGTTCAGGAGCTCACAAATGGCCCCAACTGTGGGAAATAAAAAGCAAATGAGGAAAAGGAAGTCTTTTACAGAGAAACACTTGTTCTGACTGTAGATTAGGCTAAGGACAAAGCAAGCAGAAAGAGGCAAGCTTTTCAAGAGCACGTCAACTTTGAAACTTCAGGAAGGTCAGGGCAGGCTTGCTGGCTGGAAAGGCCCTTTTATCCCATTAATATAACAGCTTCTGTGAACACAAATATTTTAGCATCTTGGCTAAGTTAACTGGAACTTTTTAAAGGAAATAAATGGCATTCAAAGAATCTAGTATGACTTCCCAAATACAGTGGAGATAAAACAATGCCCCAAATTCCTCCATCATGCTTCTCTGAAATTTTTCTACCACAAACTAGAAGCAAAGATTGTCTGCATGTCAAGCTCACCCCCATGGTAAGTCATTCTGGTACATAAGTCATGGTACCACCCTTTTCCTCTCACTCAAAAACGGGCTCCACCAAAGTGCTGTATAGTATAGGTATTTATTCGAACAACCATGGTCCGACTAAATTTATTTCTAAAAGTAAGTCATTTTTTAGACTACAGCCAAAAGTCTGCCTATTATTTAATGGAGAACCAACTAAAGGCTTTCTTATTAGGGATAAGACAAGAATATTACTGTTTTCACTACTATTTAACAGTATGCGGTAAGTATCCACCAATACAATTAGCTAAGCTAAAGCAATTTGTATTATAAGAACTGTAAAGAAAAAAAAATTGATCTCTATTTGTATATAGTATAATTATATATCTGAAAAGTTCTAAGGAATGTATGGAACTACTTTAAAAAATAGGAAAACTAGTGAAGTAACAAGTTATAAACTTAACAAACATTAATAGCCTACATATATAGCTCACCTCCCCCTGACCAAATTTTAAAAAAAAGCAAAACAGTGAAAATGTGTAATGAAAAAGAACCCATTTAGGTTAGCATATATATATATAAAGTTTAAAAGTGTNNNTCCAAAGCCTATTTGTGGAAAACTAATACACTACTGAAAAAATAGTAGATTTGAACAAAGGAAAAAAGACAAACTATATTCTTGGACAGAAAGACTCTATCATCAAGAAACTAGTTCTCCCTTAACTATCCTGTACTTTTAATATGATCTAAATTTAAAATGCTATTGCTTTGTCAGATGCAATAAGTTGATTATAAGTTAACTTAGAAGAGCAGCAAGCAAGAATAGCCCAGAAAATCTGGGGGGAAAAAAAACCCTTAGAGAGGGCATAGCTTTTCCAAGTAATTGAAATGTATATAAAGAAAAGAATCCCTGTTTACACACCAGGAAGTAATATAGTGCTGTTGGTCAGTTATTCACGCTGCATCATTTCAGTCGTGTCCGACTCTTTG
>SJYF01000173.1:1402086-1433406 GCA_006410515.1 Procapra przewalskii | reverse complement strand
TTGTTCTGTTTGTTTTTTTCTGTTTTGTTATGTTTTTCAGATTCCACATATAAATGAAGTTATATGGTATTTGTCTTTCTCTGAGTTATTTCATTTAGCATAATATTCTTTATGGCTATCCATATCATCACAAAGGGCAAGATTTCATTATTTTTTACAGCTGAATAGTATTCCATTAAAACAATCTGTATCTCTGTGTGTGTGTGTGTGTGTGTGTGTGTGTGTGTGTGTGTGTGTGTATAGTTGCTTCCATATCTTGGCTATAGTAAATAATGCTGCAATGAGCATAGAAAACATATGTCTTTTTAAATTACTGTTCTTGTTTCCTTCAGAAAAACACCCAGAAGTGGAATTGTTGGATCATATATCAGTTCTATATTTTTTTTTTTTAGGAACCTGCATACTGTTTTCCATAGCAGCTGCGCCAATTTACATTCCTACTAATAATGCATGAGGGTTTCATTTTCTCAGCTTCCTCACCAATGTTTGTTATTTGTGGCCCTTTTGATCAGTCATTCTGACAAGTGTGAGGTGATGTCTCATTGTGGTTCATTTTCATTTTCCCGACGCTTAGTGCTGTTGAGCGCCTTTTCAGGCGTCTGCCGGCCAACTGTCAGTCTTTGCTGGAGCGCGTCTATTCGGGTCCTCTGCCTATTCTCTAATCAGATTGGGCTTTTGATGTTGAGTTGTATGAGTTCTTTGTATATTTTGCATATTAACCCCTTATCAGATATATCATTTGCAAGTATCTTCTCCCATTCGGTAGGTTGTCTTTTTGTTTTGTTGATAGTTTCCATCACTACACAGATGTTTTTCAGTTTGGTGCAGTCCAATTTCTTTTTGTTTAGAGTTTCTTTTTTTATTTTTGGCTTTCATTCCCGTATTCTAAGGAGACATATACAAAAAATATATTGCTAAGTCCAGTGTCAAAGGGTTTTGCCTATGTTTTCTACTAAGAGTTTTATGGTTTCAGGTCTTACATTTAAGTCTTTAATCCTCTGAGTTTATTTTTTATATGGTATAAGAAAGTATCGATAATTCAGTGTGGTTGTTTTGCATATAGCTGTCCAGTTTTCCCAACACCATTTATTGAAGAGGTTGACCTTTCCCGATTGTACCATCTTGCCTCCTTTGTCATAGATTGGTGGATCATATAAGCATAGGTTTATTTCTGGAGTCTCTGTTTTGTTTCATTGATTTCTCTGTCTCTGTTTTGATGAGGTGCCATACCTCATTGATTAGTGTAGCTTTGTAGAATAGTTTGAAGTCAGAGAATATGATGCCTGCAACTTTGTTCTTTCTTCTCAAGATTGTCTTGGCTATCTGTACAAATTTTAGAAGTATTTGTTTTAATTCTATGAAAAATGCCATTTATATAAGGATTGTATTTGAATTTGTAGATTGCCTTGAGTAATATGGTCATTTTGAGAATATTAATTTTTTCAATCCAAGAAGATGATTTCTTTTTCCATCTTTTTGTGTCATCTTCAACTTCCTTTGTCAGTGTCTTGCAATCTTCTGAGCACAGCCCTTTTACCTCCTTAGTTAGATTTATTCCTAAGCATTTTATTCTTCTTGATACAATTGTAAATTGGATTGTTTTCTTACATTCTTTTTCTGATAGTTCTTTGTTTATAGAAATGCAGGTTTATTTACATTAATTTTATATCCTGAAACTTTACTGAATTTAGTATCATATCACGTGTAAACAGTGACACATATTTCTTTTCCAATTTGAAGTATTTAATTTCTTGTCTGATTTCTGTGGCTAGGATTTCCAAGATGTAAAAGAATCTCCAAATTTGAAAGTGTCAAGAGTGAGCATCCTGGTCTTGCTTCTCATCTTAGAGGAAATGTTTTCACATTTTCACCATTTATTATGATATTATCTGTAGATTTGTCCAACATAGTCTTTATTTTCTTGAGGTGCGTTCCCTCTATACTCACTTTGTTGACCTTTTTTATAGTAAATTTATGTTTAATTTTGTCAGAAGCCTTTTCTGCATCTTCTGAGATGATCATATGATTCTTATTCTTCAGTTTGTTAATGTGGTGGATCACACTGATTTGTGGTTATTGAACCACCCATCCTTCTATTCCTGGGATAAATCTAACTTGATCATGGTGTATGATCTTTCTAATTTATTGCTGAATTCATTTTGCTCATATTTTAATGAAGATTTTTGCATCCTTGCTCACCAGTGATTGGCCTCTAATTTTCTTTTTGAGGGGTGTCTTTGTCTGGTTTTGGTACCAGTGTTCTGCCAGCCTCATAGAATGAATTCAGTAGCATTCCTTCCTTTTCAATTTTTTGGAATATTTTGAGAAGCAGAGATACTGACTCTTGAAATGTATTGTAGGGTTCTGTGATGGCACTGGGCCTGCGCTTTCGATTGTTGGCAGTTTTTTTAAATACTGACTCAGTTTCAGTGCTGATAATTGATCTGTTCATATTGTCTATCTTCCTGAAACAGTCTTAGAAGATTCTAAGTTTCTAGGAATTTATGTATTTCCTCTAGGTTGTCCATTTTACTGACGCAAAATTTGTCATAGTAATCTCTTATGAATGATTCTTTGTATTTCTGTGGCATGAGTTGTTAACATCCCTTTCATTTTTAATTTTATTTATTTGGGCCCTCTCCCTTATTTTCTTGATGAGTCTGGCCAAAGGTTTTTCTGTTTCTTGAGGTAGACGTATATCATTATATAATTCCTCTTAGAATTGCTTTGGCTGTGTCCCATAGATGCTAGATCATTGTATTTCCATTTTCACTTGTCTCCGGGCATTTTTTAATTTCTTCTTTGATTTCTTCAGTGACCGTTGGTTGTTGAGTAGCATACTGTTTCAACACCACATATTTGTTTTTTGCAGGTTTTTTTTTTTTGTGTGTGTGTGTGTGGTTGATTTCTCGTATCATACTGTAGTGATTGTAAAGGATGCTTGATATGGTTTCAGTGTTAAACTTGCTGAGACTTATTCTCTAGCCTAGCATGTGATCTGTCCTGAAGAATATTCCATGTGCATGTGCATGTGAAAAGAATGTGTATTCTGCTGCTTTTGAGTGGAATGTTCTATATATATACATATAGAAAGAGAGAGAGAGATTGATACATATAATACTATATATATCAATTAAGTTCATCTAGTCAATGTGTCATTTAAGGTTAATGTTTCCTTTACTGGTTTCTGTCTGGATGATCTACCCATTGATTTAAGTGGAGTGTTAGAGTCTCCTACTATTCTCTCCCTTAATGTTTGTTAATATTTGCTATATGTATTTATGTGCTTAATTGGCTTCCCTGGTGACTCAGTGGTGAAGAATCCACCTGAAAATTTAGGAGATGTGGATTCAATCCTGGATTGAGAAGACTCCCTGGAGAAGGAAATGGCAACCCACTCCAATATTCTTGCTGGGAAATCCCATGGACAGAGGGACTGTAGTCCATGGGGTTACAAAAGAGTCAGTCACAATTTAGCAACTAAATGATAGCAACATCATGTCGGATAAATGCCTATTTGCGGTTATTATCTCTTTGTTGGATTGATTCCCTTAACACTATGTAATGTCTCTCTTTGTATGTTGCTGCGGTCTTTGTTTTCAAGTTTCTCTTGTCTAAGTACTGCTACTCCAGCTTTCTTTTGCTTTCCATTTGCATGGTGCACCTTTCCCCATTCTGTTGCTCTCAGTGTGTATGTATTTCTAGGCATGAAATGAATCTCTTGTAGGCAACATGTGTGTAGGTCTTGTCTTCTTTTATCCATTCAGCCACTCTGTGTCATTTGTAGAAGTGTTTAGTCTATTTTCATTTAATTATTGACAAACATGTACTTATTGCCATTTTGTTAATGGTTTTCTGATTGTTTTTGTAGTTCTCCTTTATTCCTTTTCTTTCCTTGCAATCTTCCCTTGTGATTTGATGGCTATCTTTAGTGTTTATTTGGATTCTTTTATCTTTATTACTATTTTTGTGTGTGTTTATTTTAGGCTTTTGATTTGTGATTTATATATAACATCTTTATATATAACACCATGACCATGAGATTTATATATAACATCTTTACATATGGGTATTGATTTTAACTTCATTATTTCTTAAGCTTGAATGCATTTTAACAGACTTACATTTTTTACTCCTTTGCCCCCACATTTTGACAACACATTGTACATCATTTTATTCTATGTATTACTTATCTACTTATTATAGATAAAGATGGTTTATTACTTTTGTCTTTTCATCTTCCTACTGAGCTTTATAAGTGTTTTGATCCACTACCTTTCCTATATTCTGCCTTTTCCAGTGAGGTTTTTCCAGTCATAGCTTTTTTTTAAAGTTTCTATTTGTGGTCTCTTCCTTTCCACTTAGAGAAATCCTTTCAACATTTCTTTTAAAGTTGTCTTAGTGGTGATGAGTACATTTAGCTTATAATTGTCTTTTAAAACTTTCCTTCAATTCTGAATGATACCTTACCAGACAGGTTATTTTGGGTGATAGATTTTTTTCTCCATTTCAGCACTTGAATATATCATGCCATTTCCTTCTGGCCAGTAAATTTTCTGCTAAAAGGCCAGCTGATAGTGTTATTAGAGTCTTCTTGTTTATAACTAGTTGCTTTTCTCTTGCTGCTTTTAAGATTCCCTCTTTATATTTAATTTTGGTATTTTAATTATAATGTCTTGCTGTGGACTCTCTGTGCTCTGTACATGGATGTCTGTTTCCCTTCCAAGGTTAGGAAAAATTTCCGCTAGTATATTTTCAAATATACTGTCTTCCCCCTTTCTCTCTCTGTACTCTTTCTGGGACCTTTAGTGTGTTTATTACTGTGTTTCATGTTGCCCCAGGGGTCTGCTAAATTAGCCTTATTTTTTTGTATTCTTTTTTTGTTTGTTTTTTCTGTTCAGCTTGGAATTCCCAATGCTGTCTTCCAGTTCCCTGGTCCTTTCCTCCACATCACCTAATCTACTGTTGATTCCTTCTGGAGTATTTGTTTCTTTAGTTATTGCATTCCTCAGCTGTTTGGTTCTTCTTTCTATTTTCTAAATCTTTGTTAAACTTTTCACTCGGCTCATCCATTTTATTTTCCCAAGCTCATTAAGCATCTTCATGATCATCATCTTAAACTCGGTGGTGGAAGATTGCTCATCTCCACTTTGCTTAGTTCTTCTGGGGTTTGGTCTTGTTCTTTCATTTAGGGCATATTCTCCATCTCCTCATTTTCTATATTTTCTATATTTGTTTTATGTATTAGGTAGTTCAGTTATGTTTCTCAATCTTGGAAAAGTCATATTGTGCAGGAGACGGCCTTTGCAGCTCAGCCACATGCTAGCCTCTTGTTATAAGGGCTGTATGTTCTAGTGATGCCTCCTTTGTGGGTTGCGTGGGCTCTTTGGTTGCGACGGTCACCTACTGTGGCTGTGCTGGTGGGCAGGCTGGCTGTCATCCCCGTTAGCTGCCAGGCCCTGCCACATGCAGTGGCCAATGCCCACTGTGGACAAGGTCGGATCCCAGTGTAGTTGGCCACACGGCTCAGGGCGGGGGTGGGGGAATGGGCCCGGCTGTGCCAGTCCACTGATGGACAGAGTTGTTAACAACTTAGTTTTGAAGTGGTAGTATCAGTATGAACTCATGATATAATTATTAAAAATGCTTTGCTGACTCTGCTAAAAAAATACCAAAGCTGACAACAATAAGCATTCCTAACACCAGATCATGGTTTCTAAATGCCACTTCTAACTAAAAAGGAACCAACACGTCTTGAAGTTATAGATAAATCAAGAATGGAGCAGGGATATGTATAAGATCACTGAAAAAATTACCAGTAGCAGTTACTGGAAAGAAAGAAAACTATCAAAGACTGCTTGGGTTGTGTCAGAACATCACAAGAGCCAACTTGAGAAGGCCAAAGAAGGACCGTGTATACATCAATAAACATAGTCCTTTTCTACATGAACTGTGTATACATGTGTGCATGCTAAGTCACTTCTGTCATGTCCTAACTCTGTGCAATCCCACGGACTATAGCCCACCAGGCTCCTCTGTCCATGGAATTCTCCAAGCAACAATGCTGGAGTGGGTTGCTGTGCCATCCTCCAGGAGATCTTCCCGACCTAGGGATCAAACCTGCATCTCTTGCATTGCAGGCAGATTCCTTACTGCTGAGCTACTGAGAAAGCCCTTTCATGAAGTAACCAAATAATTAAAAAGAAATTTCTTTTTAGAACTATTCTAGCTAATAATTGAGGAAGAAATCATAGAATTAAAATGGTGCTGTTTTACACTTTAATGAATTGACATTGGGTCATGATCATCAATGGCCGATATCACAGAATAAGATAGAGAACAAGATATTATGTATCTTCAGATGGAAATACAGTTTCACCCATGAGGGGCTTTTGTAAAAAAAAAAAAAAAAGAAGAAGAAGAAAAGGAAGAAGGAAATTGAATGGGAATTTTATTAAGTCTTCTACATAAAACTGCCAAGATAAGAAATACAGGAGACAGAGGAACACGTAAAACAAAACTATAGGGATACAATAAGCAAAATTCAGGCTGTGGGAACAAAATAAGCAGTGGCTCGGCTTTTTGATTAACGACAGTGGCAACATGAAAATTGCAAGGGAGAAATAGGGGAGAAGCTGCAGATTAAGAGATGACTGAAGGAGACATCAATCAGGTGCAGTGCATGTGCCTTATTTGCACATCTTGGTTAAAAGAAACTATATATTCACAAGTACACAAACATATAAGTGAAAGTGAAATTGCTCAGTCGTGTCCAACTCTTTGCAACCCTATGGACTGTAGCCTACCAGGCTCCTCTGTCCATAGAGTCTTCCAGGCAAGAGCACCGGAGTGAGTTGCCATTAAATAATTACAGAAGTATGAACACCAACTCAACATGTATAGACATTAAGGAATTGTTGTTTTCTCTGTTTAGATGCAGTAGTGATAGTGTCAGTGTGTGTGATATGTGTGTGTTTACTTTGACTCCCTGTCTCTTAGAGATGTACACTGAAATTACATGATGGCTAGGATGTGCTTCAAAATAATACAAGGGAGCAGATGGGAATGAATGGGCATAAAGATAAAGCAAGATTAGTCATGAACTGATCATTGCCAAAGCTGAGTGATGACTATTCAAGGGTTCATCAATCTATGATTTTTATAGAATTCTCCTGAAAAGTTTGGAAACAAAATACTTTCTAAAAAGAAACTACTTGGGACCGTGCTCTAGCTACCATTAGCATTAGCACCGTGCTCTTCAGTAGACCTCTATCCTAAGGAGAGGCGCCTCTGCTCTCTCCTCTTTTTCCTTTGCCTCTTCCTTATTGCTTGTCTTGTCATTGCCTCCACGTTGAGTCCACTATAGAGCAGTCAGAGCACATAACCAGAATGTAAGATAATGGGAACTTAACAAACTGAGGTCACCTTGGGATGTCCTACATTGCACCTCAGATAATCTTCCAGAATTATCATCCTCCTGGGGTCATCTCATCTGTTCAGTTAATAGTGAGAATATTGATCCTCACAGTTTATATTCCTGTTATTGTGAACTGCTGGTTTATTGTCAATCTCTAATTACAGCACACTTTCATAAGAATCTCCCTACCTATTAAAACAGCTGTTTGAAGCTAGGATCCAAGGACATGGAGGGACGAGAGAGGGAGGGGCCTCTTTTATTATCAGTGAGTAAATTGGCATCGGTCATCACTCTTGTCTTCTTTTAACTGTAGGTATTTATCAAAGTGCTGGATAATAATGATAACGGCCCAGAATTCTCTCAGCCAAATTACGATGTGACCATTTCCGAGGATGTGCTTCCTGATACAGAAATCCTGCAGATAGAAGCCACAGACAGAGACGAGAAGCACAAGCTGAGCTACACTGTCCACAGCAGCATCGACTCTATCAGCATGAGGAAGTTCCGCATAGACCCCAGCACGGGCGTCCTCTACACGGCTGAGAGGCTGGACCACGAGGCGCAAGACAAGCACATCCTGCATGTAATGGTAGGACCAGACTGCCTAATGCTCTGCTAGCAGAAGCACCTTCTTAAGGCACACGCCTTAGCCGCCAGGCGGGCAGGGCCCTTGAATTTTGTAAGTAGTGGTAAATTGGATCTTTTCACAGCAGGGTTGCCTTCATTATTGCCTTTCTACTTCAGCGAGGAATTCCTGTTGTTAGGTAGTGACTTCCTATTTTTGCCAAACTGGAATTTAGACAAATTGTACAGGAAAGGCTCATGGCAGCCTGGCTTGAGAGGGAAGTCACAGACCGTGTTTCCATAAACCTCCAAGGCTGTGGTATTGGTTCATGTCCAGAAGATTTGGTGGAAATTTTAAAAAAAAAGTTCCTCGAGAAGATAATCACAGGGTAATCCTTTATTTGACCTGTACAGTCCTTAGTCCTTAGAAGCATCTAGAGGACTGATTTATTACTTATTGCACTGGCACTGGGCCTAGCGATAAATACTGGCTCACAAAAATCTCAGAACTCATGAAAGCCTTGAGAAGTAAGTCTAAATTTGGGTTCATAGGGTCTCCAAATTATGTAGAAGTTGCTTTCATTATAAAGCAAAGTTCGATGAGGTTTGCATAAATGAGAAGTAAAGATTAGTAAGAAAACACTCTTGTTTATGACCTAAAACCTGTCCCTTTAACTATCCCTGGGCAGTTTCACAGCTACTGCCCATCAGAGACCCCTGAGTTCCTTAAGACTGAGTAGAAGGGCAGAGACTTTATTTCTATACTGATTGACTCCAAGATGCACTAAGATGCTATCAATTCCCAAGCAGCTGAAGTAATGTTCCAGTAAGTGCTGCTCTTTCTTTCCAAGTCTGGAAACTTCTCTGGGCAAGAGGAAAGCTGAGTGCCGTGGTGTTGGCTGTGGTTGCCGGCTGAGAGTGCGGGGAATGGAGGAGGGACTCAGTTCATCAGATGCATTCCTCTGGCTGCTCATTCATGCATTCATTGAACAGATATTTCTCCAGCACCCACTGTGTATTACATTCTGTTCTAGGCACTGAGGATATAAAAGAGACAAAATCCTTGTACCCTTGGACATTCGATTGGAAAAGGCCTAGATTTCAATAACCCCAAAGTACAGAGTCCAGCTTGGTCCTTAGGTGGGGTAGGCTGGCCTATAGACAGGGAACTTGGCATGCTACCTGGCTAGCATTTACATGTATCTCTTCAGGAACAGAAATCCCCTCCCAGCAACTAACACCATTCTTACCATTCTTCAAACTGTGTCTGTTCATTCTTTCCTTAAATAACTCAGAGTTCAGTGTGCTCACCCTGTATCATCATTTACGTAACTGAGTGTTCAGAGCAAACAACTCCTTTATGCTGCTTTTCTCCAAACTAAGCTCTTTCAGTCATTTTGCTCAACTCCTTTCAGGTACTATTTTTGAAAACCCCTTCCCCTTATATCTAAAGGTAGGGTAAGGGATAGGGCCTTTCTTGGTAGATTTTCTAATTTCTTCAAATCTCTCTGAAGTTAGGGGATCTACACCTGAACGAGAAAAAAACCACACATTGGATTAATGCTACATATAATTATAGCAAAATCATGTGTTATAGAATTGATTAGTTGCAAGCTTCTGCCATAGGACTGGAAAAGGTCAGTTTTCATTCCATCCCCCAAAAAAGGCAATGCCAAAGAATGTTCAAACTACTGCACAAGTGCCCTCATCTCACAAGCTCAACATCCGTTGGACCATCAAAAAAGCAAGAGAGTTCCAGAAAAACATCCATTTCTGCTTTATTGACTACACCAAAGTAGACTGGTTTGACTGTGTGGATCACAACAAACTGGAAAATTCTTCAAGAGATGGGAATACCAGACCACCTGACCTGCCTCCTGAGAAATGTGTATGCAGGCGAGGAAGCAACAGTTAGAACTGAACATGGAAAAAAGGACTGGTTCAAAATTGGGAAAGGAGTGTGTCAAGGCTGTATAATGTCACTCTGCTTATTTAACTTATATGCAGAGTACATCCATGTGAAAAGCTGGCCTGGATGAAGCATAAGCTGGAGTCAAGATTACCGGGAGAAATATCAATAACCTCAGATATGCAGATGATACCACCCTTATGACAGAAAGTGAAGAGGAACTAAAGAGCCTCCTGATGAAAATGAAAGAGGAGAGTGAAAAAGCTGCTTTAAAGCTCAATATTCAGAAAATGAAGATCATGGCATCTGGTCCCATCTCTTCATAGGAAATAGATGGGGAAACAGTGGAAACAGTGTCAGACTTTATTTTCTTGGGCTCCCAAATCACTGCAGATGGTGACTACAGCCATGATATTAAAAGGCACTGGCTCCTTGGAGGAAAAGCTATGACCAACCTAGACAGCATATTAAGAAGCAGAGACATTGCTTTGCCAATAAAGGTCCATCTAGTCAAAGCTATATTTTTTCCAATAGTCATGTATGGATGTGAGAGTTGCACTATAAAGAAAGCTGAACACTGAAGAACTGATGCTTTTGAACTGTGGTTTTAGAGAAGACTTGAGAGTCCGTTGGACTGCAGGGAGATCCAACCAGTCCATCCTACAGGAAATCAATCCTGAATATTCATTGGAAGGACTGATGCTGAAGCTGAAACTCCAATACTTTGGCCACCTGATGTGAAGAATTGACTTGCTGGAAAAGACCTTGATGCTGGTAAAGATTGAGGGCAGGAGGAAAAGGGGATGACAGAAGATGAGATGGTTGGATGGCATCACTGACTCAATGGACATGAGTTTTACTAAGCTCTGGGAGTTGGTGATGGACAGGGAAGCCTAGCATCCTGCAGTCCATGAGATCACAAAGAGTTGAACATTACTGAGCAACTGAACTGAACTGAACTAAGCTCCTGCCATATGCAAACCAGGGGAAACTTTAAAGCAGTCAGGCAAGGTTCTTTGGTATTTCACCATGTGGGGGTGTCACATTTTAGAAATGAAGATTTGGTTCATCTTCCCAGTGGTTAGGGTTCTCTCTCAGCTCTGGACCTTTATTTATTTTGGTTCCTCTTGCCTGAAATATATGCCACACACCACCGCCCCCAGCATTTCACCACTTCTACTTGGCTTTGTAAGCTAGGCTGCATTCTTCTTACTGCTTACTCATATTTTGGCACTTATCTTTTTGCCTTTTATCTGACTTCTTACTTGTTTGCATTCCCTAGTCAACTACTGAGGGTGGGAACTATATCTAATCAGTGCTGAAACAACTGGGGCCATCCTGGAGCTTAATAGATAATAGATGATAGTAAATGTTTGTTGAGTGAATGAATGAATGGCAGTGCCTACATTGCATTCATTACTTCCACATTTCAGCTTCCCCTTTAGAAGAGCCGCCATCCACCATTCCATTAGCAACTGTTCAGGCAAATTACAGAGGGCTGGGTGAGGGAGACCAGAGGAAAGTGCTATGTTTGTGATATTCAGGCTTCAGTTCCACAAGCACGAACTGGACACAGGCCAGAGGCCAGGCATAATGCTGAGCAATACAGTGTGGCCCCAGCTCTCACCGTGTTCACAATCGGTGTCCTCGCTCGCTAGAAGCACTGTTAGTTACTGAGAACCTACTCGGCCTGGGAATGGGTCAAGACCTTCCGTGCATGGTTTCATTTTGATTTCACTGTAGGCACAGCCATGTGAATTTTTGAAACGTAAAGATTTTAGTCCTATTGCTTCTTGTATTTTGCCTCAAGGTCAGAGATCAGGAGTTTCCTTATCGAAGAAACTTGGCCCGAGTCATTGTGAATGTGGAAGATGCTAACGATCACAGCCCTTATTTTACCAACCCACTCTATGAAGCGTCTGTGTTTGAATCGGCTGCTCTGGGATCAGCTGTACTGCAGGTGACGGCTCTGGACAAAGACAAAGGGGAAAATGCAGAACTCATGTATACCATAGAAGCAGGTGAGAGCTGTTCCGGACGGCTGCATCATGCATGGCACTGGACCCTCAGTAGTATTTATCACCATGTAAAATTCTCGTAGTTACCATTGGCATGTCTCCAAATGGATTTTTTGGCCAAGCAACTGCCCTATTTGCTCAGTGATAGTGTATTAAGTTCTTGGCATTTCAGTAATATGTTTTCCATCATTGACAGCAAAGAAAGAGTTTCCTTTTATTGTGTTCAATCTCAGATTTTTCTGGAATGGAGAAGAGAAAAGACTGCATAATAAACTCTGTGGCTTTTTCTGATGGGTCAACAAGCCCGTGGCCTCAGACTGAAATAACCAAAGCCTCTCATCATAGGAGGGCTGCCAGACATTTCTGTGAATTGAACCTTAAAGATCACTGTTTACTTGTCAGTAGGTGGGCTGTGGGCTATGGGCTGTGGGCTTCAAAAATGCCCTCACCCCTCACACCCTAGTTAGCATAAACTCCCTTCATTGGAGGTGATATGAGTAGTGTAGTAGTGGGTAGGGACTCAACAGCCTGCTTAACCTTACAGATCAATAAATACGGGCTCTTGTGTTGTTAAAACTTGAGAGTATTTTAAAAATTCAATTTTAATACCTAGAAGGCAATACCATGGTTTACTGAAGGTCTGCAGATGGACACTTAGAAAACACTTACGACAGAAGAGATGAATGTCCAAGCAAGGAGAGGACCATAAGCCTAAAAATTACAAAGATCCTTTTTCTGCTCAGTTTTCCCTTTCCCTGTTCTGTCTTTTTTGAATGTTCAAGCCACATATTTCCAAAATGTTCTGCAACATTATGTCTGTCGTGCATAATGCCAAATGCTGTCTCTTTCATGCTAGCGCTGGAAAGGCTTCTTTCTCTTGATTTAAATAAGGAGCATTTTTGAGAGTGGTTGAATTAAAATATGAATGCTAGAATGACAACTTTGGACTAAAAATTTTTAGGAAAAAAAAGCCAACAACCTTATTTAAAAATAGCCCCTCTATTGAATGACAATATAAAACCATTTCCTGTATTAGACACTGACACTTTACATGAGTCTGTGTAAACTCTATACCAAAAATAAATAAATAAATAAAACAAGAAAAGACATGGGTTCATAACAGCCAGGTGCCTCAAGAGAATTTGTCCATTTCTTTTCCAATTTTCCATAGAGTTTCCTTTCAGCCTAAAGCCTGACAGTGCGTGTGTGCATAGATGTGTGCTAAATTGCTTCACTCATGTGCAGCTCTGTGCCCCTGTAGCCCACCAGGCTCCTCTGTCCATGGGATTCCCCAGCAAGAACACTGGAGTGGGGAGCCGTGCCCTCCTCCAGGGGAGCTTCCTGACCCAGGGATCAAGCCCATGTCTCCTATGTCTCCTGCCTTGGCAGGCGGGTTCTTTACCACTAGTGCCACCTGGGAAGGCCAAGCCTCACAGTACTTTTTTTAAAATGCTATTTTGCATTTCTTGTTTATCACAGGCCATTTTAATTATTTTGTTATTCAGTCCTTGTTCCTTTAGTTTCACAAATAATATAGGGAAACTTTAAAAAACATGGCAATTCAATAACTCTTTATATTCATTCTATAGTTCTTCACTAATCGTGTATATTTTTCTTTTCTCCTCATTCATTTATGCATAGACCTTCTTTTATGTCATTGTAATCATTTAGGTATATGGTTTTATTTCTACTTTGCTTAACATCTTCCAAGCATTTGTCCGTGTATCTACCTGTTTTTTATATTTGTCATTAGGGCTACTACTTCTCCTCTCAGATAACCAGACAATTTCAAAACCAATTTGCGGGTTCTCAAAGAGTAATTTAAGGGTAGAAAGTTGAAAGTTCTGTGTTGTTTATCTTTCAGCTTCCAAAGACTGTAGCCGAGTGCTAATCGTAGAGAAAGAATTCAGCTATTTCTTAAATTAAAGCTAGGCAGAAAGTCCCCCCACCCCTTAAAATTTATTTCATACAAAAAACTTGAATTTCCAGAAAACGCAAGGCATGCTTCGTATCTCAAAGAATAAACTTTGATTAGATGTGTAAAAAGCTAATGAGAAATACAGGACAGACCGACCTATGCTTGCCCTGGACTGGTTCTGGTTAAGCCAAGTTTCTTTGCAGATCATGGAGAAGACAGGCAGATCCCAGCCAGTTCAGGAGTTTGAAGCAAATAACAGATTTGGTGTAAAGTGTTTTGTTGTTTAGTCGCTAAGTCAGGCCCAACTCAACTCATTGAAGTGCTCTCACAACGCTCAATAAGCAAGATTTCATTCTGTTTACTGGTGGTCTGTATTTAAGGCTTCACTGGTAGCTCAATGATAAAGAATCTGCCTACCAATGCAAGAGACACAGGGACTCGGGTTCCATGCCTGGGTCAGGAAGATCCCCTGGAGAAGGAAATGGCAGTCCACTCTAGTATTCTTGCCTGGAAGATGCCATGGACAGAGTAGCCTGGTGGCCTACAGTCCATGGGGTCGCAAAGAGTCAGACATGACTGAGTGACTAAACAGCAGCAATACATTTCCTATCCCCTGCCTGGCCTGAAGTAACTACTGAAGCTTTTTTTTTTTTAATTAATTAATTACTTTGGCTGCACCAAGTCTCGGTTGTATCCTGAGGGATCTTTCATTGTGGCACGTGGCATCTAGTTCCCCAGCCAGGGATCAAACCTGGGCCCCTGTCTTGGGAGCTCGGAGTCCCAGCCACAGGATCTCCAAAGAAGTCCCTGAAGCTTTTTGTTTTTACCCACAGGACTGAAGTAAAATCAAGTGCAGAACTTCAGGTCTTATATTTAGTTCAGGGTTGACATTTGGTGCCAGCAGTGGTTCACAGTTGGCTTGGAGACAGGGCAGTACAGGAGAGACCAGGACTAGGAAAGAGCTAAGTTACAACGGGAGGGAGCGTATTAGACACCAAGATGGATACAGACGGAAAGTTAATTTTTGGGGGGTCTACCTCTCTCGGTCATTCAACAAATATTTATTGAGCTCCCTTTTCGTGCCAGGCTGTGTGCTGTATACCAGATTCATAATGGTAGGTAACATCAGCGCAGCTTTTGCCCAGTTGCCAAAAGTCTATAAGAAGCCATGCTGTTGTTATTGCTGAGTCGCTAAATCATGTCTGACTCTTTGAAACCCCATGATGTCACCCACCAGGTTCCTCTGGCCATGGGCTTTCCTAGGAGGAATAATGGTGTGGGTTGCCATTTCCTTGTCTAGGGGATCTCCCCAATCCAGAGATGGAACCCACATCTCCTGCATTGGCATAAATTCCAAGAAAACAAGCAGAGATTAGCTTCCAAAGATTCGAGTAGAGCAGAAGACAGCAAGCAGGAAATGGATTCCAAGTAAGCAGGACAGTGTGCTGAAGACAGAGAGAGACAAAGCAGCTGCTGGACAGCATCCTGGGGTGGGGTACAAGGAGATCAACAGCCACAGGACCACCGAGTGGAATGGCACTACTCAGGGTCAAAGGCTGGGCCTCTTTCATCCCTGCCATGTGTATCTTGCGGTAATGTCCTGAGCCTGGGGGAAGAAAGGTCTCACATAAAGGAAGAAAGGTCTCACCTACAAACTCCACGTGGGGCCCCATAATGAGGATGGAGCATTCAGGCCTGCATGTCAGGGATCTCTATATTTGCCTCCCCTGAGATGCTGAAGTGAGATGATTCCTGCCTTCTTGTGAGGGTCTGTGAATCAAATGTTGGAGCACACTCAATTCCACAGTACCATTCATTGAAAATTTGCAAGCTTGTTTCTGAGCTCACTGGCCTTCTTGTTGTCATGAAATGGTCATGTTCAGGTGGTGTGTCCACATTTGGGGTCAGAATCAAATTCTTAACTTCTGTTAGATTTGCTCCCTCTCAAGAAATAAACAAGCATACAAATAGACTTCACGGGAACATGACATTTTTGTTTTCAGACTTGGGAAAGTTTGATTAATAAGTACATAGTGAGAAGTGTGTAAATAGCTGTATTTATTGTATATTCTGACTCTTGTGACCCCAGAGACTGTAGCCCACCAGGTTCCTCTGTCCATGGGATTTCCCAAGCGGAAACACTGGAGTGGGTTGCCATTTCCTACTCCAGGGGATCTTCCTGAGTCAGGGATCAAACCCATGTCTCCTACATTGGCCTGCAGATTCTTTACCACTGAGCCACCAGGGAAGCTCCACATTTCAATAAGCACTAATCTGCCTTCTCAATCCTGGAGCCTATTGTAATGATAATGACATTTAAACTCTCTGTATGTTGCCATGCTATAGAACTTCAAAAATTAAGAAAAACTCAGATATATTTGAATAATGTAGATTTTTAACTTGTGATGGAAAAAAATGAGAACCCGGAAGTATGTGTGTTGTTTGAGAAGTAGGGGAAAGCCCCACAAGAAGCAAAAAGCCATATGGTGGAGGATGCTCTCCCCACTGTTAGTGACCTGTGTGTGTGTTCTTGGCACTCTCGTGTTTTGTGTCCCCCACTCTCTCCTCCTCTTTCCTCCCCACCACAGTCCGGATGCCACCCCCACCTGTCTCAGAGGAAGGCCTCAGCTTCCGCGGCGACAGGGTGCGCAGGGTGCACTGAGGCTGCCTGCTCTCAGTCTCCTGAGGTTTATGCCTCCAGTTCTTGGCTTCAGTGCCCCTTCTGACGAGCAGTTCTGTGCTTCACCAGAAACCTCTCGAAAGTTTAGCAGATAGAATGGCTACTGATTGAAACAAGTGCCTTGCCATTGTTTATGTTCACTGTTACACCCACGTGTGCGTGTGTGTGTGTGTTGAAGTGTAGGGGATTCGGAAAAAATTCTCACAGCTTACAGAGCAAATGATGACTTGAGAAGAATTCTCCATGCCTGAGCAACAAAACCTCTCCCCCTCACTCAAGTAGTATTGGGAATCAAGTTGATCCTGATGATATGAAACAGTACCAATTCCATGCAACAAAACTTACCTTTGGGATTATCTTAAACCAAGTGATTATGTGATACTGTTCTGACGCGATTCCTACAACCTTTTTTCTTACAGCACAGAACATGGAATTGTGGCACCGATTTCGGGATAAATGCCTTTTTACCAGGGTCACTGGCATGTGCCAGCCCAATCTGGGAATAAGAAAGTCCTAAGCATTCTTATTAGAAAAATCTTTCCTACAAACTCTTATTTCCCAGTTTGAAGCTACATAAATGCTGGGCTATTTTTCTTGTTAACCTGGATTAAGAAGCTACTAATCTGAAATTCACAATGTACTGGAAAATTCATTTCAAAGTCTTTAAAATATCCTTTTAGGGAAGTCTCTCATTTTGTTTCAGGATAAGGTGGAGTGAAAACAAATAATTGCTTCTATTTGCCATGCTGTGTAAAGTAGCCTCAAGATAAAGAGTTAATCTTCAGAAAATGACCCACTTGAACTCATTTCTTGTTGATTTCTCTCTTGCAGGGAATACTGGGAACACATTTAAGATTGAACCGGTCCTGGGCATCATCACAGTTTCCAAAGAGCCAGACATGACGACAATGGGTCAGTTTGTCCTGTCAGTCAAAGTCACGGATCAGGGTTCCCCACCTATGTCTGCCACTGCCATCGTGCGCATTTCTGTCACCATGTCTGATAATTCTAACCCCAGGTTCACTCACAAAGACTACCAAGCCGAAGTGAATGAAAATGTTGATGCTGGAACACCTGTCATTCTAATCTCTGCCATCAGTCAATCCACTCTCATTTATGAAGTGAAAGATGGAAATGCTGATGGGATCTTCACCATAAACCCCTATTCTGGAGTCATCACCACTCGGAAGGCGCTGGATTACGAGCGGACTTCTTCTTATCAGCTCATTGTCCAGGCCACCAACATGGCAGGAATGGCTTCCAATGTCACAGTCAATATTCAGATTGTTGATGAAAACGACAATGCACCAGTTTTTCTCTTTTCTCAATATTCAGGCAGCCTCAGCGAGGCAGCCCCCATCAATAGCATTGTCAGGAGCTTGGATAACAGCCCACTGGTGATTCGAGCCACTGATGCCGACAGCAACCGGAACGCTCTGCTTGTGTATCAGATTGTGGAGTCCACGGCCAAGAAGTTCTTCACAGTGGACTCCAGCACAGGGGCGATCAGAACAATCGCCAACCTGGACCATGAGGCCATCGCCCATTTCCTTTTCCATGTGCACGTGAGAGACAGTGGCAGCCCCCAGCTGACCGCGGAGAGTCCCGTTGAAGTCAACATAGAGGTGACGGATGTGAATGACAACCCACCTGTGTTCACTCAGGCTGTGTTTGAGACTGTCTTACTTCTACCGACCTATGTCGGAGTGGAGGTTCTGAAAGTTAGTGCCACAGATCCTGACTCCGAGGTACCTCCTGAACTGACATACAGCCTAATGGAAGGCAGCTTGGATCATTTTTTAATTGACCCAAATAGTGGAATGCTCACCGTGAAAAACAACAACCTCTCCAAAGATCACTACATGCTGATAGTGAAGGTGTCTGATGGAAAGTTCTATAGCACATCCATGGTCACCATCTTGGTTAAAGAAGCCATGGACAGTGGCCTCCACTTTACTCAAAACTTTTACTCCACCTCCATCTCAGAGAACAACCCTAACATAACCAAAGTTGCTATTGTCAACGCAGTTGGCAATCGCCTTAATGAGCCCTTAAAATATAGCATCTTAAACCCAGGAAACAAGTTCAAGATAAAATCTACCTCAGGGGTCATTCAGACCACCGGAGTCCCCTTTGACCGTGAGGAGCAGGAATTATATGAGCTGGTGGTGGAAGCCAGCCGAGAGCTTGACCATCTACGGGTGGCGAGGGTGGTGGTCAGGGTTAGCATTGAAGACATAAATGACAACTCTCCAGTCTTTGTGGGTCTCCCTTACTACGCTGCCGTACAGGTTGATGCTGAGCCTGGCACTCTGATTTACCGAGTGACGGCCATTGACAAAGACAAAGGTGCAAATGGAGAAGTGACCTATGTCCTACAGGACGACTATGGCCACTTCGAAATTAACCCTAATTCAGGGAATGTTATTTTAAAAGAAGCATTCAACTCAGACTTGTCCAACATTGAGTATGGAGTCACCATCCTAGCCAGAGATGGTGGGAAACCCTCTTTGTCCACATCCGTGGAACTTCCCATCACTATTGTCAACAAAGCGATGCCTGTGTTTGATAAGCCCTTTTATACAGCATCTGTCAATGAAGATATTGACATGGACACCCCCATTCTAAGCATCAACGCCACCAGTCCAGAAGGGCAAGGCATCATATATATCATTATTGACGGGGATCTGTATAAACAATTTAACATTGACTTTGACACTGGGGTCCTGAAAGTCATTAGCCCTTTGGATTATGAAATGACATCAGTTTACAAGTTGACAGTAAGAGCCAGTGATGCGCTTACTGGGGCCAGGGCTGAAGTTACCATTGACCTGCTTGTTAATGATGTGAATGACAACCCCCCTATTTTTGGTCAACCCACATACAATATAACATTATCAGAAGCGTCCCTCATCGGGACACCTGTTTTACAAGTTGTGTCTACTGATGCAGACTCAGGGAACAATAAAATGGTCCATTATCAGATTGTCCAGGATACTTACAACAGCACGGATTATTTTCACATAGACAGTGCAAGTGGCTTGATCCTGACCGCGCGGATGCTGGACCACGAGTCAGTGCAACACTGCACTTTGAAAGTCAGAGCCACAGATAGTGGCTTCCCATCACTGAGCAGCGAGGTCCTGGTTCATATCTACATCTCAGATGTAAACGACAACCCTCCAGTCTTTAATCAGCTCATTTATGAGTCATACGTGAGTGAATTAGCCCCCCGGGGCCATTTTGTAACCTGTGTGCAAGCCTCCGATGCAGACAGCTCTGACTTTGACCGGTTGGAATACAGCATTTTATCTGGGAATGACCGGACGAGCTTTCTGATGGACAGCAAGAGTGGCATCATTACACTGTCCAACCACCGCAAGCAGCGGATGGAACCTCTGTATAGTCTCAACGTGTCAGTCTCTGATGGGTTGTTCACGAGCACTGCCCAAGTGCATATCAGGGTCCTTGGAGCCAACCTGTACAGCCCTGCCTTTTCACAGAGCACCTATGTAGCGGAGGTGAGAGAGAACGCAGCTGCTGGGACGAAGGTAATCCACGTTCGGGCCACAGATGGGGATCCAGGGATGTATGGGCAGATCAGCTATGCCATCATCAATGACTTTGCTAAAGATAGATTCCTCATAGATGGCAATGGACAGGTCACCACAACAGAAAGGCTTGACAGGGAAAACCCTCTGGAAGGAGACATCAGTATTTTTTTGAGGGCCCTCGACGGCGGAGGAAGAACAACTTTCTGTACGGTGAGGGTGATTGTGGTAGATGAAAATGACAATGCCCCCCAGTTCTTGACAGTGGAATACAGAGCCAGCGTCAGGGCAGATGTCGGGCGGGGCCACCTGGTCACGCAGGTTCAAGCCATGGACCCAGATGATGGAGCAAATGCAAGGATTACTTATTCCCTCTATAGCGAGGCCTCGGTCTCAGTGGCTGACCTCCTGGAAATCGACCCTGACAATGGCTGGATGGTCACCAAGGGCCACTTTAACCAGCTGAAGAACACAGTGCTATCCTTTTTTGTCAAAGCAGTGGACGGGGGCATCCCAGTGAAGCACTCCCTCATTCCTGTCTACATCCACGTCTTACCCCCTGAAACCTCCGTGCCCTCCTTTACCCAGTCTCAGTATTCCTTCACCGTGTCAGAAGATGCAGCCATTGGGAGCACGGTGGATACCCTGAGGGTTTTGCCTACTCAGAAGGTCAAGTTCAGCACAGTTAATGGGGAGCGGCTGGAAAATAACAAAGGCAATGTCTTCATCATAGAACAGGAAACAGGCACAATCAAGCTGGACAAGCGTCTTGACCATGAGGTCAGCCCAGCTTTTCACTTCAAAGTGGCAGCCACTATACCCCTGGACAAAGTAGACGTGGTGTTCACAGTGGATGTAGACGTCAAGGTACTGGATCTGAATGACAACAAGCCAGTCTTTGAAACTTCAAACTACGAGACAGTCATCATGGAAGGGATGCCCGTGGGCACCAAACTAACACAGGTGAGAGCCATGGATGTGGACTGGGGAGCCAATGGGCAGGTCACCTACTCCCTCCACTCAGATGCCCAGCCCGAGAAGGTGATGGAAGCCTTCAGCATTGACAGCAACACAGGCTGGATCAGTACCCTGAAGGACCTGGATCACGAGACAGACCCCGTGTTCACCTTCTCCGTGGTGGCCTCCGACCTCGGGGAAGCCTTCTCTCTTTCTTCCACGGCACTGGTGTCTGTCACGGTGACAGATATAAATGACAACGCTCCAGTCTTTGCCCACGAGGTGTACCGAGGGAAGGTGAAGGAGAGCGACCCTCCGGGCGAGGTGGTAGCTGTCCTCAGCACATGGGACAGAGACACGTCTGATGTCAATCGCCAAGTGAGCTACCATATTACAGGTAAGTCTGCCGCCCTTGGTGTTCACTCTATGCTTCGCTTCCTAAAGAAACATGGAAGGTGACAGGGAGCAGGCTTCCCCAGTGGCTCAGCGGTAGAGAATCCACCTGCAGTGCAGGAGCCACAGGAGACACAGGTTCGATCCCTGGGTCAGGAAGATCTGCTGGAGGAGGGCATGGCAACCCACGCCAGTGTTCTTGCTTGGAGAATTCCACGGGCAGAGGAGTCTGGTGGGCTATAGTCCATGGGGTCCCAGAGTCAGACATGACTGAAGCAACTTAGCACCCACACATGCATGGCAGAGGGGTAAGAGTAGGGGATAAAGACATGAGATAAGGGTTTGAGGAGTCATCTTACCTCTCTGGGGCTGAGACAACTCAGTTCTTTAGTTGTTACTAACTCAGCCTTATTTTAAAGTTCATTAGTTTGCTTGTGACAGATGACCCAGATTGATACTCAGTCAATTTTTATCATTTGAAAAAAAGTCCAACTTTGCTGGCAGTCCAGTGGCTGGGACTCAGACTCCTTGCTTCCACTGTAAGGGACTCAATTTGGTCCCCAGTCAGGGAACTAAGATCCCACATGCTACACAGAGTAGCCAAAATAAAGAAATAAAATTTAAAAGGAGTCCCACCAAATATTCCAGTTGAAGAAATAAAAATAGCAGAACGCCTAAGAAGCTTTTTGTCTGAAATGAATATAAATAAATAAAAGTGATGCTTTACTCACCTTTCTTTCCTTACCATTATCACTCATGTCTTTACTGCAGAAATATACGTTTTAATGGAAAAAAACCCAACATTTCCCTTCCACCCTACTACTCTTTTTCTTTATGGAGCTGTTTTCTTAATGTTGTTTTCTGTTTGATGGTCTTAATGCATTTGTGCTTTAGTAGAGTAATTTATTTTTAAGTATATTCCTTTTTCCTAACTTTTTGTAATGGTAAGAAAATAAATAGCTTTATTTACAAGTTTTTCCTGGTAATAAAAACTCAGATGCATGCACACACACACACACACACACACACACACGCACACACACATACAAATCAGAGGGTGTGATTTTTGTTTTTGCTGAAAAATCTTAAATTATAACTCCAAGTCAAAGGGTATGTGTCCTGACACGGCAAATTTTTTGGATCCCTTTTCTGTCTTTCCAAATAGGAAATAACAGTTCAATAGGAAAGCCAAGATAGACTTGTGAGGTCACACAGAATGCACACACACACACGTCACCACTGCTCTGAGCATCTTGTGTCAGAGTGAAAATGGAGTATCACCGATCAGGGGTCGCTTTCCAGGGGTGAAGGCCTTCAACTTCTAAGAGGAGAGGTTGGTGTTGTGCGAGCAGTCTTCCTGTTTGGGGGTTCTAAAGCTAATATTTTGATGTTGTGCCATTCAAAGGCAGAACATAAGCCAAGTGCCAAAACATTTCAAAGAATCCATCCATACTTGTAGTCAGGTGGCTTCCCTTTAGAAAAACAACATTATTCAAAGTGAAAAGTGAATTAATTAGAATGCCCTTAGGATGCAAAATCTTCTTAAGTACTTTAGTGAGAAAGTTAATTAATCACCACAGAATAAGACCCTCAGGAGAGCATCCGTGCCTGTGCCCAGGACCTTCACGTCTCCCTGCAGACTCCTCTTCTTGACGCAGCTGCTTTCTTAAGGCTGTTTTCTGCTTAAAGGTCTTAATGCATTTATGCTTTTTCTGATACCTTCCATTGTGTGTGTGTGTGTTGTTGTTGTCTTTCATTAAAATGTATATTTCTGCAGTAAAGACATGAACGATCACGGTGAGGAAAGAAACGTGAGTACAGTATCACTTTGATTTATTTGCATTCAGTTTCAGACAAAAAGCTGCTTCTTAGGCATTGGAAGGGATACTTTTCTATTTGGAAGAACAGTTAAATACTCAACGCTAATTATTTACACGTTGTCTCTGAATTCTCAGTGGATGGTTTAAGGGACCATCCCATCGACTTTACCAAAGTAATGAGAACAGAATAGCTTCAAGCTACTGTTACTATTAGCCGTGCCAACCACCAACTGATTTTAATTAGATTTCACTTTTGTTCTTGATGTAACACAACTTGGCTGTACTGCCACAGATGAACAAAGGACCATTAATCATTTTATTTCACAAAAGAGCAGTGTGGGCCTGCACTGAAAGCGTTTAGTAGAGAGGTTACATTTGTGCATGCTGAAATCATATTCGACTGAAGCCTAATTGAATCCTAGTCAGTGGTAGAGGAAAGTGATATCCCAGGGAGAACCCATGCCTCACCAAAGCATTTTTCTCAACCTCAGCAGATTGGCCTTGAGGGCCAGATAAGTCTCTGCTGTGGGCGGCCGTTCCTGGCTGCAGGTGCCAGTGTGGGATGTTACCAGCACCACTGGCTTCTACTCAGTAGATTCCAGTAGCCCGGCCATTGGCATCATCCCTAATGGGGCATTCAGAAATGTCTCTTGGCATTGACACGTGTCCTGGGGATATGGGACTAGCCACTCTCAGGTGAGAATCACTGCCCTGGAGGAATGTGCAGCCTCAGCTTCTCTGCACTGTCTGTCCAATATGGTTCATTTAGCCCATGGTTGAATCGCCAAAATCCAGCCTCTGTGCACCAGTGTTACAGGGGAGGTAAAAAAGTTGGCTTAAAGCTCAACATTCAGAAAACCAAGATCACGGCATATGGTCCCATCATTTCATGGAAAATAGATGGGGAAACAGTGGAAACAGTGGCTGACTTTATTTTTCTGGGCTCCAAAATCACTGCAGATGGTGATTGCAGCCATGAAATTAAAAGACGTTTACTCCTTGGAAGGGAAGTTATGACCAACCTAGATAGCATGTTCAAAAGCAGAGACATTATTTTGTCAACAAAGGTCCATCCAGTCAAGGCTATGGTTTTTCCTGTGGTCATGTATGGATGTGAGAGTTGGACTATAAAGAAAGCTGAGCACCAAAGAGTTTATGCTTTTGAACTGTGGTGTTGGAGAAGACTCTTGAGAATCCCTTGGACTGCAAGGAGATCCAACAAGTCCATCCTAAAGGAAATCAGTCGAATATTCATTGGAAGAACTGATGCTGAAGCTGAAACTCCTATATTTTGGCCATCTGATGCAGAGAGCTGACTCATTTGAAAAGACCTTGATGCTGGGAAAGATTGAGGGCAAGAGGAGAAGGAGATGACAGAGGATGAGATGGTTGGATGGCATCACCGACTCAATGGTCATGGGTTTGGGTGGACACCGGGATTTGGTGATGGACAGGGAGGCCTGGCTTGCTGCGGTTCATGGGGTCGCAGAGTTGGACATGACTGAGTGACTGCACTGAACTGAACTATGCACCAGTGCCATATTAAATCTCAAAAACAGTTTGGGGCAATGTAGAAAGAAATAGCTTTATTGCTTTGCCAGGCAAAGGGGGCCACAGTGGGCTCATGCCCCAAAGACTGTGTGTTCCACCCTGGGGAGTGGGCAGTGAGGAGCCTTATAGTGTTTAAGGAGCAGGGCATGATCAGCTGTGGAAATTCTTCCAGTTGGTTGAGATGGTGATGATGAGTCAGCATCATCAACCTTCTGGTTTCAACTAGTTTGGAATCTACGTGCTTGTGGGTAGCATAGTTAACTTCTTTGACCTGGGAGTTTCAGTATCTGCAAAACAACTCAAAGGACATGGCTCAGAATGTTATCTATAGTCCCCGAAGAGGAACTAAAGGTCCTTTACTTTGCTTAATGGCTAAAACATTTATCATTTTTTCTTGCTTGTTTTCCTTTCTGCATTTTCTCACTTCTTGGATTAAATTTATTCTTTGACTAAAGTACTCCTACAGAGAAAAGGCAGGTAGATTTATAGGAGAGCAATGGAGAAACCGACATAGAGAATAGACTTATGGACAGGGGGAGAGGATGATATGTATGGAAAGAGTAACATGGAAACTTATATTACCATATGTAAAATAGATAGCTAATGGGAATTTGCTATATAGCTCAGGAAGCTCAAAGAGGGGCTTTGTACCAACCTAGAAAGGTGGAGTGGGGCGGGAGATGGGAGGCAGTTTCCAAAGGGAGGGGATATATGTATACCTATGGCTGATTAATATTGAGATTGACAGAAAACAACAAAATTCTTAAAGCAAATCATCCTTCAATAAAAAAATTTATAAAAAGCAGGCAGAGGACAGAACATGGTGTGGTCTATTCTGGAAAGGCCTCGTGGGACCCTGCTTGGTTACAGTCATGTCCAAGATGGGGCTTCACAGGTGGTGCTAGTGATGAAGAACCTGCCTGCCTGCGCAGGAGACAT
This sequence comes from Procapra przewalskii, assembly GCA_006410515.1. Classification (NCBI taxonomy): domain Eukaryota; kingdom Metazoa; phylum Chordata; class Mammalia; order Artiodactyla; family Bovidae; genus Procapra; species Procapra przewalskii. The sequence continues at coordinate 1,407,689 of SJYF01000173.1, read as the reverse complement.
GAAGAAGCACAGGTTTGATTCCTAGGTCAGGAAGATCCCCTGAAGGAGGGCACAGCAACCCACTCCAGTATTCTTGCCTGGGGAATCCCATGAACAGAGGAGCCTGGTGGGGTCACAAAGAGGCAGGCACAACTGATTCTCAGCTTGCACTCTTTTTTTTTTTAATTTATTTTTTTTATTTTTTTTTAAATTTTTATTATTATTGTTATTTCCCTACATTACAATACTGTATTTGTTTTGCCATTCATTGACATGCATTGGCCACAGGTGTATCCAATCTCCCAATGCCGAAGCCCCTTCCCACCTCCCACCCCATATCTCCCTGGATCACCCTGTGCGCCAGCCCCAAAGATCCTGTATCCTGTATTGAACATAGACTGGCACTTCGAGCAAGCTGTGGTACATATACACAATGGAGTATTACTCAGCCCTTAAAAAGCTTGCACTCTTTTAAAGATTCATTGTAAGAAGGTGAGATGGCTCCACTTTTTCAGGGCAGCAGCAGCCAACAGGCAGTAGGCTTTCCTTATTTATTTGTTTATTGGTCAGTCTTTCCCACCAGAAAGTGAACTCCACCACAAAAGCAGGGATTTTTGTCATTTTTGTTCCCTGCTGTAACCCCACTGCGTGGCACAGCGCATGGTCCAGAACAGGTGACAAATACATGTTGAATGCCCCCAAACCAAAGAAATGGTGAGGATCTAACTGGAGTCTGGGCTTCAGGCCAGTTGTCTCGTCCAGCCTCCCTCCATGTTTGAAGTGACGTTATCTCCTTCTTCACGTTTGGAAGGTCAAGATGGTTTTCTTCTTCCTTCCTCCAAGCTGCTTTTGTCTCCGTGTAGTTCAGTGATGTGGGAACGGAATATTGCTGGGACCACTTTCATTGCTTCCGCTTCATCAAAAGTGGTTCTGCTCCAACTCTTCTCCTTTTCTTCCATTTTCACCAGCTTCCCTCTGATAAATCTGATCTAATTGCAGTGCTTATCTTTGAGCTCCTCCTTCAATAACCCCTTATTGGGGCTCTTTACTCCAAATGGGTCTTCCTCTGTCACAGAAACTTTTCTCCCCCAGATTTTAGTCCTTAGAAGAAGAGCTGCAGTAAAACATTCTTCATTAAAACATTCCTTAATGGAGCTGACTGCCTTTTCTTGATTGCATAATCAACGGCTAATGAAATTGTCTGGGTAACAAGAGCTATAGTGTATTACATCCTCTCTTGAGACGGAGTGGAAAGACAATTGTATCATCTGAGAAGAAGACTGATTGTTCACAGTTTGAATTTGATTGTCCTTAAGGGGAGCTAAACAAGAGATCATCTCTGGCTTCTCTAAGTGCATTTTCTTCTCTTGGAAAGTTACTGTTTTACTTTCCACACAAGCAAAGCATATAAATATCATGCTTTGTTGCAGGAGAATCAAAAGGAAGGGTCAGGGTTTTTTCCAGTCTCGTGAATGATGCAGCTGGAGAGGCACCTGGTTGACCTCGCACAGGCCTCTCACTGTAGGTGGAGATCAAAGCTTTTCATTGCTCATCTTCAGAAACTCTCTTTTCACTGCAGGAGGGAACCCCCGAGGAAGGTTTGCCCTGGGCCTGGTGCAGAGCGAATGGAAGGTCTACGTGAAGAGACATCTGGATAGAGAAGAACAAGACATTTACTTCCTCAATATCACTGCCACCGATGGGCTCTTTGTCACTCAGGCCGTGGTGGAAGTGGCTGTCAGTGACGTAAATGACAACAGCCCTGTGTGTGGTCAGGTGAGGTCTGTGGCCATGCTGGATTGCTGCTTTTCACTCTGCTTCTCTAAAATTAAGTCAAACCCATTGCGTTTTTCTCCTTAAAACCTGGCTCCATTCTGGTCCCTTCTCCTTGATTAGCGCAGTCCAATTTTCCAGACGCATGTAAGAGGACGAAATACTATAAGCATGGAAAGAGTATAGGTAGCACCATCAGTGCTTAATTCTGCCCATTAAAGAATATGCACACAAGATAAAACCGGGACTCTTAAAAGGCTCTCTAAGGAATCATAAAGAATATTGTGATTTTTTCATATCTCAACTACTGATTTCATAAAAGAAAAATGGGCCACTCAAAAGTATGAATTACTTTTGTTGTGTAAGTTTATATAGCTGGCTGGCAGCAATGTTGGTAATGAAGCTGGGTCTCCAGGCTTCTCATGAAGTGGCATTTCCCCCATAGTTCAAAGCATGAGAGCCAATGCAAGGTGTCAGTGATTGACTTTATATTCTTTCTTACCAAAATTAAATTACCTTTCATTTACCTTTTCCTTACATGTGGACTGCGAGACAATATTGGTGTTCTTTAGCTTAGAAAATTTTTGCAAATCTTATTAATGCCAGATGTTAGCAGTGGCTCTGCAAAGTTGAAGGGTCCCAAGGACTCCCTGGTGCTTGATCACTATCTGATGTGATCATTATCTGATGTGCACCACAGTTCCACAGGGGCAGGGATTTTTGTCTGTTTTCTTCTGCATTGTACCCCTAGCATCTCAATAGTACCTCGCCCATAGTAGTGGCTCAATTAGCATTTGTTGAATGAATGAGCATGGGAGGGGCAGGGCAAGAGATATGTTATGTTTCATCCGATGGTGTAAGATGATTCTGCAGTAAAGGAAAAATGTAACTGAAGATAAATTATGCGAGTGCCTTTTTAAAGAAATCATTTATAAGGCTGATATGGCAATCGCCCCACACATAATAATGATTTTGCCTTTGCCCAGGTTACATATACAGCGTTACTTCCTGAAGACATTCCATCAAACAAAATCATCCTGAAGGTCAGTGCCAAGGATGCTGACATTGGACCCAATGGAGATATACGATACTCACTCTATGGACCTGGAAACAGCGAATTTTTTCTAGATCCAGAAAGTGGTAAGGCAAAATTTATTCTCTGAAATGACATTGCTAATCCACAAGAGAAATTAAATTTTCACGGGTCTTATCACTAGGGGGTAGCTGGTATCTAAGAGCCTCAATATGACACTCTGTTATCTTGGACTTTTTTAGTGGCACATTGTGTCTGGAAGACGCAAACCTCATTTGACTTATCAACTTGCCCTGACTTTACCTACATGTAGTAGCACCAGGGAATCAGATGTGTCTATTTGTGTCTCCTCTTTCTCATATCCATGAGTTAAAGCAGCTGCCCTATTAGGTGTATATATAGAATTACATCATAAATGTAGGTTTCCATGCAAACCAGACAGCAGTGCCCAGTAAGGAGAGTTTCACCTTGTTGAAACCCTTTTTTGTTTCCTATGCTTATTAACACATGTGTCTGGTTTTTATTCATCGTTTATGCTTAGTTCTGAGACCTCAGACTTGCTTCCATGTTAAGGTAAAGTTCATAAGGTGAAAGGTTATGTACACTGAAGGCAGATGCCCGCATTGAAGGCCAAAGCTTGAGGAAAAAACATTTTCTTTGGAGGTAAATTATTACAGTGCTGTGTACTGGATTGGCCCATCCAGTGACAATTTTTAATTGAAGTGTAATGATTTAAAAAATTGCATATTTCCAGCATTGTATTGGTTGCAGTGAATAATCACTAACTACTGAGTTTCCAGAAGGTACTGGCTTCTCAATAACCTACTCCCGTGTCAGCTCTATCTTACTGGGAAGGGCTTAGTTGCATAACAATATACTACTGGGATATAGAGGCCTGGTACTTTTTTATTGAATAGCTAGCATTTATTAACTACTGGACCTAAAAACACTTTATGGAGTATTTGTGATAGACTCTGACATGAACCCCTCAAAGCATCTCTAAGCAATACTGTAACCCAGTGGAGAAGACAGAGCAATGAGTCAGTAATAATAATAACAGAAATGATAATAGTTATGAAAGACAGAATGACATGAGTGCCTGCGAGAGATATCAAGAGAGTTATATCTGAGCACAGAAGAAAAAGCAGCTAATGTTCTGATGAGAGGGAAAAGGAAGCTTGTAAAGAAGAACCGGCATTTGAACTGAGCCAGGATTCTAGGGGCTAAAGTGGGTCACTGCCGGCCACGGGCGCAGCATGGGCAGAGAGCTCAGCGCCTCCAGGAAATGCCTTGTACAGCACTGTCACTGGTCAGAGGAGCCACAGGATGACTCACCAGAAAAGTGGTTGGAAAAATAACTTTAGGTCGGATCTTGGAGGGTCCTGAATGCCCAACTGAAAACTCCCTGGATGGTTTTGAGGAGGGGGAAATGATCCAGCCTGTATTTGAGAAGTGCCTGCCTTCAGGAAGCTGTAGGAAGAACAGCTTTGTAAGTACTGATGACTTGCTCCCAGTGATATCTGCTAATTTTACTAAGAGTACATAATAATATTTCATGATTCTGACTTTTCACCAAACAGCATTTATTCAGGTCTGTCATTGTGCTCATTGCCATTATCCATTGAAATTTAAATAGCAATGAAATCCCCACAGGGACTGACACCTAGGACCAGTATAGCTATTCCAGTGATTAAAGTAATAATCCCTCCATGGTTATGAAGTCCCCTTCCTGCATGTCTGCTCTGGGCTCCTCAGTTATCCCCCACTGGGACCTCCCCCCAACAACTGTTGGCCCTCCACTCTCCCAGCAAATGGGATTTGCCTGGCACAATAGGACTCCTTTATAACCTCTTTCTGCTGGAGCCAGCCTGTTTGGACTGTTTGTTTTCCTCTAGAAGACAGGGTAAAAAAAGATTAAGTGTCTGGAAGCAGAGAGACTAACCCTTCTGGGTCTAAAGACCATTGACCTGATTGACCATCAGAGAACTGAGCAGTTCTTGTGAGGTTTAAAGAGGTGTGGAGCTTCTCCATCCTGCCAAAAGAAGGAATCCCTGACACAGGAGACCTCACCGTGGAGCTAATTCCTTTGAAGGTCATGCTGTTGGTTTCTTGTTGTATCCAGAATACCATACATTTTCCCCTGATACTTAAAAAATTTGAACTTGCTCTATTTTTCAAAGTATGAAGCTCTTGAGCCAAATATCAGCAGTCCTTCCTACACTCGGGTTCTGTATGTAATTGATGCTCTGTTCTTTGAAGAAGGACAGTTTTGAAAAGCCAGGCCATTTATTTTCACAGGTGAATTAAAAACGTTGGCTCCATTGGACCGGGAGAGGGTCCCTGCGTACAGCCTTATTGCCAGGGCCACCGACGGGGGTGGCCGATTCTGCCAATCTGACATCCATCTGACCCTGGAGGACGTGAACGATAACCCCCCGGTGTTTTCGTCCGACCACTATAACGCCTGTGTCTACGAGAACACGGCCACCAAGGCTCTGTTGACCAGAGTTCAAGCGGTGGATCCGGATGTTGGTAAGTCAGCCGCCCCTATGGGGGGCCTGCCTGTCTGTGCGTTTCACACATTCAGGGGCTTCCTGTCCTCTAGCTCCATCAGCCCACCTGGGCTCCTTCCCGTCAGGACAAGTGCAGTAGCCCACATTTCGGCTCTTTGGCTGATGTACTTCATACATGTGAAAGAAATCTGCAAGATATCTCCCTACCTTTTTGTAGGGTTTAAAGAAGCTATACTGTAAATTCCTTTACATTTTAACAAAGAGTTTTGATTTTGTGGGTTTTTTTTTTTTTTAACCTTTAGAAT